>JAPQVY010000122.1:13725729-14298229 GCA_028535165.1 Quercus tomentella
ACACTATGAACGTTTAGACCCCCAATAACAAAATTACCAATTCAAGCTTTATGACAAACAATAAGTGTGTGGAACATGAACAAGCTTAATACAGAATTGATAAACAATCTAAACCAAATAAAATCACATCCACAACAAAAATTAAATGGCAAAGATTAAGGGAAGAGAGATGCAAACACAAGGACAACACACGATGTGTTATCGAAGAGGAAACCGAAGCCCTCAGCGTAAAACCTCTCTGCCGCCTTCCAAGCGGTAAGTAATCCACTAAAAAATGTAGTTGGGATACATGAATAGTAATAGACCTTCCAAGCCTAATCTACCCAGTGTACCTAAGCCCTCCAAGCTTCTTACTCTAACGAGATTGCACCGAACCTATTTCTTTTCTAACTTCTCGGATTCCATTACTTGACCATAGCATCAACCAACGTGAAATTGGTTCCTTCCTAACTGCTTCCCAAAGCACCAAACAGCCCTCTCACAGAAATAGATATGGTGAGAAAAAGTTTTGGTAAAAAGCCTCTCAAGGATTTAACAATGGAAAGGAAGAGAGTTGAGGAATTTAAAGAGTATCTTAATAAAGATTAGGGATGAATCAATCTTATTTTTCTCTAGGGTTTCTCTCTCAAAATTCTCTCTGGAAATTCTTTTTCTTTCGTGGGTAAAAGGGGTATTTATACTAGGATGAGAATGGAATGTGAAGAGTCAGGTTTTTCAAAACAGGGCTGGCTCGCGGCTTGATTGAGTCGCGAGTTCTAGCCGTGAGGTAACTGAAAGGCCAGTTGTCCTATTTTGTCCTGTAGTACTCTAGTTGGCATGACGCTTCAACTTCTGGCATGCTTGGCACGTGTGCAGTTTCTAGCGGCTTGCAGCCGTGAGTCACCCGCGAGATCCAGTCACGAGTCCCTATTTTTCTTGCACACTCTTGAGCATTTCTTCACACTATCTCACTCACTACTCTTACAAGAATCCCACCTAAATACAGGGTTACTAATTGCTGAAATACAAGCAAATTTGGTACGGAATAAAATCAACAAGATGGTTGATTAAATTCAACCTTACAGGACTAAATTGACATGGTATCGAAAAAGTTAGGGACCAAATTGATTCAATTGAAATGTTAGGGACTAAATTGAAATATAATGTAAAGGATAGGGACCAACTTTATAATTTACCCTAAGAAGAATGAGTAATTTTTTTTGAGAAACAGAAAAATGAGTAATTAATATAATATAGTTGAGCTTATTCCCATTAGGCTTAGACATTTTGGTTGTAAGTGTGCTCTATAATATATATTAACTACACAAGAGTCCCCCTAACATATTTGATATTCTAATAATTAGAAGAGATTAATTTTTTTTAAATGCAAGACTTGGACTAAAAATCAACAAATTAAATTTTTTTGCTGAATAAATCAACAATTTAAATTAACATTTGATAACGAAATCCAAACATAATGAGTAAGATAAAACAATGTGGAATAAGGGTAAACAAAATAATCTCATTCAATAACAAAGACTTGAATACTCACTTATATTTTATCAAAAAAAAAAAAAAAAAAAGAATACTTGCTTATATATATATATATATATTGATAGGAGGTGTTTCCTTTATCCAAGTTACATAATCAATGATATGCTTAGCATATTGTGCTAATAAATGGGTCGGGCGATTACCTTGTTGATAAACATGTGATACTTGTGCCTGTTGAAAATCTTGCAATTTGTATTGAATACCTTCAGTTATGTTGCTTATTATCGAAGGAGGATCACTACATCCAGTCACAGCATCATAGACAATCTTGGAGTCACATTCAAATAGAACATCTCGAACTCTTACATCCCAAGCAAATAGCAAGCTCTCCTCCAATGCCTTAGCTTCAGCCTCTAGTGGCCCCAACATAATGGAAGTGATTTACTAAGAGTTGCTTCAACAGGCCTACCATGGTCTCTGAAAGCTCGAAAATGTGTGAAAACACAAGAGCTTGTTTAGACCCCTAATAAAAATTACGACTCGGTTGTTTTTACTTCTAACTTAAACTAAGTGTAGAATAAGAGTAAATGCGTACAAACAACTGATAAAACTATTTTAAGCCATATTCATCCAATAACAATAATAAAAGAAAAGCTTAAAGAGTAGGGACGAAGGATGCAAACACAAGATAACACCGAGATGTGTTATCGAAGAGGAAATCGAAGAATTCGGCGAAAAACCTCTCCACCGCCTTCCAAGCAGTAAATCGATCCGCTAGAGAATAAATTGGAGTACACAAATAACAAAAGACCCTCCAACCCTAGTCTACCCCATGTACTTGAGCCCTCCAAACTCTTGCTACCAACTGGCTCCTCGAAATCTTGTCTTCTCTAGCTTTCTCGAATCCCGCAATTCAGCCCAATTGTGTCCACCAACGATTGGCTTCTTCCAATGCTTTCTAGTAGCACTAAAACCTCACTTGACACTTAGATTGGGTGTGGTAAGTGTTTGGGCTATCAACCTTTTAAGGGTTTAGAGATGGAGAGGTAGGAGTAGAGGAAAATCACAAGAAAATGTGTAGATGATTGTGGGTATAACAATCTCTAACTCTCAAGTGTGTATGCTAGGTTTTCTCTTTGAAAAACACTCCTTACAATATCTGGGTAATGAGAGTATATATAGTATAGGTAAAGACTTAGTAAAACAAACATGACAAATTAGCTAAACGGAATGTTTTGCGAGTATTTTGCAGGAAGGCCTTACCAGCGAGACACTCGCGAAAACTCCATGCTGTCATGACTCTTCACATTCCAGTCATGTGCTCAACACGTGGCTACTTCACGGGTTAGCTTCTTGCGAGTTTCTTGCACAATCCACTTGTACTTTGTTTTAAGCTTGAGTCTTCACACTTTCTCACACTCAACCCTTACAATAAAAGAACCCCACATAAATACGGGGAAAAATGATTGAATAAAATTACAATCAAATTTAGCATGGAATTAAAGCCAATACAAAATAGTTGTAAATAACAATTTTACAATCAAACCCCTTTGGTTATTCTATGACAAAACCCCTAAACAGACTCTAGACTTAAACGTGAGTTTGGGAACATAGGCAAAACTCACTCACACCTAATTCTAGAAGTTGTGAAGCACTTGCACCATATACACCTGTATCTTGAAACACTTGCACATAAACAAAAATTGTATTAAGCTCATGACAAGTTAAACACAAAGTACGTATAGGAACAAGTAAAATGTGATCAAGATAATAAGCAAGATGTAATCTATGAAGCATAACTTGATCAAACATGAACAATCATTAAGGAATGACTACAATGAACATTTAATTAGTAAATGATCACCCGAACACACAATGCAATTAAGAGCAATGTCAAAATTAACTGCATGTCCAACAAGCATGATGCATTAAAGAAACTAAAGCTAAAAGCGATAGAAATCAATAAGCATTAAGAAGGTTATAGAAACCAAGATACACAAATAGTACTAAAGATAAACTGAAATTTAAACTAAAGTACTTTAAAGCTTTAAAAGAAAGCAATGTAAATATCCATAAGTTATAAAAATTTTAAAAAGTAAACTAAAAAAAAAAAAACTACTAAACCACCAAAATGAACCAATGCACCATGATATGCTACTCTATGCTCCCCCTTGAGCTATGCTACTCCCTCTCAAACTACTTTCCATCTTTTACTAGAATGGCCAAATAGGCTAGAACTACTCGGATTTCGAATTTGAATCCTCCTGCTACTGCTGGTCCCTATTCATGTCATTGATTTAAGATGAAAGAGCAGTGATCTGGCCTTGGATGTAGGTGAATTGGGTCAAGGAATGTTGCATGTGTGATTCTAGCATACCATTTGTTCAACACTTGCAATGAGATGATCAAAACGATCGGGTGCCTATGCACGTGCTTGAGAAGAGGGTTGTGTAGTGTCCTCCAGAGTTGATGTGAACCTCTCTATCTCTTCTTTCGTGTCCCCACCTTCTTCCTCAACATTGTCCCTTGGGATTTGAGAAATACCAACAGATGGTCTGGGGATATGGGCTTTGCTTTGGGTCATTTTCTGAGCACTGATTGGATAATCCCTTGGCATCATAGGAAGACCACTAGGAATCTTCACCCTTGCCCTTGCAATAAGAGCCATGACGAGACTTGGAAATGGTAAGACCAGCCTTGAATTTCTCTTTGTGATGCACTTGGTGAAGAGGTAGTAGATGTGACTGCAAATGTTGATCTCCTTGTGAGTGATGAGATCAAGTAGAAAAATGGCCCATGGTGCTGACAAGTTAGTCAAATTCTTCACCGGGTAGAGGTTGAAGATCACGATATAGGCTAATGTTCTCATCTCCGAGGTGAATGGAATGGTCTGCAATGCCTTCTTGTTAATTTCACCTTCGAAGATGTCCATAATAGGTCCAAGCTTTTCCTTTCTCTCATCATACTAAAGGGATGTGTTTGGAGTCATTGGATGAATCTCCAAAATCTCTTGAATGGTTGTGACATAGAACTCCCTCCCTCTCACCCAACAACCTATACGATCCCCTTCCACAATGGCATTGGAGAAGAATTCCCTAATGATTTCAGCATGGACATTCCCCATTGGGTGTAGCAACTTTGTCCACATCCTTTCCTTGAACACTTCAAGGATGAAAGTGTGTTCTAGGGACTCTTAACTCCACAGTCCTTTCCAAGATGATCGAGGCCCTTTTGCAGTAATCATTATAGGCCATGTCTACATCATCGCTTCGGAATGCATCCGAGGAAGTGCATTAACGCTTAGAGAACTTCTTTTTGGCTGCACTTTTATGAGGAGACATTTGGAAAAAAATAGTCACAGGCACAAAGAAACAAGGACAAAAACAAAAACAAGGAAACAAACTTGATTAGATACAAGTTAGCCCATAAACCAAACAACAGAAGTCCTAAAAGGAACATAGAAACATAAAACTAATATCACAAGACAATGTTTTAAGTGCTAAAGATGTAACAAAACTTAAGTAGCATTAGTGAAGTGCAAACCATGTCAAGTAATCAAGTGTGTGCATATGTGATGCATGATCAAAGCATGACCAAGCACACTTGGGTCAAAGTATGTAAAACACACAACCAAAGATCAAAACATGATAAACATTCATAATCATGGTAATCCCCAAAGTTTGGTACTCATTGGAGTCCAAAACAACAACAAAATGCCATTTGGGCATTTTATCAAACACCTAGGATGCATACACACCATTAACATGTGAAACAATGCATGAACATGATGAAAACTTGCCTAAATACATGTTAAAATGCCACTTGGGGCCAACACACATACAACCAAACAAAATGGGACACAGCCCAATCAAGAAAATCAAAAAATTTTGCAAGAAAAATAAGTTTTCCCCAACCCTTTCAAAAATAACCCAACCCAAGAAATCTTAGAATCTAAACCTTAATCTAAGGAATCAAAAGTAAAAAGATGTTGAAACATACCTTAAAGAAGTCTTAGAAGTGATTGATCTTGAGATTTTGGTGGGCTTTTGAGAGAAAAATGCGTTTTGGGTTGAGAGTGGCTCGGAGGAGGTAAAACATAAATTTTTGAAAAACTGTCATTGTTTACCTCTAAAAACTGAAAACACGCACTTTTTGCAAGTAAGCTTCTCGCAAAGTTACTTGCGAAAATGCCATTGAAGCATATAAACTATTTCATGGGTTGCTATTTCTTGCGAGACAGTCACAAAAGTTTCTATTTGAATTTCAGTATTTTCCAATTTTTGCCATCTTCATTTTTGCAGGGAGAGCTAACTCGTGAGCTTCTCGCAAAAATGCCTCTGAAAGATATTTTTTTTTTAGTAAAAGCAAGAAATAGGCAATATGTACAAAAACTCTAAACACACAAAAGTATAAAAATACTTTCAAAAACATATAAAATACTCAAAATCTTTTTGGGTTTGATCGACAAGCAATTGAGTATACACATCACATTTGAACACGTACAATCACACAAATGGAATAAGCATTCATTGAACATTAGTCTTGTGTGTTGTGTGTGTAAATCAAGTATGAACTAGTCTATAGTCTAGTATGAAGCTTCAGTAATCAATTCAATCAAGTCATACATGACTAGTACGAAGTTAAGTGACCTTTCTCACTTGTAGAAATGAACATATATAACCCCTCACTAATGTGATTACAATTGATTGACAGCTTTTTATTGTGCTTTCATTTTACAAACTTTTGATAAAAAAACAACTCAAATTTTTGAGAAGCGATGCCATAAACATTTTGAGATAACTTTGACAATTGAGCCTTTGGATTTGGCATCATACATTTTAATACAAATCACTTTCCCTTTTTCCTAATCAAATACTAGCTTATGTGATGGCTTTTTCAGCTAAATATCTCTTTTCAAGATAGACATTTGTAAAGCTCTTGAAAAAGAAAAAAAATAAGTGAGGAGATATATAGGCACAAGTCTACTCATGTATCAAGATCAAGCAAGACTATTGACCAATCATTCTTGACAATCTTAAAGATCTATTTACAACAATTAAAATATAGATTTCTAGATATCTCTCACACTTAGAAAATGTGCATACATAACAAGCTAAGTTCGTAAATGCACCATGCCATTAGTACGAAGGTACTAGGCCAAACTCACATGTGATATATACAATACAATCAAAACATAGATTTCTAGATGTCGCTCACACTTAGAAAATGTGCATACATAACAAGCTAAGCTCATAAATGCACCATGCCATTAGTACGAAGGTATTGGGCCAAACTCACATGTGATATATACAACACAAGCGATCAAACTTTTTGAGATTTTTCACTTTTTATGGGTTTTTGAATTTTTCAACACACATAAAAACAGAACATGTAAAGTAAGATCAACAAAAAAAATAAAAAGAAGTAAAAAACAACTTGAAAAAGAAACATAATCATGTAAATGAGACCTATATAGCAAGGATGCACCAATGAACAACATAAGGTCACAGAATATCCCTTTCAGGCTATCTTGCAGGTTTGTTAGGATGTTCCCTTTAATCCTTTTTTGATGCTAAGTGCTTTTCAGCCACGGCATTACCAAGAACAGTTGTACATGCACAAAATTTCAATGTCAAAGATATTGTCGATTGTTATTATATATAAAAAGAATTAAAACAAAGATACACAACTTATTGGCACATTGAACAGTTCTTGCAATGCAACATGTCTAACATTTGTTTGATTCGGCACGTCTTAAAAGCAAGGGAAAGTTTTTATATTACCTGTAAGGTTGAATTTTATCAACCATCTTGTTGGCTTTATTCCATGCCAAATTTGTTTGTATTTTAGCAATTAGTAACCCTGTATTTAGGTGAGAATCACATAAGGGTAGTGAGTGAGAGAGTGTGAAGAAATGCTCAAGATTGTGCAAGGATATAGAGACTCGTGGCTGGACTCGTGGGTGACTCGCGACTGGCAAGCCACCAAAGTTGGCACACGTGCAGAGCATGCAGAGGAGCTGAAGAGTCATGCCAGCTATTGCACTACAGGACAAAAGTCCCAGGCTGGCCAGGTCGTTAGCTCGCAGCTTGAACTTGCAACTCAACCCAGTCGCGAGGCCAAGTCGCCAGACCACCCTATTTGGGAAAAACTGACTTTTCACATTCCTTCTCACCCTACTATATATATACCCTTATACCCACGATATTCAGAGAGTTTCCAGAGAGAATTTTGAGAGAGAAACTTTAGAGAAAAACAAGATTGATTCTTCCACAATCTTCACATAGAGACTCTTCAAATTCCTCTACTCTCTTCCTCTCCATTGTCAAATCCTTGAGAGGTACATTACCAAAACCTTTTCTCACCATACCCATATCTGTGAGAAGGCCATTTGGTGTTTGGGAAGTAGTTAAGAAGGGACCAATTTCATATTGGTTGATGCTATAGTCAAGTAGCGGAATCCGGTAAGCTAAAGAAGAAATAGGTTTGGTGTAACCTCGTTGGAGTAGGAGTTTGGAGGGCTTAGGTATATTGGGTAGATTAGGCTTGGAGGGTCTTCTGCTGTTCAGGTATCCCAACTACATTCTTTAGTGGTTTGTTTACCGCTTGTAGGGCGGCGGAGAGGTTTTACGTTGAGGGTTTCGGTTTCCTCTTCGATAACACATCGAGTATTGTCCTTGTGTTTGCGTCTCTCTTCCCTTAATCTTTTCCATTTAATTTCTGTTGTAGATGTAATTTTATTTGATTTAGATTGTTTATCAATTTTGTATTAAGTTTATATTCATATTCCGCATATTAATTGTTTGATATTTAGTTTGAACTAGTAATTTGTAAATTGAGGGTCTAAAAGTTCAAGATGTTTTATACACTTATTGAACTTTCATCACCAAAGCAAACATGGTGTAATCCGGAAAACTGCCCCATTGGACTCTTTTTCTGTTTCTTGTTAGTTATTACTATTAGCAAAAGGCAAGTGCTTGTGTGCCATTAATTACATATGAGGTGGAAAATGGTGACAAGGTGAAAATAAAAAATAAAAAATAAAAAACAGAATCAAACGAATCTTCCTCGACCATTCAGCCCCCATATAAAAACTAATGACTACACATATTGACAAACAATATCAATGCACTTATACTACACTGAAGCTCAATATGAAGAAAAAAAAAAAACACACACGCACACACAAATAACTACAAAATTTAGATAGAATTTCGTGATGAGTCATTGGATTAACATAAAAAGACACAAAATTTGAAGGAACTTACAGCCTTGAGATCATAAGTGAGACAGAACACACCAAAGCACTGTCTTGTTCTTGGGGTCCTCATTTTGCGCTGCGACTGGAGCTTGAACTTGACTGAGAATTACAAAAAGAACAAATAATTTTTTTTAAAAGACCCATAAGACTATAAAGAAACTACAATATCAGAGAAAGAACAGATGGGGTTGAAAAGAAGGCCAAAGCCTACTTTGGGGCAACAGAGCAAGAGATAGTGAGAGAGTTTCGAGCTCGAGGTTGTAATTAATTTGTTTGACACGAAATCACCAACTAAATTACTAATAACCCCTAACAGTGAATTGAAACCATAATATATAGCGAACCTAGCTATATATAAGAAAAGCATGCAGGTCTCTAAAATGTGTTTGGTATTAGGTTTTGTTATTGGGAAGTTTATTTGCTGAAAGTTGACAAAAATAATTATAATTGTACCTAAAATAATGAGATTTTAAAAAGTGGTATATAAACGAATAAGTTTATAAAAAAAACTAATGGAAAAAGTTAATACAGACAAACTTTTTTTTTGAAGGGCTGGTTTTCTTTTTGGATAATCTTGAAGGGCAGGAAAATGTTACAATCTAATACCAGAAACACTACTCCTGCACATGCATAATTCCCTTAATCACTTTGGAATTTAATATTTGTTTAGAAATGGCATTAGTAGGTGTCATGCTAATGGGCTTTGGAGTTGATGTTGTAGAGTTTATTTAGGCTTGTTGATTCAGCCGAACACGTGGACCATGGTTTATGATTTTCTGAGTCTTGACTTCAGCTACTCCCTATTTTAGTAGCAAGTGTTGTTATCATCGTGAGGCGGGCCAAGCCTAATTAATTTCAGGTGCCCAAACATTTCAGCCGCATAGGTTGTGACCATTCCTGGGTTCTTGTGGGCCCAACTCAGGCCAATTTTAAGCCTTTATTAACATGGGTGATGGACCAATTTGAGTGCGTCATGAGCTGGAAACTTGGTCCTTTTAATTACCACCCTAGGGAATTTTAGCGCGCTTTGGGCAATTGTAGGCTTTGTTCTAAGCTTCACAGATTCTTTCAAATGTTCATTCTCATGGGTCATGGGCTGTATTTTCCACGATTCCATCAATTATTTGTAGGCTTCCAAGTAGTAAAATATAAGTTTCTCAAAAAAAAAAAAAAAAAAATTGTAAAATATAGTATGTGTTTGAATTCCACGTCCACGATTGTGCTTCGTGTTTCACGCGTTTTCTCTTTTTTTTTTTTTTTTTTTTTTCAGCCCGCAATTGTTGACAAGTCAACTATTAATAGTGCACCCATGCACTGTTAACGAGCCCCACAAATTACACTTTTAGCAACTTTTTCATTAAAAATGGGTCCTATAGTACTATTTACACATTTAAAAATTATTTCGCTACAGTGTTTTCAATTTTAGCAAAAATAAGCTGTATCCAAACAGACACTAAATAATTTAGTTTCATCGGTCAAGGTATAGATATTGTTGACTGCCACTTTCAAAGTTTACGTAAAAATAAGGTATTGTTGAATGCCACTTACTGTGGTGCAAGCGAGACCTCACTTCCCAAAAGTTGTAATAAACATAGGGAAATGCTAAGGAGTGTCCTTAGGGCACTGGTTAATAATCCATATAAAGAAAGTTTTTATGGGAAACGAAAAAAAAAAAAGTAATTAATATTTTGACAGCTTTTTTCATTTTCCATAAAAGTGATATTAAAACTTTCCTAAAGTGGATTATTAATGAATGTCCTATGGGCACTCGTTAGCAAAACCCATAAACATATAATAAATAGTTTAGTTTTATTAATTGCATCCGTCAAGATATAGAAATTGTTGACTGCCACTTTCAAAGTTTGCGTAAAAATAAGGTATTGTTGACTGCCACTTACAAAGTTTGCGTAAAAATAAGGTAGGTATTGTTGACTGCCACTTACAAAGTTTGCATAAAAATCTTTCCCATGTTAATTTCGTGTAAGTTTGCATAAAAATCTTTCCCATGTTAATTTCAGAACATGCGCGCGACAATCATAACAAGGAAGTCCCCACCAAGTTGCAATGCCAGTGCCAAGTGGTGCAAGTGAGACCTCGAACACCCATTCCAAATAACAATAAATATAAAAAAAATTAGTTAGTTGTCACGTTTCAAAACAATGCTGAAAAGTAGTATCTCGAGTGTCTAAAACTCGAGTTTCAAGAAAAAACTCGAGTTTTTAAGTCTCAATTTGTAAGCGGATGGGTCTAATGTGGAAAAAATCCACATAGAAATCGAGTTTTAAAAACTCGAGTTCCATAAATTGCAGGAAAACGCCTCTATAGGGATTTAAAACGTCACTATAGGGCTTCAAAACGGCACTATAGGGCTCCCTGAACCTGGTACGGGGTGATCATATTTATAAATTTTTTTTTGCAGGAAAATGCCTCTATAGGGATTCAAAACGTCACTATAGGGATTAAAAATGCCACTATAGGGCTCCCTGAAGTGTGGGGTGATTATATAAAAATTCTTTTGCAGGGAAATGCCGCTATAGGGTCTTAAAACGTCATTATAGGACTTAAAAGCGCAACTATAAGAACTCGAGTTTCTAAAACTTGAGATCTATGTAGCAGTTTTTAGCCAACTCAGCAGTTTACAAAAACTGCAAAGCGAGTTTATAAAACTCGATTTTTAATTGAATCTCGAGTTTTTAAAACTCGAGATGTTACTTTTCTTAAACCTTTGAAACGGTTCCTAATTTACTACTTTGAATCTCTATTAACAGCTATTCTGCACATTCCCTCGTGAGACCTCACTTCCCAAAAGTTGTAATAAACTTATAATTTTTATTTTATTAAAGACTAACTATTTTATTAGAGCATTCTTATCAAACATATAAAAAAATATAGCATTTAGCAACTTAAAATCCAACTTTATAACATATAATACACCATTTTACAATACAACCTATATCAAAACTTCTATTTTTTTACCATTTCATTTAAATAATGTTTCTTTATTATTTTTCTTCTCTCTCCTCTATCTCTCTCTTTCTCACAGCACCGCCGGCACCACACTACCAACCACCCACCAAAAATCCACCACCCATACCATAACCGCCACTAACAAAAAAAGAAAAAAAAAATCATAGTAGAAAGAAACCTCCACATCCACATCCACCCACCCATAACAACCACATCCACTCACCACTACCAACCACAGCACAAAAAAAAAAAAAAAAAAAAAACCTCCACCAGCAAACCCATCATGCTCTCTCTTCTCTTCCTTTCACAATGAAAGCTTCTCCTCTCTCTTAAGATCGGCTTGTAGGCTTCAGATTGGCGTGGGTCGGTGGTGGTTGTGGCTCGCCGTGGGTGGGGTTCAGATCGCCGTGGGTTGGTTTAGATCACCGTGGGTGGCCGTGGGTGGGTTCAGATCACCATGAATTGCCGTGGGTGGCTTCAAATTGCGTGTGTGGTTGTGGGTTGGTTCAGGTCACGTGAGTGGCCATGAGGCCGTTGCTCGCCGTGGGCCACCACGGTTTGCTCGCCTTGGGCTGCCGTGGTAATGGTCGGTGGCTGATTTGGGGTCAGTCACAAATCAGCCATGGGTTTGTGATTTGGATGGTCATTGACTGTCAACCATGGGTTTGGGGAGAGAGAGAGAGAGAGAGAGAGAGAGAGAGAGAGAGAGAGAGAGAGAGAGAGAGAGAGAGAGAGAGAGAGAGAGAGAGAGAGAAGAGATGGAAATGAGAAAGACAAAGAAAAGAAAGTGGGCCTCAGCTGAATAAAAAAATAATATAAATTTTACAATTGGTGAACAGTGCGGTCTCAAATATGAGATTGCACTGTTCATTAATGCAAAAAATTATAGCATTTAAAACCCTTGATGGAGCAAGGTTTTGGGTCAAAAATGCTAAAAAAAGCATCTTTTAGCATATAAAAGGTTTGATAAGAATGCTATTAGAGCAAAGAAAACATGTAAAGTTTTACTAGTAATTATCCCCTATACCAAATCAAAGAAAAAAAAGGGTTATATCTAGCTGTGGAATATTGTTCATTGTAAATGTTCTCAAGAGGACCATTGGCGACTCCATATGCAAGCCAGGGTGGTCATAGGACCACCTTGACTTGCAAAAGATTGTATATATACATTTGTTAAAAAAATATTATATACTAAAATAACCTATTGTGACTACCTTAATAAAAATGTTGAGCACCCTGACTTGAGAATTACAAAAATTTGGGTTTAACAAAAATAAGAGTAATGTTACACTTACAATATTTTTACAATATTTTCACAACAAATTCAATGCAGTAAGCTGTTATTAATTCTAATCTGACCCAAATACCGATATTATTTTTTTACCCACCCAGTGGTGACTTCAGGAATTTTGTTTAGAGGGATCATTAAGAAACTTAAATTAAGAAATTTTAATAAAAAGAGAACTTGAATATATCAAGTTATCAACAAAAAAAGAAAAAAAGAAGTTTTATAATTTCCTTCTACAAGTTTTTAAATTTTGAATAGTGATTAATTTTTGTTTGAAAGTTTTGAGGAAATACTATGGGAAATCAAAAAGAAAAAAAAAAGATAGTTCATTTTTATTTTGTTAAGTTTGTCTAACATTTTTATTTTTATGTAGTTGTTATTATCTATTAATTTATCATTGTTTTTATAAAAATATTTTAAACTAAATGAGTAAACTTAACTCATTGACTCTGTATTAATTATTGATGCACACAACCACACTCATTCATACATAAAATAATATACCATGTGTCTACTTAACCAATTAAATACTTGAACAATCACTAACTTTACAATTTTTCTTCTTGAATTTTTCTGAGTTTATAACAAAAAGTTATTATAACATGATAACAATACACACATGTAATAAACTTTCTCTATTTCCTAATTATTAAATTATATAAAGTTATATTTATTTATACTATACATGCAAATATCCACACACATCATTATTCACACAAATAACATTATAACAAAAAATAATGCACACAATTAATATTAGATACACTCATACACATATAATATAAATTTATAATAAAGAATGACACTTACAGTTCACAAACACTTACTCGTACTCTTAGAGTTGGAAATACTTGTAGTAAGGGTGTATAAGATTTAAGTTAAGGTGTGCAAAAATAATTTTAAGAATAAATTAAAATATTAAACTAACAAAAAAAATTATAAATACATATAATTTTTTTTTTTTTGGAAGTCGGGGGTTCATTTGAACCACCTGAACAAAGGGTAGAGCCACCCATGTACCCACCAATTATATATTTTTTTGCATAAGATTTATTATAAAAATATTGTGGATATAGCATTACTCTAAAATTAATTCTCTCTCTCTCCCCCCCCCCCCCCACCCAAAATATAATCCTTAACCCGTTTTATAAATTTTTAAAAAATAATCTTAAATATCAACAATAAATATTAGCTCAAATAACAACAAACATAAACAAAACAAAAACAAAACAAGACCAAACAACAAGTGACCACCCTAAAAACAATTTCTAGAGTCGCCATTGAAGAGGACTTACGCTGTTGGTCAATTCTTCTTATGCCCTTAGAGTCTTGCACTCGTATTTACATAGAAAACTTGGACACATTAGTTTGGCTGAAAAGTATCGAGAAACAAATGGTTGAATGTTTCAAAAAAAAATCAAGGACTTCCTCTTCTTCAAAGTCTTTACTCAGCCCACTAGTTCATCCCTCTCTCTAAAAGCTTAAATAATAAGTTTCTTAACCCAAGTCTTGCCTTAAACACATGGCAATGGTTTCTTCAAGATTTGTCTTCCTCGTTTCCATTTGCATACTGGTTTCTCAAGCCATTGCTCAGCCAGACTTCCTATACAGTGTCTGTTTAGACGACAAGGGTAACTACACAAGCAACAGTACCTACAAAACAAACCTCAAACAAGTCCTCTCTTCCCTCTCCTCCAACACAGAAATTGACTATGGGTTCTACAATTTTTCTTATGGCAAAAGCCCTGACAAAGTATACTCACTTGGACTTTGTAGAGGAGATGCCAAGCCAGATATTTGCCGTAGTTGCCTCAATAACGCTACAAATCTTCTCCCTCTGCTTTGTCCCAATCAGAAGGAAGCAATAGGATGGTATGACTATTGCATGTTACGCTACTCATTCCGTGACATATTTGGCATCATGGAAGATAGTCCTTCTTTCTATATGTGGAACCCATTTAACGTATCAGCTAATTATGATCAGTTCAGTCAGGACCTGAGGACCTTGTTGGATAGCCAAAGAGGTCAAGCTGCAAAAGGTGGTTCTCTTCGTAAGTTTGCAGCGGGAAATGCAACAGCGCCAAACTTCCAAACACTATATTCACTTGTGCAGTGCACGCCTGATTTGTCCGCACAAGATTGCAGTGATTGCTTGGCTGGGGCTATGGGATATATACCAAAGTGTTGTGATGGGAAGCGAGGTGGGAGAGTTATCAGACCCAGCTGTAATTTCAGGTTTGAGGTCTATCACTTCTATGATAATGCATCATCACCATCACTGTCTCCAGTACCATCAGTATCTCCTCCAGCATCAAACAACACCCCTGCTGCAAAAGGTACCAATGCCATTAAGCTTAAAATGTAATCCATTTGGATGCTACCTTTTGGTGAATACTAATTTGCTTTGCTGAATGTTGATTAAAGAAAAAAAAAAGACTTTAAAAAGCTGTATAGAAGCAAATAAGGTCAAAAGCTTACCACTCTTTATAAAGGGATCCTTATTACTTTCCCTATAAATTCTCAAGTCTCGAAACTAATTTTAATTTTGTGACTCTTTCCATGTATCCATTTGAAACTTTTAACATACATCTGTCAGAATTTTTTAAGTAAACATATTTCTGGTTTTTGTAGGAAAGGAGAGTAACAAATCTCGAACGGTCATCATAGTTGTACCCATTATTTCTTTTGTGGTACTAATTATAATCTCCTTCTGCATCTACTTAAGAGTCAGGAAACCAAGGGAGAAACCACAAAGTAAGTAAAATAATTCGTGTATTTCTTTTTGTTATCCCAAAATTTGAATTATAGCAAAGATAATAACAAAAAATGTCAGAAATTATGTGCTTGGTTACATAGATGTGCTTCCTAAAGTTCTCAGGTATGTGTGATATTTGTGGGAGTAAAAAATTCCACCTATATTATGAGCCTATGAGGACAAATTTCCCAGCAAGTATTAACGTAAAACACGACATACTTTGGGGATTATTTATTTATTTATTATTTTTCATAAAATGATACTAAGCTACTACAAATTAATAATAATCAATGTGTTCCGTCAATAAATTGACTTGCACTAAAGCAAACAAAAAGTTATTATATACTAATAGACATGAGTTTCCTATCTAGAAGGTTTTGATAAATAATTACTTTTTAGAGGTCATTGCTGTTGCATGCGCATATTTTAAATTGTGTTGGTTTTAAATAATGTACTAACGTCTTGTTCAGGCGAATCTGTGGATGAGATTAGTAGTGTGGAATCTTTGCAGTTAGGCTTTGGCACTATTAAAGCTGCAACAGATGACTTTTCTGATGCAAATAAGCTTGGAGAAGGTGGATTTGGTGTTGTTTACAAGGTAAACCTAACATTATCAATAGCCTTAAAAGGGATAATTTAATGGGCAGGACCTGCCTGATCTGATCATGATTGAAGTAGGGTATATTGATTCAAACACTTTCCCTCCCACCCGCACCCCAAATTGGAAACGTTTGTAGTCAGGATGCACATGTTAAGTCCAAAGGGTTAAATATGTGCTAATCTAATACGGTTTCAGGGTAAACTCTCCGATGGACAAGTTATTGCTGTGAAAAGGCTTTCAAAAAATTCTAGTCAAGGAGATCTTGAATTTAAGAATGAAGTTTTGTTATTGGCCAAGCTTCAACACCGATATTTAGTTAGACTCCTAGGATTTTGCTTGGAAGGAATTGAAAGGCTTCTAATTTATGAGTTTGTGCCCAATGGAAGTCTTGATAACTTCATTTTTGGTATGATTTTACTTCTACCTTTATTTCAAAATTTTATTCATTGTAATTTATTTTGATTACATGTCTTTTGTGGATAGATTTCCTTCACATTTTAGTCCAATATAATATATTTGATTGACTATGTAGATCCAATCAAGTGTGTACAATTGGATTGGGCAAGACGTTACAAAATCATAGGAGGCATTGCACGAGGTCTTCTCTACCTTCATGAAGAGTCTCGACTACGTATTATTCATCGGGATCTTAAAGCAAGCAATATTCTATTAGATTCTGAAATGAATCCAAAAATTTCAGATTTTGGTATGGCAAGATTGTTTGAACTTGATCAAAGTGAAGGCAGTACAAGCAAAATTGTGGGGACCTAGTAAGTATCACACTTTTTTTTTTTTTGACAATCTAGTAAGTATCTTACATAGGTATACTTTAAGTTTACATTGTACCAAAAGAAACAATATGAAAGGCTAATAGTATTTTTGAAAATAATTGTGAATGTGTAGTGGATATATGGCTCCAGAGTATGCAATGCATGGACAATTCTCAGTAAAGTCTGATGTCTTTAGTTTTGGTGTGCTAGTATTAGAGATAATAAGTGGACGAAAGAATAGCTCCTTCCAAAGTGGAGAGAATATTGAGGACCTTCTAAGCTATGTAAGTATTTTTATTTTTGGGTCTAATGGCACATACACCCCATAAGTATGGAGTGGTAGGTCAGATTGCATGTTCAAATCCCACCATGTGGTGGGGTAGGGGTGGGGGGATTATATGGCTCAAATGGAGTGGAAAAAATTTGAAACAATACCCTTTTATCTTTAGGATGTGGAGTATCAAGTATTTTACCCGTTGGCCTGGACCTATTAGTATGTCACTAATATTGTCCATATAGTTACAAATTATTAATGTAGTTAGTATAGCTAGTTGGCTTTATACCAAATACATAGGAATCTAGCACAAATGAAGGATGAGGATGTTAAAGGAAATGAAGAAATACATCAAGTTGTGTAGCCCAAATATATTTCTCTTTTAAAACACAATAAATTAATGTTTTCTTGATGATTACTAAATTAGCCAATTTAAATTATCTTGCAGGCATGGAAAAATTGGAAACAAGGTATAGTTTCAAATCTTGTAGGTCCCACATTGAAGGCAGGTTCGACAACCGAAATAATGAGATGTATTCACATTGGATTACTATGTGTTCAAGAAAACATAGTTGATAGACCAACTATGGCATCTGTTGTTCTCATGCTTAATAGCTACTCTATTACTCTACCAATACCTTCAAAACCTACATTTTTTATGAACAGTGGTACTGAATCAAACATTCGCTTGCAATTGGAGCATGATTCAAGGGTGACAGAGTCAAATCAATCTCAAAGTAGCTCTGTCAAAGCTTCGATAAATGAGGTGTCAATCACAGAGCTATCGCCTCGCTAGTGTTTAATGAATTTGAAATGTTATAATACTATTTTCCTTATTTATTTATTTTAATTGATGAATACACAATGTATGAGTTATTGATGATACATTAACATCATAGTATTCTTTTTAAAACCCAAACTATTTAGAGACCCAAAAGAAAATTGGTGTAATTTATCCGTTTGTTCTTTCTCTAGCTCTAGTCTTATTCAAGAAAACAGAAAGCCACATTATGATATACCAATCTCACTGTCTCTAATTTCAATTTTTCTATTTGAATCATATGATATAAAATTTAATTATAAAAAAAGGATTTGATATGAAATTAATTTTATGTACATTAAAGATATTGTCATGTGATGTCTTGTAATATTTTATTTATATAGGATGGTAATGGCCTTTTTTCATGATTCCGTATTACTCAATTGAAATTCAAAGTTAGTAATTTTGGTGATTCTTAAAAAAAAAGGAAAAAGAAAAAAGGGTAATGTTGGAACATTGATTTTGCATAAGATTGAAAGTTTGGCAACTTGTCCCCATTTTTTATTGAATTTTGTTGCCTTAGATGAAATAATTCTAAAGAAACAGTTTTTATTTTTCATAAAATTATCAAAATAATTGAAGTAACAAACTGTTAATGATAAACAAAATAATTGAAGTATCTCTAACATTACTCCATTTAGATGCCATTCCATGTGCCCTATTCCAGCGCTTCTAAAAGTGCTGGGATAGGATCACTCCATTTTGTAATGGAGAGAGACCTGTCCCAACGCTTTTTGAAGTGCTGGAATAGGGTCCACCTATTCTAGCTCTTCTAGAAGCACCGGGATAGGATCACTCCATTCTCTTATGAAGAAAGACTTGTCCCAATGCTTTTTGAAGCGTTGGAATAGAGTCTACCTATTCCAGCACTTCAAAAAGCGTTGGGATAGGTCTCACCTATAGGGATTTGTTAATTATAAATGACCAATACTCCCCTAAACCTAGAAAAGACCAAAGTACCCTCCAAAACATCGAAAAAGAGTAAAAACACCCCCGATACCTAGAAAAAGACTGATGTACCCCTGAAACCTAATAAATAACTGAAATACCCCCAAAACATCAAAAATGACCTAAGCACCTCTTAAGACATCGAAAATGACCGGAGTACCCCTTGTGTCTAAAACTAGCCAAAATACCCTCGATTACTTCAATAAGACCAAAATACCGCTATAAGTTTGTTAAATGACAAAAATGCCCTTAGAAAGTCAAAAAAAATCGAAAACACACCCGACACCCAGAAAAGGACTGATACAGCCCCGAAACATAAAAAATGATTGAAATACCCCCAAAACATCAAAATGGACGAAATACCTCCTAAAAGCTAGAAAATGACAAAAGCACCCCCCATGCCTGAAAAAGGTGGAAAAACCCTTGATTACTTGAATAATACTAGGGGTGGCAAAATCAACCCAAATTCATTTGCCTACCCAAATTTGCCTACTTAAATGAGACCTAAACCCACCCAATTATTAATTGGGTTAAATGGGTATTAACCCAATTAAACCCAATTAACATTAATGTTTATTAGGTTTTAAATGGGTATCCAATTAGATCCAATTATGATCCAAGTATCATTTCTACAAATCAACCAACTTTAAAATACCCCAAAACCACTAAAATTACCAAAATACCCCTTAAACCTAAAAAATGACTAAAATATCCCTTGAATACAAAAAAGAACTAAAATACCCCAAAAACCTAAAAATCACCAAAATCCCCTCGAAACATAAAAAAAATGATTGAAATACCCCCTGAAACCAAAAAAATGACCAATATACCCCCAAAGCCTAAAAATTACCAAAATACCCAAAAAAAAAAACAAAAAATGATCAAAAATACCCCCAAAGTCCAAAAAATGACCAAATACCCTTGAAACCTAAAAATTACCAAAATACCCCAAAACACAAAAAATGACCGAAATACCCTTGAAACCGATAAAATGACCAAAATACCCCTAAAACCTGAAAATTAACAAAATACCCCTAAAACCTAAAAGTTGACCAAAATACCCCCGAAACCTAAAAATTACCAAAGTACCCATGAAATCCAAAAGATGACCAAAATACTCCCCAAAACCTAAAAAATGACCAAAATAACTCCAAAAACTATAAAATGACCAAAATACCCCCGAAACCCAAAAAATGACCAAAATATCCCCCGAAACCCAAAAAATGACCAAAATACCTCAAAAACCAAAAAATTACCAAAATACCCCCAAAACCCAAAAAAGACCAAAATACCCCCAAAGTCCAAAAAATGACCAAAATACCCTCGAAACCTAAAAATTACCAACCCAAAGTCCAAAAAATGACCAAAATACCCTCGAAACCTAAAAATTACCAAAATACCCCCAAAACCTAAAATTGACCAAAATACCCCTGAAATCCAAAAAAATGACCAAAATATCCCCCAAAACCTAAAAATGACCAAAACGACCAAAATACCTCTAAACCTATAAAACGACCAAAATACCTCTAAACCTATAAAATGACCAAAATACCTCTAAACCTATAAAACAACCAAAATACCCCTCAAAATATCTAAAATGAACAACATACCACTAATCCTATAAGATGAACAAAATACATCCGAAGCCTCTAAAATTACCAAAATAGGGGTTTAGGGGGTATTTTGGTTATTTGTTATTTTAGGGAGTATTTTGGTCATTTTGTAGTTTTTGGGGGGATTTTGGTAAATTTTTAGGTTTAGGGTGTATTTTTATCGACTTACAGGTTTAAGAGGCATTTTCGTCATTTTATAGGTTTCGGGGTATTTTGGTCATTTTTTAGGTTTCGAGGATATTTTAGTCATTTTAAGGTTTAGGGGTTATTTTGGTCATATATAGGTTTCAAAGGTACTCTGGTCATTTTAAGGTTTCAGGGGGTATTTTAGTTAATTTCTAGGTTTTGTGGGTACTTCGATCATTTTTTAGGTTTTGAGGATATTTTGATCATTTTTAGGTTTATAGGTTATTTAGATCAATTTTCAGGTTTCGGGGTTATTTTGGTCATTTTTAAGGTTTTGGGGGTATTTCGATCATTTTTAGGTTTTTAGATTATTTTGGTCAATTTTCAAGCTTTGGGGTTATTTTGGCCATTTTTAAGGTTTCGAGGGTATTTTGGTCATTTTAAGGTTTCAGGGTTATTTTGGTTAATTTTTAGGCTTCGAGGTTATTTTGGTAATTTTTTAGGTTTCAGGGGTATTTTGGACATTTTATTTTCGGTTTTGGGGGTATTTTGGACATATTTAGGTTTTGGAGGTATTTTGGTCATTTTTTGGTTTTGGGGTTATTTTGGTCATTTTATGTTCTTTGGGGGTATTTTGGTAATATTTAGGTTTCAGGGGCATTTTGGTCATTTTTTGGGTTCTGGGGTATTTTGGTCATTTTGTAGATTTCATGATTATTTTGGTAATTTTTATGTTTCGGGGGTATTTTGGTCATTTAAAGACTCTTCAGGGGTATTTTGGTCATTTTTAGGTAGGTATTTTGGTCATTTTTTGGGTTTTGGGGATATTTTGGTCATTTTTTGGTTTTGGAAATATTTTAGTCATTTTTTTTTTTTTTGGGGGATATTTTGGTCATTTTGTAGGTGATGATACAAAGTAAAATCAGTAGACTAAATGCTTTGGGAATTGCTGGAGGGATCCTGAAAGGAAAAACACACTATCAAGGGTGATTGGGGAGGACCGACTAAGAACCTTCCGATGGTAAAGTCAATTTCTCTCTTAAATTCTAGAATTCCAACTTTTTTGGAAGTGTTTGAAAAACTTACCTTCGTTTGATGTAAATGGGTGTTTATATAGTGTACACTTGAAGCGGTTACTTATCTAGTAACTTCCCCTATCATTAAGAAGGTTGAAAGATTCGGGGTTAACTTCCATAATTGCCATGGAAGTTAGATTTTTTGATTTTATTTTCCATAACCGTCATTGGAAGCAGTTAGTAAGAACTTTTAGTAATGAACCTCAATTTTTACTCATTCTCTAGAATAGGAATGTGTGGTTCGCTTCATTAACTTGTATAGAGAAACATCCTTGGGGTTTGTCTAGGGGTCATCTAATCATCTTTCTTGAATGGACGACCTTTGCACGAACGAGCGCTCTATAAGAAGTGCCCATTTTTCTATTCTTGCCTTGGACGAACCTTATGGACGAGCCTAGAGTTGGCTTATTTTATAGTACACCATCAATTGCCCCCTTGTCCATGGGTCATCTAGGGAAATGTATAACTTGATGCTATTCTTTGGATGTATGTCTTTATGTCAGTGATTTGGTGTGCCACTTGTCACGATCCTAGTGGTGACTGGTCGCGTTGATTCATTTTTTCGAAAAGTGTGTCACGTGTCACCTTTTGGTTGGTCATGTCGTTTTAGGTGCCAAAGTCCACTGCTTATAAATAGTAGAATTCCTCCTCTACCCTTTACATTTTTGAAATTTCCTTCCTTGACATTTGTCGTCTTAGTGCCTTGTCTAGAAGTTTCCTGCGTCTATAGTCTCCCTTCGTCTAGATCCAGGTATTTTCTTCATCCTTATCCTTAGGTTTTAAGTTTTCTTAAAGATGTTTGAGATTGTCCTTTCCTTGTCTAGCAATAGCATAGATAAGGCCATAGACGAGTATCACGATCCTAGTAGTTTTAGTGGTTCTAGTGATAACAGTAGTGGTAGCAATGGTAGTAGTGAGGGGAACACCACAGACGAGTATACGTCTGGTGTTCCTGGGGTTCCTTTAGAGTTTCTCTAGGAAGAGCTTAGGACAAGGGCAGTGTCTATGTCTAGGACTGGTACCTCAAGTGCTCCCTCGTTTATTGTTCAAGATGAGGTTAAGATAGTTTACAGTTGTGCTATAGGGGTTGCTTCTAAGACAGACAAGAAGAGGTTAGAATCCCTTAGGACTTGGTACCAGATTCCTGATGATTTAAATCCTAGGTTAGCTGTACGGGGGGAGTGGTGCTGTCAACCCCGTTTGGCGTTGGCATTTATGAGGCTTATCTCTTAAGGGGTTTGAGGTTGCCTCTTAATGCCTTCGCTAGGGTGTTGCTCACCCGGTTTGTTTTAGGTGTATGCCAAT
Organism: Quercus tomentella; assembly: GCA_028535165.1. Taxonomy (NCBI): domain Eukaryota; kingdom Viridiplantae; phylum Streptophyta; class Magnoliopsida; order Fagales; family Fagaceae; genus Quercus; species Quercus tomentella. The sequence goes on from JAPQVY010000122.1 coordinate 13,749,007, forward strand.
TTAATCCCAAAGCATGGAGGCTAGTCATCTCCTTGCAAGTTTTATGGAGGGAGGTGTTTGAGGGGGATCGTCCTCTTATTGTGGACAAGTTCCTTTATTGCTACAAGCCCTCCGAGATTAACCAATCTCTTGGCTTCTACCAATTCATAAATAGAGGGAAAGATTGTAGGCTAATAAAATCACTAGTCACCTTAGATAGGAACTGAAAGACGGAGTTCTTCTTCGTCTCTGGTTTTTGGGCTAGGCACCCAGTTGAGGTTGGCAGGGATACATTTGCTCCTTATACAAGAGAGTTAGGGAACTTTTGTCCTAAAAGTATACTTAAGGTTGTCATTTTATTATTTGTTATATTCATTTTTATTTGTAACCGTCTAACATCTCTTTATTCTCTTTTTCTCTTTCTTTCTTTCCTTCTTTCTTTCTTTCTTTCTTTCTTCTTCTTTTTATTTTATTTTATTTTTTTCCAGGTGTTAGACTACCACATTTGAGCAAGTTCTATCTTGAACAAGTCCAAAAGGCTTGTTTATATATTGACAGGACTTTTCATTCTTTGGTAAGTCTTCAACGTCTTGCCACTTAGGGGATAGGTCCTAAGCCATTCGTTGAAGCTGTTGCTTACGAGCTTACTGCTCGTAAATGTAAGTACTCTTTTACCCCTTTCCTTTTTTTTTTTTTTTTTTTGGTGATTAACTTTTTCTTTCTAGGGATGGTAACAATGAAGGAAAACAAAGGCAAAGAAGTGATGGATGAGGCAGTTAGGCAGGGGGTTCAATCCCAGACTCGTCCATCTGTTGGTGACAAGAGAAAAAACTTATCAAAAGCAATTGACTTGGAGAACCTTCCAAGTCGATGTAAAGAGAAGAGGGCTAAGCACAGGTTGTCCAAGCGTGGGGTGGTCAAGCCCAGCTTTCCTGTCCTTCCTACCCAGCAACCATCCGTCCAGATTCATGACATTGATTTCGAACCTAAAGATCCTCCGTACATGGATCCTTCGTCCATAGCCACTGTGTCTGCCTCATCTCAACCTTCTCAACGAGTTCCTATGAACCTTATTGGAAATGAAGACCTGCCCTAAGAGAGGTTCTAGAAGGTTGTGACAGACGAGGATGTGGCGGCATGCTACGACATGTCTATAAAGGAGTTTGAGCACTCTAGTGTTCATGACCTTTTTAAGGTATGTAATCTTTTTTATCTCATGTTGTCATAGTAATATATATACATATATATTTTGTTTCTAACAAAATTCTCATTTGTGTAGGCAATGTCTAAGTTCATCGCTGCGTCCAAGCAGGCAACAGAGATGGACAAGACGAGGATCCTGCTTGAGACTAGGATCCAGGAGGTCAAGAATGACTGTAAAAGGTGGGTTGAGGTGGCAACTAAGGCCAAAGACGATGCAAAGGAGCTGCAAAACCTAGTTGAGGAGCTGAAGACTGACACTATTAAGAACGATACTCGTCTTGATCACTTCCAAAAGAGGAATGATGAGTTGAGTACCCTTCCTAACAAAGCAAAGACAGACGCGGTTGCGGCGTTCAAGGTGTCCAAGCAATTTACTAATCTGATGGACACCAACTACGTAGCAGGCTTTGAGGACTTCAGAATGGACGCTATGGAAAACTTCTCAGAGGTTGACTTGAGCTCCATTAAACTCAACCTTGGTGGTGCTACTACAAGCTTCCTCCTTCAGATGAGATTAGAAGATATTTAATATTGAGGATGATGCCACCATCCAACCAGCTCAGGACGACCCTAATGTTGACGCCTCTCCTTAATGAAGACAAGATTTTGATGTTTTAGTTTATCCTTGTATTTTTTTTCTTTTTCTTTTTATTTGGTACATTGTTTTGGACCATTCAAAGTTATTTAAGTACATTCAACTCGCCCACCATTTTTAGGATGAGCCTCTAAACAATGGCTTTTTAAACTTTACTTATATAAGGGTTTTTGGACGATGGTTGTCTACCCTTTTCTAAACTTTTATGAATGAATGTTTATTTCCTTCACTTTTTCTTTTATTGGTAAACATGTTATTGTATGGATGAAGGTTTTTGCATCCATTATATTGGTTTTAACCATGGCTCGTCCATGATAAGAATTTGTTCATGTTTAGCCTCTTACCATTCTTTAAATTTTTACAAGTATGACTCGTCTATGAATGGTGTTTCTTTTGTTAGCTTCATTTGTCCATGGATTTGACATAGCTTGCACCACCATGGTGCTTTACACGTCTTTGGGTAAGACATTGTCTACTTTTACTCGTCCAAAGATTGGATTGTTAAGTTAGTCAAATTCATTTATGGATTCTGAACATTTTTTGCGTGTACACTTTTTCCTTATCTATTGGTTAGACGAATATACCCTAGGTTTTACCTCGTCCATTGATCAGACGAATATACCTTAGGTTCATTTTTCTTTGCTTTATCCTTATTAAGGAAAGCTTATTGATGTTACATCCCTGCGTCTAGAGAATTTACTCATCTTGGGCTTTTAGCCTTCTTGTGGATTAGTTTGCATGAAAACAACATGAGAACTGGGAATCCATACAACATTATATACATAACATAAATATCGTCCACAAGCATGGCACATGCTTAGAAGCCAGTGCCTTTAGGGAATTTAAAAATACAAACAAATATGGGCAAGATCATGACTTCGTCCATATTCCATAACAGAGTTTAAAAACTAATATACCCTTAAAGGGTTAAAACATAGCATATAATACTAATCAACACACTCATGAAAGTAACATAAAATAACACAAACTTTGGCTCATCCAGGTGCTCATCCAGGCTGATATCTCACTGATAATACCTCCTTAAGTGCTCAACATTCCAAGGATGCTTTAACTTCCTCCTGTCTAGGGTCTCCAAGTAGTATGACCCTTGTCTTTTGCAATTGATAACCTTATAGGGTCTTTCCCAATTAGGCCTAAATTTCCCATGAGTTGGGTTTCTGGTTGTCAAAGAGACCCTTTTTAAGAGGAGGTCCCTTATGTTGAAACGCCTGGGTTTTACCATTGCATCATATTGCTTGGCCATGAGGTTTTTATACCTTGCTGTCCTTTGCTCCACGTCTATCTTTACCTCGTCTATTAGATCAAGGTTAAGGCGGAGTTGCTCTTCGTTATCCTCATCTTGATACCTCATTATCTTATGACTGGTCATATGTTCTTCTGTAGGTATTACTGCTTCACTTCCATAGGCTAGCTTGAAAGGAGTCTCCCCTGTGAGGGTCCTTACCGTCATCCTATAGGCCCACAGAACACTTGGTAGCTCATCTGGCCATACTCCGTTTGCCCCTTCAAGCTGAGTCTTGATGATTTTCAACAAGGATCGGTTTGCCACTTTTGCTTGACCATTTGGTTGAGGGTGGGCGGGTGAGGAATAATGATTCTGAATTCCAAAATGTTCACAGAAGTACCTGAAAAGTGTGTTATCAACTTGTTGTCCATTGTATGATACCAATACCCTAGGCACCCTAAATTTGCATGCAACATTCTTCCAGACGAAATTCTTGACATTTTGCTGCGTGATCTTTGCTAGGGGTTCTGCTTCCACCCACTTAGTGAAGTAGCCTATCCTTTCAACCAAAACTTTCATCTACCTGGTTCCAAGTGGAAAGGGACCTAAGATATCCAATCCTCATTGTGCAAAGGGTCACAAGGCCATCATTGGGGTAGGATACTTTGATGGCTGCCTGGGGATATTGCTGAAGCATTGACATTGGTCACACATCTTGACGTAAGCCTTATGTCTGCTTGAATGGTTGGCTAGTAATAACCTGCACAGACGACTTTATGGACCAGTGCTCTTGCTCTTGTGTGGTTTCCACATGCCCTTTCATGAATTTCTCTCAAGACATAGTTGGCCTCATCTGGAGCCAAGTACCTTAGATAAGGCTGAGAAAAGCCTCTCTTATATAGTACTTCATCTATAAAGACGTACATGCTTGACCTGATTCTTAGCTTTCTGGCATCGTCTCTACCTTCTGGAAGCCTTCCATTCTTTAGGTAAGCCATTATTAGGGTTATCCAACTTTCTTCACCTTCTACCTGCTGTACCTTTGGAAGATCTATGCTTGGCATATATTGAATTTCATCAAACTCGTCCATTGATTCATTCGCTGAGGCTTTCTTTGCTAAGGTGTCTGCTTTCATGTTTTCTTCCCTTAGGATTTGAATGAAACTAGCTTCTTTAACTCTTTTTACATGGCGTCTTACCTTATTAAGATACTTCCTCATCCTCTCTTCCTTAGCTTCATACATTCCATTCATTTGACCTATAACCAGCTGAGAGTCTCCTTGGATGAGCAATGATTCTGCGCCCAAGGACTTTGCCAATTCTAGCCCTTTAAGAATGGCTTCATACTCCACTTCATTGTTGGTTACTGGATATTGTAGGCGAACATTGTACTTCAACTCGTCTCCTTCTAGGGACTACAAAACAACTCCTATCCCTCTTGTATGTAGTGTAGATGACCTATCCACTTGGACGACCCATCTTTGAGCTTTGTCCAGCTCATCTAGCTTTCCTTGACTTGGAGTGAACTCCGCAATGAAGTCTGCCAGTACTTATGCTTTTATCACGTTTCTTGGTTGGTACTTGACATCGAACTCACTAAGTTCTATGGCCCATTGAATTAGTCATCCTGCAGCCTCTAATTTGTTCATTGCCTCCTTTAATGGATGATCTGTTAAGACATTAATGACATAAGCTTGAAAATAATGCCTTAATTTCATAAAAGCTGTAACCAAAGCGAAGGCTATTTTTCCATCATAGGGTATCGTCCTTCTGTCCCTTTCAGTGCTCAGCTTGAACAGTAGACCGGCTTCTACACCCTTCCTTCTTCTCTAATCAACACTGAGCTCATTGCATGTGGGGACACTGTTAGATACAAATATAATTCTTCACCAGACACGGATGGGCTTAGCAGAGGAGCTGCAATGAGGTAGGTCTTGAGGTCTTAGAAGGCTTTCTAACACTCGTCCGTTCATTCAAATGTCTTTCTAAGAACCTTGAAAAATGGTAAACATTTGTCAGTAGCTTTAGAAACAAACCTATTAAGGGTAGCAACTCGTCCGGTGAGAGACTAGACTTCTCTAATACTTCTCGGAGGCTTCATATCCAATATTGCCTGAATCTTATCGGAATTTGCTTCAATTCCCCTATGTGAAACCATGAACCCAAGGAATTTTCTTGACGAAACTCCAAAAGCACACCTGTTATGATTCAACTTCATATTGTACTGCCTAAGCGTATCAAAGGTCTCTTGAAGGTCGTCCAGGTGCTTTCCCTCGTCCAAGATTTTCACCAGCATATCATCTACATAAACTTCCACATTTCATCCAATTTGTGGACGAAACATATGGTTAACCAACTGTTGACAGGTTTCTCCCGCATTTTTCAAACCGAAGGGAATTACCTTGTAACAAAACAAGCCTTGACTAATGACAAAGGATGTCTTCTCTTTGTCTGCCTTATCCATCCTTATTTGATTATAACCTGAGAAAGCATCCATGAAACTTAACAACCTATGACCTGCAGTTGAGTCCACCAGTTGATTAATATGTGGTAATGGATAGCTGTCCTTAAGGCAAGCCTTGTTTAGATCGGTGAAGTCCACGCACATTCTTCATTTGCCATTAGCCTTTTTGACCATCACTACATTGGCCAACCATTCTGGATAATAAACTTCCCGAATAAACTTTATTGTAGTTAACTTCTGAACCTCTTCTTTAATGGCATTATCTTATTCAAGAGCAAATACTCTTTTCTTTTGATGTACAGGTTTGGAGAAAGGATGTACATTTATACGATGGGTAATGACACTAGGGTCTATACTTGGCATGTCTTTATGACTCCATGCAAACACATCAATGCTCTTCTTTAAGAACTGGACAAGGTCTTGCTTCGCCTTCTTTTCCATGCTTACTTCGACCCTAGTATACTTCTCATGGTTATTCTTGTCCAAAGGAATGTCCTTCAGCATTTCGATAGGTTTTGCAACAACTCTCTTCTCTTCAATGCTTATTGCTTGAATATGCTCGTCCATAGCCAACATGGCCAAATAACATTCCCTTGCTGCTAGCTGATCTCCTTGCACTTGTCCTATCCTGTATTTTGTAGGGAATTTGACTGATAGGTGGTAGGTAGATGTTACTGCCTTCATACTATTTAAAGTTGGCCTTCCAATTATGGCATTATAAGAGGATGAACAATCCACCACAAGGGAATTTACTTCCCTGGTTACCTACTGTGGGTATGACCCTACCACAATAGGTAATGTAATGGTGCCTACAGGCTACACTTTTATTCCTCCAAACCCTACCAAGGGCGAATTCACTGGATGAAGTTGATCTCGTCCAAGCCTCATTTGCTGGAAAGTAGGATAATACAAGATGTTCGCCGAACTTCCATTGTCCACCAACACCCTTCTAGTTGTATAGTCAACAATAAGCAAAGTGATGACGATTGCGTCGTCATAGGGGTGGTGAACCCTTTCATCATCTTCGTCAGTGAATGTGATGGCCTGTTCGTCCATTGCCCTCGTCCTTGGGGATCATCCAGAAAGCTGGATGTTTTGCACTATCTTCAGGTATGTCTTCCTTGACTTAGAAGATTGTCCTGTTGAAGTTCCTCCTATGATAACTCTTATTTCTCCAAGCAAGGGTCGTGACGATTCTTCTACTTTTCCTTTCAACTTCTCGTCCTTGTGATCTCGTCCAAGGAAGTTTCTTAAGTTTCCTTGCCTGATGATATTTTTTATCTGTTGTTTCAAATCAAAACACTCGTCTGTGTCTTGCCCACGATCTCTGTGGAAGCGGAAATACTTGTTCCTATTGCGCTTGTTAGGATCTCCCTTCATTTTTTCCAGCCACTTCAAGGAAGGATCATCCTTGATTTGCATGAGAACTTGTTGAAGCAGCATGTTCAAGGGCGTGTATTGCTGATTCCTTCCTAAAGACGAACTTGTCTTCCTATTGTCTCGATCCTTTTTCTTTCCTATCCAAGCCTTTTTTGGATGAGGTCCCTATTTGGGGTGACGTGGGGGATCTACTTCCATACGCTTTGCTTTCTTACTCTTCTTGGCTATAATTGCATCCTTAGCATTCATGAAATTTTGGGCCGAATGGACGAGTTTAGCCATGGTTTGATGCTCTTGCTCATAGAGCTTATGGATAAATAAATCGAATTTGACTCTCCATTATGGAAGGCAGCCAATAACAGCTTGTCATCCATCTCGTCCACTGTGAGAGCTTCTCTATTGAAACGAGTAACGAAGGATCGCAAGCTTTCATTTTCCCCTTGCTCTATGGTTAACAGGCTGGACAAGGAGTGATATGTCTTTGTTGTCTGATAAAATTGTTGACAAACAACTTACTTAATTCTTCGAAAGAACCCATAGTATTGGAAGGTATCTTACTGAACCATACTCGCGCTGGTCTCTTAAAGGTTATAGGGAAGGCCCTACACATAATCTTGTCTGGAACCTCTTGAAGATGCATTGTAGTCTTGAAGGTTGCAATATGATCACATGGGTTGCATGTTCCATCATATGAATCTAAGGAAGGCACTTTAAACTTAGAAGGCAAGGGGTGACTATTAATGGAAGCTGTGAAAGGGGAGTCCGTTCGATGAACTAAATCATCCACTGGGTTTGCCCTTCTCATGTTCTCCCTCATCTCATCCATGGCCTTCCTCATCTGATCCATCTCCTTCTCCAAATGTGGAATCCTCCGTGAAGCAGTACCTCTTGATTGGTTCTCGGGTTCAGCATTTTCTCCTGTATTTTCTTGACTCTAGTCTTGCCTTTCTGCATATCTTTTGTAGTGTTGTCTCCTTAGGCCAATCTCCCTATTCAACTCTTGGTTCTGACAGGTTAACTTTGCCATGGCAGCTACCATGGACTGTATGTGTTTGACAGACGGCGGTTACATGACAGGCGCTGACTGATGGTTATGGTAGGGATTACTTGAGGCATCCCTACTCCCTTGGTGGCCGAGGCTAGTGGCTCTTGATCTTGTCCGAACCATGCAGTCTTTTTGTTGAAGAAAGATCAATTGTAAAACACAAAATTTATTCCCACAGATGGCGCCAACTGATGATACAAAGTAAAATCAGTAGACTGAATGCTTTGGGCTTCAATGGTTTGGGAATCACTTGAGGGATCTTGAAAGGAAAAACACATAATCAAGGGTGATTGGGGAGGACTGGCCAAGAACCCTTCGATAGTAAAGTCAGTTTCTCTCTCAAATTCTGGAATTCCAACTTTTTTGGAAGTGTTCAAAAACACGTACCTTCGTTTGATGTAAATGAGTGTTTATATAGTGTACACTTGAAGTGGTTACTTATCTAGTAACTTCCCCTATCATTGAGGAGGTCAAAAGGTTCGGGGTTAACTTCCATAACTACCATGGAAGTAAGATTCTTTTATCTTATTTTCCATAACCGTCATTGGAAGCAGTTAGTAAGAACTTGTAGTAATGAACCTCGATTTTTACTCATTCTCTGGAATAGGAATGTGTGGTTCGCTTCATTAACTTGTATAGAGAAACATCCTTGGGGTTTGTCTGGGGGTTGTCTAAACATCTTTCTTGAATGGACGACCTCTGCGTAGATGAGCGCTCTATAAGAAGTGCCCATTTTTCAATTCTTGCCTTGGACAACCCTTATAGACGAGCCTGGAGTTGGCTTATTTTATTAATTTGTACTGTTAAATTATATTTTATTAATTTGAAGTATTATATTCAATCTTATTAATCAAGAAAATATTAAATATTACTATTTATAAAATATTTATGTATTAAAGATTAAATATTACTATTTATGAAATATTTATTTATAAAATATGTTCAAAAACCTAATTGTACAAATTATATCAAAAAGTTCAAGGTATCCTAGCGGCAAGGAAACACACATTCCCACCATTCGGCCCACGTTCGACCCATAGTGGGAGCCTTTTTTTTTTTTTTTTTTTCCTTATTACCAAAACTACATCGTTTTGGGTTTGCTTTATAACCCTACTAACCCTATTTTTTAGCATTTGTCTCTCATTTCAATAGTAGCCATTCTCCCCTTTCCCTTTCCAGTCATCCTCTTCCTCCCCAACTATTTTCTCACTCTCTCTCTCTCCAATTTTTCTTTGAATTCATTTTTTTTTTCCTTCTCATTCATCCTTTTCCTTCACTTCTCTTTCAAACTTTTCTTTTCTTCCAAACACTGCCTGATCTCTCCGACAAAAATAGAAATTACAATAGAATTTGTTTCATTCTTCTTCTCGCATTACAGGCTTTAATCGAATAGAACTAGTAACAAGCAAGGCAAATCCTCATTCAGAACCCGCTCTTGACCAAAGCCCTTTGCTAGGTACCAAATTTGTAGGGTTTCAAAAATTAAAGCTATTTTCTGCTTATTTCATGGACTCTGGAAATTGTATGTGTTTTTTTTTTTTTTTTCCATGTATTTATTTAGGTTGTGCAATTAGGGTTTTAGCATATTTTTTCTAGGGGTTTGATGAATCAAAATTCATTTAAATAGAGAAGAAAAATTCATTTTGTATTCAGTTGGACATTATACTACATTACATTCAACTGTTTTTTTGACTGGTTAGTATTTTATTGTTGCTAGGTGTTAAATATATTATTAGCAGCGTGATGTGTTATATCATGTTGTGTATGCTAGAATGAATGCGGAAGGGGAAGCATAGAATAGGAACATCGAGAACAAGAAGGTTACGTGGTTTATCCTTGTCGGCCTACATCCACGGAGGAATCCCTTAAGGGTTACATCTTTATTGTATGAGAGTGTAGTACAAAACCTGTGTTACAATAAACCCTAACATAAGTATATATAGGCGACTAAACCCTAGAATATTAGTACAAGTAGGAGTGGGCTTAGGCTTATTATATTGGGCTAATATATCTAATATATCTCTAACACTAGGCACAAATTATGCTTGGAATGGTCCAGCCCCCTCAAGCGGTATGCTTTGACATTTATGAAGCTTTGATCTTTAGATTGTATTTAATGCTTATATTATATGTATATACTAAATTTTAGTTTGTGTTTAGATTCCAAGCATCCAGCCACCAGTATCACAGCCTCCTCAACAATTAGCACGGCCAACTCAAATGTCAAATATTCAGGCAGCTTACTCACCACCAAGTCAAGTGGGTATGCAGGAACAAGCTGGTGCATCTCAGATTCCTCCTAAAAGAAAACAAACACCAGAACCAAACTGTGATGCCTAGTTCTTTGCTGGTATGCTTCTTCGCCGTTCTCCTTCTTTTTTTTTTTTTTTTTTTTTTTTTTTTTTTTTTTGTGTGTTTTCTACTTTGCTTGGTGCTTGGTGTTTGGGTGGTGAGAAAGTGTGGGAAAGCAAAAATCCTAAATTTGTAATCAACTTAAACTTTGGGGCATATAAATAATATTATTTATTCTTTACCGACAACCACAACAATAACATCAAACCATTATGTATGTGTTTGGATCCAGCTGTTGCGTTTTGCCTTTTTTTTTTTTTTTTGGCTACTGTGCACATATTTAGGGGACAAACGGCTACTGTTCATGAACAGTAGCCATATATTGCTGACTTTTCAGTCCCTTTTATCAATCTCGTGGGTCCCGTGAACAACGCACGGGACTCACAAACTTCACTTTTCAACCACTTTTTCATTAAAAATGGGTCCCACGGTACTATTCATACATTTAAAAATTATTTTGCTACAATATTTTCAGTTTCAGTTTCAGCAAAATAAGTTCTATCCAAACGAACCCAATATCTATATCTTGATAGATGCAATTAATAAAACTAAACTATTTATTATCTTTTCAATGCACACCATTAAACTTTCAAAGCCCAAGATTTTTATCCTATTAAAATAATATAAAATCCCTCATTACAAATATGATTTGGTTATTTAATTATAATATTTATAATTACACAAAGATTACAAGTTAGTTTCTAATGAAGAAAAAACCTTGATATCCAATTTGCTAGTTTTTGATGTGAAATTCTTGTAACAAATAAAGTTGGGCAGGTTATAGTTCGATTTATTTGGTTTTTAGTAGGGGTGGCAAAATCTGACACGACCCGTGAACCCAATACTACTAACCCATTTATAAACAGGTTATAGGTTGAGACTAAATGGGTTCGGGTCATATTCGGGTTGACACAGCTAACTCGTTTAATAAACGAGTCGTATTTGTGTTTAGCATGCAAACCTGCCTGACCCGTTTAACTTATAAAGTTATTAGTTATTTTGATATTATTACTTAGTTTATGGTTGTTTTATATGTTTATTATTATATTTATAGTTGTAATTGTATTTTAATTTTATATAAATAGGAATTGGTAAAGATTATATAGGTTAGGTATGACCTATTAATTAAATAGATTAGAAAACGGGTCATTTGTATTGACTTTTATATGACTTGTTAATTAAACGAGTTAAACGTGTTGGGGTCGGGTTGATCTGTTTAATAAACAGATCGTTTTTTTTAAAAAAAGATCATATTTGGGTCAAGCATTTTCAACACGTTTAGTATACAGGTCGGGTTCGAGCATCCCATATAGCCGAATACTCATGACTCGACACAACACAAACCCGACCCATGAACACGAATTGCCACCCCTAGTCTTTAGTGTGTTAGCTCAATCCATTAAATATATATATATATATATATTTTTTTTTTTTTTTTTCGCATTAGAAAAAGCATAACCCTTGAACTACATAGGCAACCCTCATTTTCTTCATCATGTATTCGATTTCCATCTCTCTAAAAAAAAAAAAAAAAAAAGTTTTTCAAGTTCCTGAACTACTCCATATTCTATACAGTGATTAACTAACACTATGGGAAGAAAAATGATCAATATATAGTTTGGTTGAACGGAAGCTCGAGGGAAAGCAAGGGATGGCAAAGGAAGGAAAAGAAAAATCCTTTATTTGCACAACAGCTCTGAAAAATTTTCTCAAAAAAAAAAAATAGAGGTTCTCTGCATCGAACTCACTTTCGAGGCCATCCCCCTCAAAATAACCTTCTTTTCCTTTAGCCCAAAGCACAAAGTAAAGGCCAGTGAACAAGTGGAACATACCAGCAAGGCTGCATTGTAAGAGTGATTAGCAATAAGATATACATTGAAAGCAAAATTTTCCAGCATCACAAATAATATTCCGAATGAGCACTAAAATTAACTAGTTTACCTTCCAATATTAACGGTTTCTCCTAAGGTGGCCATAGAGAAAATGATTATGCGCGACTGTTACTGACGGGGCTAAATGTGGACACCAAGACCGGCCCTCTTTTTTTCATGGCCCAATTGTTGGAGCTTATACGTGATCCACTTACAGCACCTGCCTATATATATATATACACAAATGTTTATATGGTTTTTATTATTATATAAATGGACAATAATTAAACATTCTTTAGCTTAAAATTTTTCTTGTCCCATTAGTACTAATTTTCTCGCGTTACATGGCTATCTATACATACATGATATGACCTTGCAAATTTTCTTCCTCAAAAACATGCTTGGCTCAGGCGATGAATACTACCCCGAGAGAAGGAAAAAAAAAACTGATTTGTGATGTGGGTGTGGCTACATTTTTTGACCTTGCAAATTTAGCATAATCATGGAGATAAATACTAGTTTATCAAAATTTTAGGGAAGCCGAGTCTTACTTGTCCTTCTTCCACTTTGCACCCCCACTGGATGGGGACTTATGGGAGAGACTTTTCTGCAAACTTTAAAAATGGTAGTCAACTATGTTGAGAGTAGTTCCAGAAGTTCCAAAGGTCAATAGAGCATTGCTCTTCAAATGCCCAACGGCTAGTTTTCCAACGGCTAATTCAGCTCTTCATCAGAACGATGTCGTTCTATTTAAACGCAGGCTTGTGAATGTATTTAATGAAACACTACGTTTTATATTTAATGAAACGCTGCATTTTATATTTTTGTCATTAGCTCTTTGATACGCTGTATTTTGTATAGCTGTTGTTGGTGTAGGCTCAGTCTGTCAGGTAGTTATTAGCAGTTACTTAGTTCCTAATTTCCCTCCATAATTTACGGATCAATCTTGTGATTTCAGGGATCTCTGATTAGGTAGTTATTGATTCTTGTGTATATATATATTGTACATCAGTGTAATGAAGACTTGAGCAGTTATTCTTCCAGAATTTTCGTTTCTTTCTACTCTCTCTCTAAACTTTCTCTCCTTTTTCTCTCTAAGTTTGTAGCTTCTCAGTAAGTGTTTCACTGTGTGAACACCATTGTTGCAATCTTTTAAGCTTAGATTGATTCTACCTCCACCACTACACCCTCAACCTCTTCTTCTACCTCCATCAATCTCACAAATCAACCTCTGCTATTGCTGTCTAATATGTCAAATATGATGACAGTTAAACTTGACTCTTCCAATTACATTGTTTGGAAGCATCAAATCTCCATGGTGTTAGAAACATACTCCATGTTTGAGCTTCTTGATGAAGTTCCACTAGTGCCTGAGAAGTTTCTCAAGGATTTATCTGGTACAATTACTTTAGTGCTTAATCCAGATGATCTCATTTGGAAATCAAAGGAAAAGGCACTTCTTACTTTCATTAGCTCAAGCCTCACTCCTTCAGTTTTGGCTATAACTGTTGGATGTTCTTCTGCTCAAGAAGTCTGGAAGGTTCTTGAAAATAGATTTTCTTTAATTTCAATGTCACATGTGATGAATCTAAAGGGTGAGCTGCATAATGTGAAGAAAGGATTTGATTTTGTGGACACATACCTACAGAAAATTAAGGTGATAAGAGACAAGCTTATGGCAGTTGGTTTAATCTTGGATGATGAAGAGTTGCTTCATGTTGCAATCAAAGGTTTACCAAAAGAGTTCAGTGCATTCAGGTCTGCAATCAAAACTAGAAGCACCAAATTGAGTTTTGATGAATTGGCTACCTTGTTGAATGTAGAAGAGGAATCCTTGAATGAAGGAATGGAGATAAAATACTCCACCTTTGCAATGGCAGTCAACGTTGCACCAATGTTTAACAACACTGGTGGTTATAATAATCACAACCAGTCTAATAATAGAGGAAGAGGAAGAAATAACAATGGAAGAGGTAGAGGTAGAGGTTCATCACCAAATCAGTTCAACCAATACTCACAATCTTAGTTTTCACAGTCTCAAGGCTCTAATGCCAGTTCAGAAAGGCCAATCTGCCAGATTTGTGGTAAGGCAGGTCATCTTGCCTTAGACTGCTACCACAGGATGGATTATGCCTATCAAGGCCAACATCCACCCATAAAGCTAGCTGCAATGGCAACCTCTTCCAACTCCATGATAGCTCAGGAGCAACCTTGGTTGGCAGACAATGCAGCTACAGACCATGTTACTTCAAGCCTTAATCACTAAAGCTTTCCTAGGCCTTACATAGGTCAGGAGCATCTCATAGTTGGCAATGGTCAGAATTTGCCCATTACTCACATAGGTAACTCTCTAATTCCTTCTTCAAATGCTCCTATTCAACTTAGAAATGTGCTTAGGGTTCCCTCTATTACTTCTAATCTTTTTAGTTCATAAACTTTGTCATGATAATAACTATTGGTGTTACTTTGATGAAAACACCTTGCTCATTCAGGCCTTGGCCACGGGGAAAACTCTTTACAAGGGCAAGAGTGAAGGAGGTGTGTACCCCATCTATCCTCACAAGGCCACTGAACTTTTGCTTCCTAATAAACTGTGCAATTCAGTCCAGCTTTCTTCTTCTAGTTGGCATCTGTGGCACAGCAGGCTTGGCCATCCAAATTCTCAAGTTCTTAAGCTTTTGTTACAAAATAATGAACTGTCTCTCAGTACTAGTTCTAATTTTGTCAATTCTTGTATTCACTGTCTTCATGGCAAAATGCACAGATTTCCATTTCCTAGTTCAAGATTTGTAGCTAATTCTCCCTTTGAACTTGTACATATTGATCTGTGGGGTCTTACACCTCTTAATTCAATAAATGGCTACAAATATTATGTCATTTTTGTTGATCATTTCACTTGGTTTACATGGTTGTACTTACTTTTTGCTAAGTTTGAAGTTTACTTAAAATTTGTCATGTTTCATGCTATGGTTAAAACACAATTTTCCTAAACTATTAAAACTCTCAGATCAGGTGGTGGAGGTGAGTACACTTCTAAATCCTTTGAATCTTTTTTGTCCTCCAATGGGATTCAAATTTCTTGTCCCTATACACCTCAATAGAATGGCTTAGTAGAGAGGAAGCATAGACACCTAATTGAGACTACTATCACACTTCTGTCTCAAGCTTCCTTGCCTTCCTTCTGCTGGTCATTTGCTGTTCAATTAGTTGTGACTCTGATCAATTTACTTCCCATTGCTACCTTAGGCTTCAGTTCTCCTTGGTACAAACTTTTTGGTCAACACCCTGATATTTCTTCTCTTAAAGTTTTGGGCTATGCTTGCTATCCTTTTCTTAGACCATACACCAAACACAAGCTTAATCATAGGACCACAGAGTGTCTTTTCTTGGGCTATTCTGCTATTTCCAAAGGTTACTTATGCCTTGACTTGCTCACTCACACTCTCTATACTTGCAGACATGTTTTGTTTAATGAAGCAAAATTTCACTTTTCTTCTACTCTCACTTCTGCTTCAATTCCTCATACTCCTAATCCAGATATTTGGCTGTCTAACCTCCTTTACTTACACTCTTCCAATCAGCCTTCAATCCTAGGTTCTTATACTACTCCTATGTCTCAACCCCCATATCCTAATCCTTCTTTACCATCTCACAATTCTTCTTATTTTCCCCAATCTGTTACCTCTATAATTACCTTATCATCAGCTTCTATTTCTGCTACTACCTCTCCACCTTGCTCTATCTCCCACCCTACACCTCCACATCCTCCAATTTCACCTATTCCTCCTTCTTCAACTCCTACATAACCTAATCACCCTATTTTTGTTCCCACTACATCATCACCTCCTGATGCTACTGCTACTGTCCTTGTTCTTATGAATGTCCATCCTATGACCACCAGATCAAAGAATGGTATCTCCAATCCTAAATTGTGTTACAAGGCTGTGGTTGATTATACTCACACTGAGCCCCCATCATACAGAATTGCTTGTAAGTTTCCTCAATGGGTTAAGGCCATGGATAAGGAATTTTCTGCTTTACAAAGGAAGAAGACTTGGTCTCTTGTTCTTGCTGTACCTGGTATCAATTTAGTGGGTTGTAAATGGGTGTATAAGCTGAAATTGCATAGTGATGGAACCATTGCTCGTTATAAAGCCAGGTTGGTTGCAAAGGGCTTTCATCAATAGGCAGGTGTGGACTACACTGAGACATTTAGTCTAGTTGTGAAACTAGCTACTGTGAGGCTTGTTCTTTCCATTGCAGTGAGTTTTAATTGGCCTCTCAGACAATTGGATGTCTCCAATGCCTTCCTCCATGGTTTTCTAAAGGAGGAGGTGTATATGGAGCAACCACCAGGCTATGTGGATCAACACTTTCCTTTTCATGTCTGTAGATTACATAAATCTTTGTATGGCTTGAAACAAGCCTCAAGAGCCTAGTTTGACAGATTTGCTTCTCAGTTGTTGCATCTTGGTTTTGAAGCTTCCATGGCAAATTCTTCTTTATTTGTGTATCACTCTCATCAAACCATCATTTACCTCCTTGTGTATGTTGATGATATTATCATCACAGGCAATTCATCTTCCCAAGTCTCTCATCTTGTCATTGCTCTTAGCAAGGTTTTTGAGCTTTAGGATTTGGGTGCTCTTTCCTATTTCTTAGGCATTCAAATTATGCCTTCCAAATTTGGTCTCACTTTATGCCAATCCAAGTATGCCTCAGATGTGCTTCACAAATTCAAAATGGAGACTTCCAAGCCCACAAAGACTCCTTGTTGTCCTAATGTACGTCTTACTCCTTTTGATGGTTCTGTTTTGCCAGATCCCTCTAAATATAGAAGTATGGTGGGTGCTCTCCAATACTTGACCTTTACATGACCTGATTTGGCTTTTAGTGTGCATCAGCTATGCCAATTTATGCATCATCCCACTACTTCTCATTTGGAGGCAGCCAAGTGTGTTCTTCATTATGTGTGGGGTACTTACATTTTGGAATTCATCTTGCTCTTGGTCCTCTCACCTTTTCTACCTTCTCTGATGCAGATTGGGCTGGAGACCCCATTGACAGGAAGTCTACTAGAATGTTGGTTTTCCTTAGTTCAAGCCCAATTTCTTGGTCTTCCAAGAAACAATCCACTATTTCACGTTCTTCCACAGAGGCAGAGTATCGTGCCTTGGCTTCCACAACAGCGGAGTTAGCTTGGCTTCACACTTTCTTTAAAGAGCTTAAGCTGTTTCTTCCTCATGTTCCCATCCTTTGGTGTGATAACAACTCTGCTATTGGTCTAGCCTCTAATCTTGTCTTCCATTCCAGAACCAAACACATTGAGATTGATTATCACTATGTGAAGGGTTGTGTTCTTCGTAGTACTTTGGGGATCAAGTTCATCTCTGGCCATGACAATTTCGCTGACATTTTTATAAAACCTTTGCTTGGTCCTCATTTTCTGGTTCTGCGTAGCAAACTCTTGGCTGACTCTACCTCGAGTTTGAGGGGGGATGTTGAAAGTAGTTCCAAAAGTTCCAAAGGTCAATCTAGAAGTTCCAAAGGTCAATAGA
This sequence comes from Quercus tomentella, assembly GCA_028535165.1. Taxonomy (NCBI): domain Eukaryota; kingdom Viridiplantae; phylum Streptophyta; class Magnoliopsida; order Fagales; family Fagaceae; genus Quercus; species Quercus tomentella. The sequence goes on from JAPQVY010000122.1 coordinate 13,766,700, forward strand.
GCATTGCTCTTCAAATGCCCAATGGCTAATTTTCCAACGGCTAATTCAGCTCTTCATCAGAACGATGTCATTCTATTTAAACACAGGCTTGTGAATGTATTTAATGAAACGCTGCATTTTATATTTCTGTCATTAGCTCTTTGATAGGCTGCGTTTTGTATAGCTGTTGTTGGTGTAGGCTTAGTCTCTTAGGTAGTTATTAGTAGTTACTTAGTTCTTAATTTCCCTCTACACTTTATGGATCAATCCCGTGATTTCAGGGATCTCTGATTAGGTAGTTATTGATTCTTGTGTGTGTGTATATATATATATATATATTGTACATCAGTGTAATGAAGACTCAAATAGTTATTCTTCCAAAATTTTCATTTCTTTCTTCTTCTCTCTCTCTAAACTTTCTCTCCTTTTTCTCTTTGAGTTTGTAGCTTCTCACTGAGTGTTTCACTGTGTGAACACCATTGTTGCAATCTTTTAAGCTTAGATTGATTCTTTTCAAACTATACAGGTGCAGTGGTCTTAGTGGACTCCCATCCCATTCAACATGTATGGCACATGGAATGGAATCTAAATGAAGTAATTTTAGAAGTACACAACATTTTTTTACAAATTGTTATTAATTTTTAAGTAGGCTCACTCACAACTTATACTATCAATATTGTAACAATTCAATGGAAAAAAATTGTTTTTCTGGAATTATTGCATCCAAGACAACAAAATACAATAAAAAAAAGGCAACCAACTAGAAAAGAAAAATAGAATAGTACTCCATTTTCTCTTTCCTTTCTTTTCTTTTCCCCTCCTCTCCATGTTTCCACACTTCAAATCCTATGCAAAATCAATGATCCAACATTACTAACCTTTTAGTTTTAGAATCACCAAAATTACTTAGAATTTCAATCCAGTAATACGGATTCATGAAGAAACAAAAAAGGCCATTACCATCATATATAAAAAAAGTATTACCTGACATCACCTAATTAACAATGTAAGGACTAGATTTGATCCTAGGCCCAAAATATGATTGGGTCCAAGCCCAATAAGCCCAAAACAATGAATTTGTAGAGAGTGGGTTGAAGAACTAAGCTTTAGTGGATAGGGTAACAATTACAATGGGATTCCAAGACAATCAAACAAAAATGAACTAAGTTTGTATAAGAAAATTTGTCCTCGGCACTATCCGAGGAACTCTGTTCCAGTATATATTGAATAAGGATGCTTAAAGGAATGGTTGAGATTGCTACAGTATTTTCTTTTACAAATTTTTGATCCCCTTTCTCTGGGCCTCTCTCTTATTTTATACTATCCTCCCTTATCATCTTCACCCTCCACATGCAGATCAAATCATTGGAGTTGGTTCTTGTCCCATCAACCCCTCCCCAAAGTCTTTGGGGTAGTAGCTGTAAGGCTGAAAATCACTGTTCAGGGATCACTTCCTCATTAATGCGGCCAGGGAGTTAGCTGGGGTGCATTCAATGCGGTGGTAGCAGCTTTTTCCAAGATATTTTAGGACTCTTCCCTGTCCTTTGTTCTTGCAATGCTTATCCATACTTCCAGAACTTTTGGATCGCTCCCCTAGATGGCAGGCATCCTTTACAGATCTCAGTTTTGGCTAGTCGAGGATAAATTCAACCTCGGCCCAAACTCTTGGGCCATTATGGTCAACATTGTCTTCCTCATCTACTAGCATGGGTTTCCTTGGCAATACTTAACTCTCCTTGGATGACCCTTTATCCTTGGCTTGGGTCTTAGGCCCATTAAACATAAATGGACAATGAGATCCCGGGCCCAATACCCCCACAAACAATATCTTTAATATACATAAAATTAATTTTATATTAAATCCATTTTCATTTATATTTAAATTTTATATCTTATGATTCAAATCTAACAGCACCATTATTGACAATCGAATGAAAAATTTAAATAGAAAACCTGAAATTGGAGATAAAGTGAGATTGGTATATCATAATGTGGCTTCCTGTTTGCATGAATTAATATATAAGACTAGGGCTAGGGAAGGAACAGATGGATAAATTGCGCCAATCTTCTTTGATGTTGATCAAAACAATACTCCTCCCAAACGTGTGTATAAATGATGCCTCACAATATTACTTACCTAATGGAATATTTATTTTTAATTTTTAAAAATATTTCTCATTTTTACAAACCATTTGAGGTTAAGTTTTATTTGTACAAACCTCATGGGAGGGAGATCTTATTTTGTCCATCGTTTTGATATGATCAGTTATATAAAAAAATGCAATATCTTCTATGAAAGTCAAACATTGAAATATATTTTTCATTTATATAAACCTTGAAGGAGGAGTGTCATTTCGTCCAATGTTTAGTGGGACTTTTATTCGGTGAAATATCAGAGAAGATTGGTTTAATTTACCCAAAAGTAAAAGACAAAAAGAGAAAGGTGAAACAATAGAGAGAAATCGATGGTAGTTTTTTGATTTTTATAACTTGTCAATTTTAGAATTTACAAGTTGAGACTAGGACTGATATTGGGTTGGGTTTACTGTGACCCGAAACCCGACCTGATAGAAATCGGGTTTGGCTGCCTGAAACCCGACCCGACCCGGAAAATTGGGTCTGTAATCGGGTCGGTTTTATGGGTCTCGAGTCAGACTCTTTTTTTCTTTTACTGCTACTTGTTTTCGGTGAGCCTTTATACTAAATGTTACTATATTCTTTTTTGCAATAATAATTTCTCATTTAAAAAAAAAAAAATCCAATATCGAATCATTTAAAGTAAAACATTCAAATTTTCAAACCAATGCAACATCTTCACCCTCAAACTAAAAGAGCGAAAAATCATACTATTTAACTATTTGAATCTGCTATTAACAGTAGAAAATAAGAGCTAAAATCTCCTCAGCAAGCCACATTTATGAGTATTAAATGAATATACACAATAAAAACATAAAATTGTGTGGTCCATCTCCAATTACCCATCAAGGAAATTGTAGTGTGACTTAACACATAACACTTCATTCAGTGTTCTTGCAAAATGCATCCTTTGTATCAACTACTATGAATGGAAAACCTTGAAGTTCACCAAAATTCACGAAATCAAAGACCAAGTCTTACATTAACAATTATACAGACACACACACCTAAAATAAACAATGTCAACTACAATGCCCTACTTATTTTTATCAAAGTTCCAACTTTTGACATAAACTCCAGACTATCCAAATTTGTAAATATGGGTAATTGATTTTTCAAGCAAACTATCTATTGGTAGAAAGTTGGTGCACATCAAGAATGTGATCGTGACCGGACAAAATCTTCTAGTTTTTCCCACACATCCAATACTGCAGTTCTATCTTGGTGTCGCTTATTCTTGCTAATCTGCACATTTGCAATATACATTCACATCAAATCCTAATAATAAATGGCCGCAGACATCGATATACTCATATCCCATTCAACATAACTAAGATCAAAACAACCAACCAGATCAAGAAAAACAATACTCATTGAGATAATCTTTACATTCCACTGCTTCATAGTCTCTACCGACTCCAAACTGTCATCCTCAAACTGCATAAAAAATCCTAAAACTGCAAACACCAATCCAACATATAACTCAATGTCAATTCCACAAAGAATACATAATTTCATAACCAAAAAAAAAAAAAAAAACAAAAGGACCATTCCTATTCTACCCCTCCTCAACCCAAGTACATAATTTTTTTTTTTTTGATTGACCAAGTACATAACTTTAAATAAGCAAAACATAAACCCATTTCCCCTAAAATCCAAAACCCTTTTTTTTATAACTCCAAAACCCTTTTTTTTAGATGACTAATTTTTAGCAAGCTTCAGGGATTGAGCTTTAAGTAGCAAAATTCAACAGTGAACCTAAAATCATATTAATTAATCCTAACACAAACAGAATCCAAAAAAAACTCACCAATGTATGTAGGCAGATTAGTCAAGATTAGTAATAGTGCTTGATGGTGAAGGTGATGTTGCTGAAGGTGAAGCTAACTTCGCTTCCAAAAAAGCTTCAAAACATTTTTGAACAACAATATATATTAAATTTCATTTAATGCACTAACAAGATATATTAAATACACAAGATATATTAAATTTCAGTTAAAGCACAAGTTAATAAATTTTAAGAACATTACATTTTCCATAATCTTCAAATAGCTCAACATCATCCATGGCTTGTCGAAGCGAAATTTGCACTGAAGATTGAAGCCAATTTTGAGTACATATGAGAGATTGTACCATCTTAGGGGCAAGTGAACTACGGAATGAGTCTAATATACATCCTCCCATACTAAATGCCGACTCAGAAGCCATAGTAGAAACAGGTACAGCCAACACATCTCGTGCCAGTCGAGATAGTAAACTATACTTATTAGTATTATACTTCCACCAAGCCAGTATATTAAAGGTTTTGTCATTTTCCCCTTCACTATTCTCCATCAAGTATTTTGCAACCTCATCTACACACCCAACAAGTTGTTTTACTTGCCTAAAAGCCTTGTATTGAGAGGCAATAAATTTGTCTGGATCATCATCATCATCATCATCAACATCAACACCAACACCTTCCATCCTTGATATCTCACTCGCACTTTGTATAGATACATATGATGAATGAGTTAAATTATAATGCTCATACAAGCATTTCAATACACGTTCCACAAGGTCAGTGATAACCTTAGCAACATTCTCCCGATACAAATTTGATAAACAATAATTCAAATAATCCAACTTCTTTCAAGGATCAAGCACCACATGTGATGCCCCAATTTGATTGATTGTGTGATGTGTGTGGGTGTGTGATGAGTCCCATATCGAGTATTTACTGGGTTGAACTGAGCTTTATTAACAACTACAAGGAGCCTCAATTGTGACTAGTCCTTTTGAGGTGTAGCGTAGATGTGGCTAGCGTTTTTCCTTGGGTCGTTACATATGGTATCAGAGCCGGCCCGGTAATCCCGTGTGGGCTCAGAGACACTACCCCACAAAATGGGCCCTAACGAGGACGTTAGGGATTTAAGTGGGGGAGATTGTGATGCCCCAATTTGATTGATTGTGTGATGTATGTGCGTGTGTGATGAGTCCCACATCGAGTATTTACTGGGTTGAACTGGTCTTTATTAACAACTACAAGGAGCCTTAATTGTGACTAGTCCTTTTGAGGTGTAGCGCAGATGTGGCTAGCGTTTTTCCTTGGGTCGTTACACCACAACAACATACAAAAGCACATTTCCCTTCTTTGATGAATCCGCCCCACTCCCCCAATACTTGTCAAACTTCTCTTTCATTGTTTTTGCCATTGAGTACAAAAAATGGTCCTCACTCCTAGAAAAGAAATCTATCTTTCTTTTAATCATATATATCTCATCAAAGAAAGCATTTGATGTCACATACAAGGAACCCGAAAACCTCTTTGTGGCATTATAAAAAAGTTTCAAAAACTTAACAAATTTTCTACAAGTCTCCCAGTCATCCTTATTTGGAGGTCTCCTATCACAGTCCCCATCCCGAAAGTGTAGAATATAATCAAGATCTTCATATTCCATCCGCTTCAATGCATGTTTAAACTTTTCAACATTTTCCAACATTTTATAAGTGGAGTTCCATCTAGTGGCCACATCTAAACATAGAATAGCCTTTGACTCTATTTTCACTTTCTCCACACACCTCTTGAAGGTTTGTAACCTATTTGGGGGAAGCTTTCACATATCTAACCGCATGACGCACCCTATGAATTGACTTATTATGATGTTTTAAGCCATCGGTCACAATAAGATTCAGGATGTGAGCACAACACCTCACCTGAACAAATTCATTCCCCAAAATAGTCCTTTCCACATATTAGTAGCTTCTTTCAAGTAACTAATGGCTACATCATTTGAGGAAACATTATCCACCGTCAAGGTGAAAATCCCCTGAATATTCCACTCTTCTAAACAAGATTCAACCATTTTGCCAATGGTTTTTCCCTTATGGTTATCAACAATACAAAAATTCAAAATTCTTTTATGTAGCTTCCAATCATCATCTATAAAATAACAAGTAAGACACATGTAATTAAAATTTTGTATTGAAGTCCATGTGTCAGTGGTAAGCAAAGCCTACGGCCTTTCAAGGCATTTCTCAACTTATCCTTCTCTTCAAAATAAATCCGACTCACATCTTTAGCTACCGTGAAGCGAGATGGGATATTAAAATTAGGTTGGAAGACATTACAAAATCTTCTGAATCCTTGATTACAAACCTAAATGGAAGCTCATCCAATATGATCATCTCAACAAGAACTTTTCTACCCACAATATTTGTAAAAGTCCTAGGCACTAGATTTCCCTCCCCTACATTCTTGGACAATGGGTCTTGTCCATCATGCAATTCATTAAAAAGATATTCAGGACAAATGGGTGTATGGTTTTTTAAATTAGATGTCCCATAAATTTTGCTATTAGCCATGTACTCCTTGCTACAATATATACATCTTGCCTTAGTTCTACCTTCCTCATCTATAAACTTCTCAAAGTGGTCCCAAGCCGTTGATGGTGATTTTCTCTTATTAGGATTAGAATAAGATATCACCTGCGGTGGACGAGGAGGTCTTATAGTTGGTCTTGCAGTGGCAACATCAGGTTAGGTAGGCTCCATTGAATCCATGACCTATTACCACACAAAACAAATCAATCATTAAAAATTATTACTGTTCAAGAATTCAAGATTCTCCATTTCCTGAAATGTAATTCACATAACTTGAGAAACAATTACTATTAGATACACAGACAAGACAAGTAATGAGATCCATTGTAGCTACAACACAAACTAAGAAAGATGAGCAACAGAGACATTAGTAATCTATTAGTCTATGCAACTTAATATTGAAACCATAGGAAAATATTCAAACACTACTGTTACATTAGTAAGTGTATCATCTATACTAAAAGAACCAAACCCACTAGTATAAAAAGGCAATCCTGTGTTGCCCATAAAATTTTTAATAATAAAAAAAGGGTTTTTTAGCGAGGCTTTTGAAGCTGGCTGAAAATCCAGAGGCAAATATAAGAACAATGAAGGTCCAGAAGTCCATGGAACTTAATATTGAAACCACGGGAAAATATTCAAACGCTATTGTTACATTAACAAGTGGGTCATCTATCCGACCTTTAGATTCATATTTTCATCTGCACACTTCTTCTTCTTTTTTTCTCACTAACCAAACAACATACAAAAACCCCCATTGATTATAAACATATATACACTGAAAATTAGACAATGATTCCTATATATGAAAGAGGTACAATCTAAAAATTGAACAAAAAGTGATTGTGACATAAAGCTTGAAACTACATAAAAAGTACACAAACCCAACAGAGAAACAAAGTAAAGCTTTCAAAGATTTTGTGGCAGAGGGGTCTTTTACCTAATTGAGATCCAACATTTCTACAATCTGTTTTGTATATATAATCTCGCAACAAGAACCCAAATGAAAAAACAAACTAAAATAATGCATAGAAAAATAGACACTAACAACACAAACCCATTAAACCCTGTTTGCATGCAAAGAAAAATAACACAATAAAACAACATAACATCACAGAAAACACAAAACCCCACCAACCCATCAGATCCAAAGTAGTTCTTTTTCATCAATATGAAAAGGGTTGTTCCTAAAAGATGTAAAAACTCCCAAAATCAAAGACTAAGACAAGGAAATTAAGAAGAAAAAAAAAAAAAAAACCCAACAAAGAGAAGGATGAGTGGATGACTTACACTGTTACACATGTAGAGAGAGCTCAGTGAGAGAGGCAGAGGAGCACAGCTCTTTAGTTAAAAACCTGAAAAAAAAAAATCGAAATGGGTCCTTAAAAAAACGATTCAAGCCCAACCCACATCACAAAATGCAAGAAAATCAAACCCAAATAGGATATTCACATAGAAAAAAACCCCAAAGTTTGAAAGTATTAAAAACCCAACTAAATTAACAAGAAACAGAGATAACAAGAAACAAGTTTAGCTATTTAATTGACTTACACAGAGACAAAGCTTTAAACTGAGCGAATGTTGATGGCTTGTAAGGATGAGGTTTGAGGAATAAAGAGAGAGCTGGGGGAGGTGGAGAGCTGAGGGAGGTAGCTGAGGGAGGCGGAGAGAGTAGGGTTTTTTTCAAAAGAAAAAATTGGGTTCAGACTAGTGTATTTATATGACCTGACGCCTAAAACCTTTTGGGTTGGGTTAGGTCGATCGGGTTTTTGGGTGGGCAGGGTCCATTTCTCACTCCTAGTTGAGACTTTATTTCAAAGAAAGGGATCATCATTCTACTTATTTTTTTGGTGAAAAGGAATATAAATTAATTAAACTAGCAAAAGATATAACAGAGTGTAAGTGTACAAGTGCATATATTAAAACCATTTGAATTAATAAAACACCCTTCAATATGCCAAACATTGAAGCATATTAAATTTCCTTGTTGCAGGGACCATTTCTTTGTATTGTTGGAAGGAGAAGCCACTGGTAGGCTTCTCAGATATGATCCATCTACTAAAACTCATGTTGTCTTGGAGGGCTTGGCTTTTCCAAATGGAGTTCAATTATCTAGGGATCAAACCTTCGTCCTCTATACTGAAACCACCAACTGCAGGTACTTGACACCAACCCAAACCCAAACCCACCCCCCCCCCCCCCCCCCCCCTTTTTTTTCTCCCTCCTTAAACAATGTCAATTAATTTCTATATGGTTGAAATGATTCATAATGAATGAGATGTATAAGATGCCTATTTTAGAATTATAGTTACATAATTAAATTCATAATTTTATATAATTTATGCGTTTGGGACAAATGTTTTTTTTTTTTAATGGTATGAAAGCAGGAGATCTAGATTTAAAACATGTCTACACTCTATCTCCCATTTAAATTCACTATTTCCTAACGGTTTAACTTTTGGGCCAATTAGTAATTTCTTATCCACAATCACATTCACATTCACCCAGATCAAATTGTTTGGTATTTCTCAGACAATCAAGCAAATTATTATGAGCTACCAATTTCACCACTATATAAAAATACAAGAGTATTCACATCAAAATTTCTCTGTTGAAGTTCTGCAAATCTGTTACTAAGCCGGACATTTAGAAGTCAGCCACCTATTTTTCTTGAGTATAGCACAAAAACTATGTAATGACATTAATTTCATTATACATTCTGCATTTGCACTGTGACAGGCTAATGAGATACTGGTTGGAAGGTCCAAAATCTGGAATCACAGAACTTGTTGCAGACCTGCCAGGTTTCCCAGACAATGTAAGAATAAATGAGAAAGGCCAGTTCTGGGTAGCAATAGTTTGTTGCAGGACAGCTGCACAAGAGTTTCTCACAAACAATCCATGGATACGAAGTCTCTACTTCCGGTTACCAATCCGAATGAGTTTATTAGCCCGAGTCATGGGGATGAGGATGTATACGGTAATCTCACTTTTCAATGTGAAAGGGGAGATTTTGGAAGTTCTTGAGGATCGAAAGGGCATGGTGATGAAGCTAGTGAGTGAAGTTAAAGAGGCAAATGGGAAGCTATGGATTGGTACTGTGGCTCATAACCACATTGCCACCCTCCCTTACCCCTTAGCTAGTTAAGGCCTTAAAGCTTGATTTTGCTGAAACAGATTATTGGGATTTGTATTTGTTTAAGTGCGGTGTATTAGATGGGTGACTTGATTTATGATTGTGTAACTATATTGGTAGTTAAATGACTTGGCCACTTATATTTGTAGCTTCAAATGGCTTGTGATTAATAAGTGGTTCCCTAACATTTTGTATCTGATTGTGTGGTCAAACTGTTTGAAATTGCCATGTTATGAAGCAGTATTGCCAATGGCCAATGTGCAAGAGCTGTTGAAAATCGTACGGAGTATGGACAGTGATTAAATCTCTTTTCCGTGTGCAGATACATAAGGAACTGCTGATTCAATAATTCGTGTGGTGCACTATAAACTTCAACAAAAGAACACCTAGGGCAGTTAGGAAAGCACACAAAACTCTAATTTGACTACAAATAGCATTAAAAGTACATAATAATAATAAGGAAATAAATACCCTAAACCTAAAATAACACAAATTACATAAAATAACAAAATTAATGAATTACAAATAATAAATTTTAGATTTTGTCCTACATAAAAAATTATTTATAAAATGTTGTAAAATGTTTTACCTTTAAAAATTTGGCAAAATATTTTAAAAAACATTCAATGGCTTCCTTCATCCGATTTGGTGGCTAGGGCACCGGTCTAATGGCCAAAGCCTCCACTTTGATGATAGGTGTGAGGGCTTGATGGTCAGAGTCTCTGCTTTGGCTACCAGTTCCAATGGTCTGGTGGCCAGAATTGTTGTTCTAATGACTGATGTCAAAGGTCCGGCCATTGGAGATATCAATTATTTATTTATTTATTTATTATTTTTATGGAGGGTTGATAACCAAAATTGTTGTTCTGGTGGCTAGAGACATAGCCATTAGTGTTGAAGGTCCGGTAACTGGAGACATCGCTATGGTGGCGATTCACAGCAATCCAATTGCCAAAGCCACCGTTTTAGCTACTGATTTTGGCTCTAGTGGGTAAGCCATTAATTTTGATGATTTACTTGAAAAATTTTACTTGTCATACTAAACATCTAAAAATGTTTTTCTTAAAATGTTTTACATGTAAATTTTTACCTATAAATTTTAGGTTAGAAAACAAATGGTGTTTATATGGCCAAAAATATCAACAGCGGCACTAGGAAAAGAAAACCACTACCAAATGGTGTTTCTATCTCTTTTGCAGAGGTGCAAAAACCACTACTTCTCAACACAGGGCATGACCATTATACAGAGGACCAAGGAAAAATTTTAGGAGAACAGCACCAAACAAAGTTATTTAATTACATAGCACATTTTTAGAACTCGAGTTTGTCAAACTCAAGTTCTAACTCAAACTCGAGTTTAACAAACCTGTGTTCCAAGCTGTATGCAACCATAGTGATTAGAACTCAAGTTTGATCTAGCCCAAACTCAAATTTGACAAACTTAGTTCTAAAAAATATGCTATATAATAAATAACTTCATTTGGGTATTATTCTCCTAAAAGTTTTCTAAAAACATGTTATTTGGTAAATTTTACCAAGGACCAAAGATGGATTCCAAACTTCAAGAAAATTGACCCAAGCTTGTTTGATAGCCAAAAACCAAACAATGATACACGCAATCAGATCTCCAAAAATCTATACCTCAATTATTTTTGTCTTTCTTAGCTCTAGTTTTGCTACAGTCTTTGAAAATTTCAAATCAAACTTCGCTACACTTTCTCACGTAGAGTTACTATCAAGTACCAACCCATTTGGCCCACAACAAAAAGATAAAAAGGGAGTGTGCGGTGCCTATAGACTTGTTTTCTTCTTTGAAAAGAAAAAACAAAAAAACACTGCCAAAGAAAAGTTCAGATCCTCTAACTCACAAAAATTTATATATATATATATATATCTAAAAGTCGAAGTGTAGCATTTAATGTTTTTCTAAAAACGTGTTATTGGGTAAATTTTACCAAGGACCAAAGATGGAGTCCAAACTTCAAAAAAATTGACCCAAGCTTGTTTGATAGCCAAAAACCAAACAATGATACACGCAATCAGATCTCCAAAAATCTATACCTCAATTATTTTTGCCTTTCCTAGCTCCAGTTTTGCTATAGTCTCTGAAAATTTCAAATCAAACTTCGCTACACTTTCTCACATAGAGTTACTATCAAGTACCAACCCATTTGGCCCACAACAAAAAGATAAAAAGGGAGTGTGCGGTGCCTATAGACTTGTTTTCTTCTTCGAAAAGAAAAAACAAAAAAACACTGCCAAAGAAAAGTTCAGATTCTCTAACTCACAAAAATTTATATATATATATATATATATCTAAAAGTCGAAGTGTAGCATTTAATGTTTTTCTAAAAATGCGTTATTTGGTAAATTAGGTTGGCCTGGGGTGCCCAGTGTCCTTTAGCCCCCATGTTCTTAGGCCATGTTTACTCCCAATTAGACTTGCTTCATGAAGACGAAGATTAAGGCAATTCCTGCTATGCTATTACTTCGTCCCTTCATTGTGCCATTCTCCAGGTGTTCATGTGGGACTGTTCTTTTGTTACTTTGTCGAAATGCAGGAGTCTAAAGTTTGTAAAGGATAAGTTCAAAGGATCCCTAAATGTGATTAAGGGTCTGTTGGTAGTTCTATTGATAGCCATCCCATCATCTTTCGCTGGGCCAACTTGAAATGTGGCTACCTCAATTTGGTGGAGTTGTTTGATCAAGCAGGGCACTTGAGTTGGCACTCTCCTCGGGAGTTCAATCCTGGGTTCGTCTGCAATTTTGTGTTGGCCTCTTTTCTTAACTTTCGAGGGAATACCTTTGATCTGAGTTGCAGGGACGAAGGTAGTTTGGCATACTTGGCTTGCATCAGTCCCTCATTGCTTTCAGTGCCTTCATCAAGTGGTCCCAAGTACACCCACTACTCGGCACACCTGGTACTCAGGCAATTTAGTTTTGACCAGAACATCCCGCTAGTGTTTAAAGAAATAGTACCTTCTCTTCTTTCCCTGGATCCATTCCTAAGGCTTCAGGCCTTTTCTTATTGGTCACAGAGGAGTTCTCAGTTTGTGGTGCCAAACTCTCAGAGAGGAGTCTTTGCTTCCAGTGGCTTTGCTGGTTACTGGAGAAGAGTTCAGAAGTCCTTCTTAGACTTCGTTGGTTCTGGTAAGATTCGGAGGGTTCTTGATCCTAATCTATTCTCTGCTCCTAACTTCAACAGACGCTTGGCCCTCCTTACTGCCGGCATTGTGTCTGCTGCCATAAGTAGCAAAATAGGAGTTGTGGAGTGGCAGGCCTCTAGGTGTGGTTGGGTCTATTATGTGAATGATTTTCTTGATGTTTGGTTAGGGTATAACCTCATTGTGGGCACTTCTTCTAGTGTGAGAATTAATAGTCGGGTGGTAGAGGCAATTGGTGCTGCCATAATTGTGGGCAAAGGTAAAGAGAAAAAGATCAAACAGGAAGTTGTCAAGAGGGCTGAGCTTGAAGAAAGCGCTAAGGGTATTGAGGCTGGCCTTGAGACTAATAAGAGGAAAACTGCTAGGTCTCGTAAGCAACTAGTCATTTCTGAGGAGCGCAATGGGGTGGACCCCTCTACAGTTGGAAAGGAAGTTGGGCATCCCCTAATCCCAAAGATCAGAGTGAAGACTAAGATAGAGTCTTCTATCTTTCAGGTTCTTGTGAGTTCCTCAGTCTAGGGTTCCTCGGGGTCCTTTGACATCACACCCAAATCTCCCTTAGGACCCTCTGGGCGTACTCGTAGTAGACAAAAGACTATTGAAGGATCTATAGGGAGAAAGAGAAAGGCAAGGCTCCTTTCCCTTTTTTTTTTTTTTTTTTTTTTTTTTTTTTTTTTTGTTGATGAATGGTAGCTCCCTTTTTTTTTTGCAGTCCAAGCGCAAGTCAAACCCTTAAGGGAGTTATGAGTCACTCCTCTGTTGATGATGTGGTATGGCCTTCTTTTACTTGTGTCTTTTATTGTTCGCTTTGGTATTGTGCACATACATATATTTTTTGTCCTGCCACTTACTTCTTCTTACTCTTCTTTTCCTTGGCAGGTCGAGGTGTCTCCTCTTGTGACCAGTGGTGTTATGGTGAAAAAAGTGGTGACAGCTCCATCTGCTGCTACCTTAGGTGTGGAGGAGGAGGTCGGGTAGGTAGCGAAGGATGCCCAACCCATTCTGCCTCTTGCTTCCTTGGCTGTTCAGGACCTTAAGGCTCTCCAGCCTCCTATTCCCCAAGATCCCAAGCCCGTGTAGACTTCCAGTCCTACTAAAGCTGTGACACTTGAGCCCATAATTGAGCCTGCATTGGGCAAAGAGTCCTTGGGGGTGTGTCTTCATCTACACAAGCAGGTAAGCCTCATCCATTCTTTATTAGCACCCATTCTTATCCCCCTTGGCCTTTCTTCTTGAGAGTTCTTGTTTTTCTTTTCTTTTTTTCCTTTTAGGTCAAACCAATGCCCAATCTGTTCCTAAGGCTGCCCCTTCTTTGGAGTCAGAGGATTCTAAAGGTGCATATTGCTCACCATCATTATACTTCCCCTTTCCTCCTCTTTTTTTTTGGTTCATATCTTTCCTCTCTCTCTTCCATACTTCTCCCTTGCCTTTTTCTTCTATGGTGAAGCCCCCAGTATCCTTTCCTTACTTTCGCAATTTTGCCAAAATTTCCTCACCTTTTCTCCAACGTGTTGTGTGTTCTTTCACAGAATCCTCCGGGAAGTCAGAGGGGCAAGAGGAGGAGGCTCTGCCATATGGAGCTGATACTAGTTCTTTAGCTTTCTCTTACTTTCCTAACTTTATATATTTTCTTTTCTTCTTTCCCCCTTTTGACTTTGTCTACTTTTACAAGTGCTGACTTAGGTGCTAAGGATCTTGAGCCCGTAGTTACTGAGGTAGTTGCAGAATCTACTCCTAATGCCCAGGTTGTTGAAGCTCAGGTAGGGATCCCCCAAACCATCCAGAGGGTCGAAAGTTCTCTAATTCCTGAGAGTGGAGACACAACAACGGAGGAGGTTTCAGGGGTGACTGTCTTAAATCCTGACTGAGGGCTCCCTACTTTCTTGTCCCACTTCCTTGGAGTTCAACAGCCTCCCTGCGAGCCATTTTCATAGTTTTGGGCCTCTTTTTGGCAACTTCCTGAGATTCTCTGTGCCCGTTGAGGGTCTGCCACTGTTGGAGGGGCTGTTCAAAACCCATGTGGACTTCACCAATGGGTTCAAGGGAGGTGTATTTTTGGGCAACATCTTGAAAGAGCTTTTATGTGCTGTGCTGATCTCTTTGAGGGATTCCTCTCTTAACTCCTTATCCGAGGAGAGGCTTTTGGAATGGAGGGGAGTAATGCAGGATCTCATAAAAGCCAAGTTCAATCTATCCTTTTTGCTGGAGTATTTGCGTTCCTTAGCCCACATGCTATTCCAGAGACAGGCCTCCAAGAATCTTGACGCTGAAATTGCTGCTGTTGAAGAGGTTTTAGCTCGAGCTCACAAGGCATTGCAAGACCTGAAAGTTAAAGCCAGTGGGTTCTTTATTCCTCTACTATTCCTGCCACTTCCCCAGAAAGCTCTTTGCTAGCCGGCCTTAAACCTTAGCCCCTTACTTTTTTTTTATTTAATAACTCAGATGTATAAGGTTTTTTTTTTTTTTTGTTAAGACAATTAAGGTTGTATAGGTTTATCTTTATTTCTTGCTTTTGAACAATACTTCTGACTTTTCCCTCTTTTTTTTTATTTTTTTTTATGGCAATATGGATCTGTTTTCTTTTTAAGACTACTTCTAACTTTAACAGTATGTAGATCTACTCACAATTTGCTCCTTTTTTTTTTTTTTTTGAACTAAGTCCTGGGCCATAGTCCTTACAAGTTTTGCAGTAGGTCTTGGACCAGATACTCTGGTGGTTGTGTTATTGCGTAGGTACATTGGATTTTTTTTTCAAGTCCCAGATCATGAACTAGGTAGACCCTTTTGTAAAAGTACCGAGCTAGGTATCCTAGGCGCTTATTTCTACCTATGGTCCTAGGTCATGTATTCGAACTAACTGTAGTGTGAGTCCTAGGTCATGCGTTAAAGGTTTTTTTTTTTTTTTTTTTTTTTTTTATGCGCTAGCCCAAGTACCCCTCCCAAATTTGCCCACATTCGGGTTATGTAATACTTCGCAATTGTACATTTTGGCTATAGCTCAAAGAAGAAAAAATGAGAAAAGGATATTCCATTGAAACACAACATAGTTACCATACTAAGGAACACAAAAGGATTGACAAAGATAGCAAGGATCGTAGAATGTCTTTCTACCATGGGTTCCTTAACAAAAAGGAACTTAAACAAAACTCACGACAAAAAAAAGTAAAGAACGATGAAACACTTAGTAGATTAGAGAGCTGGCAAAAAGGGTCTTGGTGTACTAAAATCTCCCCCTTTCATGCGTAGTACTGTTTCAGCCACTTCCCATTTATAGGATCTGTTAGAACCATCCCATCTTCCTTTGTGAGGTAGTAATATCTGTTATCATGGGCTTTCCTGATGATGTAGAGCCCCTCCCACTTCAGTATCACTTTGTTAGTAGCCTCAACCTGACCATTTCCTTGTAGATAGTACGGTGTGGACCTTCCTGTTTGATGTAATGTGCCTCGTTTAGGTTCTTCATGTCTCTGTCTATGAACGGGGTTCCATTGTCACTAATCAATCTCCTAGGGATCCCAAACCTTGTGATGATGTGCTCCCAAATGAAGTTTGCCACAGCTGTTCCAGTGGCCTTTTTCAAAGGGATTGCTTCTACCCATTTTGTTAAATACTCAGTGGCTGCCAGGATCCAGATATGGCCATTAGAAGGAGGGTTTATAAGTCCTATAAGATCAAGCTCCCAAGTGTGGAAAGGCCACGGTGTTGTCATGTCTTGCAGCACATTTGGATGAGTATGGATTACATCTCCAAGCACTTGGCATGCATGACATGTCTTAACCAGCTCCTCAGAGTCCTTTTTCATTGTTGGCCAATAGTATCCTAACTACAACAGTTGCCTGTAGAGCCTTCTTTTCCTTGAGTGACTTCCATAGTCACCAAAATGGACTTCCTTAACTGCTTCTCTGGCTTCTCTAGGCCCTAGGCATCTTAGGGGATCCCCGGTGTACCCCTTTTTGAACAAGATCCCATTTTGCAAGAAGTACCTGACGGCAAGTTTCCTGAGCTGGTGGGCCAATGCCCTGTCAGTTGGTAGGATCCCTTGAGCCAAGTATTCCATGAATGGTGTCCTCCAATCTTCCGTTACAAATACAGCATAACTTTCTTCTCAATCCACTAAAAGCCAATACCTTTGACATTCCTCTTGTATAGTTGCAACCTCCTTGTTCATATTTGGCTAGTAGTACCCCATGTGCTGCATCCTTTTGTATTGGCTAATCTTTTTTGCAATCCCACAAATCTGGCTATGTAATTCTTCTAATCTCAACTTCCCTTCTTTCTCATTAATACATCTGGACAGGATCCCTCTAGGTAGCCTCTTATACAACTCTCCTTCTATTAGAGTGTAATCATTTAGCTCTTTGATGCTTCCTTTAAGTCCTAACTTTTCTATTTTCCCTTTTACCTCATTTCTCCAATCTTGCTATTTTGGTTCTTCAGGGAACATCCTTTTGAGGATCCTTATGATGGAATGTTCTTACTTATTTATTCTTATCAAAGTACCTCTTCCTTTGAACGGTGCCTGGGATCCCAAGGTGGCTAGTGCATCAGCAAACCTATTTTCACTCCTTTAGGCATATTCCACACTGAAGGTTTGGAATTTTTGCTCCACCTTTTATGCCTAAGTTCTATAAGCTGCCAGGCTTTGCTCTCTTAGTGCAAAGTCACCCTTTACCTGAGAGACCACAAGGTTAGAGTCTCCTAAAACCCTCATATGTTTTACTCCCATGCTGAGTGCTATGACCAGCCCAGTCAAGTATGCCTTGTACTTAGCAGCATTATTCGAATAGGAAAACCCAAGCTTGAAAGAAAATTGCATGGTATCTCCATCTTTGTAACTTAGCACAATTCCCAGTCCATTTGAAGTTGTTGTTACTGACCCATCAAACCTCATTATCCACTTCTTTCCTGGGAGCTTTGCCACTGCCACCTCCCTAGGGATCTCCTTGCTTAGTGAACATTCTTCTTTTCCTGGGAATTGGGCTAGTAGATTTGCTATGGCTTGGTTTTTGATAGCCTTGGGGGTCCTGAGGCCGATGTCATATTGAGAGAGTAAGACTAGTTACTGTGCTGTCCTTCCTGTTAGGAGACGCTGATGCAGGAGTGCTTTTATGGGATGTGAGTTGGTTACCAAGAGGATCTGGTGGGCTAAGAAGTATCGCTTTAGCCTTTGGGACGCATAGATAACCACTAGGCATGCTCTTTCTATCTTGGGGTACCTGGTCTCTGTATCTTTAAGTGTCCTGCTCACATAATAAATGGGTTACTCATTCCCATCATCGTCTTCCTGTGCCAACAGGGCTCCTATAGCCTGGGAGTTTGATGCTAAGTATAGCAACAAGGGTCGCCCACGCATTGGCGCTTGTAGGGTAGGAAGATAATTCATAATCTGCTAGATCCTTTGAAAAGCTTCCTGTTGTTCAATTCCCCAAGTGAACTCAGCCCCCTTTTTCAACATTTTGGATAAACCACTTATGACTGAAGCTAATATTGGCACAAACCTCCTGATGTAGGAGACCCTCCCTAGGAAACTTTTGAGCTCTCTGACCGTTGTAGGCCTTTTCATTGTTGCAATGACTATGGCTTTGGCTGGATCTACACTTATGTCTCTGTGATGTAGTAGGAACCCAAGAAATTTTCCAGCAGATACTCTGAAGGCACACTTCATGGGGTTCATGCGTAGTTTATAATTCCTGCACCTTTCAAAAACTTGTTCAAGTATCTGGAAGTGTCCTACCTTGGTCTTTGACTTTACCACAATATCATCCACATAATCTTTCATGTCCCTATGCATCATATCATGGAAGATGGCTGTCATAGTTCACTGGTATATAGCCCTTACATTTTTAAGGCCAAAGGGCATCATAGTGTAACAAAAATTTCCGATTGGACTCCTGAATGCTATCTTCTCTGCATCTCTGGCAGCCATGCGGATTTGGTTATACCCACTATATCCATCCATAAACGAAAACATGGAGTTTCCTACAACTAAATCCATAAGGAGGTCACTGTTAGGCAGGGGGAACTCATCTTTTGGACATACTTTGTTTAGATTGCGAAAATCCACATAACATTGAATTTGGCCGTTCTTTTTCTGCATGGGTACTATGTGGAGAGCCATTTAGGATGCTGGATGGGCTTGGTAAAACCAGCTGCCAGCATCTTCTTGACTTCCTAAGTTATTTAAGCTTCTATATCAGTGTGAAAGACCCTGGCTGGTTGAACTATTGACTTGACTCCGGGGTCTACATTGAGAGAATGGACCACCAGTCCTGGATCCAGACCATGCATCTCATCATATGTCCATGCGAACACATCCACATATTTCTTGGGTAATGCCACTAACTACTCCTTTTCTTGTGCTGCCAACTGACTGCTAATGAGAATAGGCTTTTGGGATCCTAGCTCAACCCCCAAGTTTATCTCTTCCAATTCCTTCTCGGGCTAGATTTGTGCTTCCTTGACTAGGTCCTCTTGGATTTCTTCTTGAACCATCATACAATCCGGTGGTCCGGGACCTTCTTGCACGATGCATTCAGGCCCCATGCACCTTCATAAGCGATAAATTAGCCTTCCTCTGAGCTCCCATACTACCACTCATTTCCGGGATCCTGAGGAGCTAGTCTTCTTCTTTTGCCTCTTTCTATCCAAGAGGTTCCTTAGGTCATGGGCACCCCCTCCTTCTTTTTCTTCCAAGACAGGTGCTCTTAGGGTCCCCAGCGTGGAACTCTCCTCATCCGGTTCTAACTAGTCATAAAACATTATTTCTACAAAGTTCACTTCTCCTTGGATAAAAGGGTTCGAGTTCGTAGGGATTCTTACAGGCCTCCCATTCAATCTCCCTTTAACACATTAATGGTACGTGGAGGGAATGAGCTGATGCTTGTGGAGCCATGGGCGTCCCAACAGAACATGGTAAGAAACCTCTAAGTTAATCACATGAAATCTGGTCAGGGCTACTATTGGGCCTACCCTTTAGGCTAGCTGCACATATCCCTCAGTTGATTTTGCTGACCCTCCAAATCCTGTTATCTCCATGGGAGCCTCCAAAATCATCTTGCCAGTCAGGCTCACGGCCTCCAGTGTACTCAGGGCTTTGAGGTTGAGTGATACCCCTATGTCTACCAATGCTCTTTTGATTTGGAGACCGTTTATGTTGGCCATTAAATAAAGGGGTCTGTGATGGTCTGGATGCTCAACTTCCATGTCTTCATCAGTGAAGGTTATTGCGTTGGTTGTCTTCAAGTAAGCTCAGCTGGCATGGGATTCTGCTGTGAAACATTCTAATCCTGAATCTACAGCTATACTCATGAGGGATTTTGTGGGCGTCCTTCTCGCCTCTAGCCTAAGTCCCAACTAATTGAACAGTGTTATGAATTTAGGGCTTTTCTGAAGGGTCCTAACTGTGTTTGGATGGAAGGATCCTTCAGACTCTTCTGCTTCCACTAGGTTCCTATGGATCACCATAGCCACCACTCCCTTCCCCTTGTGATTGGGTAAAGGGCTCCTTTGCACCTTGGGTTCCTTCTGAGTGAGCTCTAGGGTTCCTTCCCTAAGTTTCTTGTGAAAAAGCCTACGGACAGTCCATTAATCCTTAGTAGAGTGCTTGACATAGTTATGAATTCTGCAAAACAACGGATTCTTTCTTTCTTTCTTAGTAGGTGGTCTAGATACAATGAATGGCCTAACGATTCCATCTCCAATCCATTTATCCAAAACATGGTTCAATTCTTCTACAGCACATAGGATCATAGGTGGTTCCTTGACCATTTTTCCTTCAGGTCTTTTCCTTTTTTCTCCTACTAATGCTGTCATGGCCTGGGGTACTGGCACTCTCTTTGTCCTAATGGTTAATGCGGTCCTCCTAGTTCTTTGTAGTAGGTCAGCGAATCGGGTTATGCATAGATTTTTGAGATTATGCCTTTAATCAAAGAGCATGTTGGATATGCAGGTCTCCATAGCTCTTTTTCTTCATGGTCTCGATAGCAGTCCAGAGAAACGTTTTCAAACCTTTTGATGAACTGGACAGGATCCTCTCTAGGCCTTTACCTTACCATTTAAAGGCTTTGGAAGGTGACCTTGTCTTCACCTGGATAGTACTTTGCACAAAACCTCTCCATCATCTCGTCATAGGTCTTGATAGACCCAGGCCTCAAGGTGGTGTGCCATGTATATGCTCTGTCCATTAAGGACTTAGCAAACTCTCTTAGACACAGCTCCTTATCTCCTACGTAAGGGCCTATGATGTGAATGAACCTATTCACGTGCTCCACAACACTCCCATTTCTTCCATCAAAAGGATGGAACTTTGGGGGTTTATATCCCATAGGATAAGGCTTGCCAAGGAGTTCTGGTAGGAATGGGGGATCCTAAGAAAATTGCTTGGGGACCCTCGAGAGCTTTTCCCTTTCTTGTTCCAAAAGGGTATTGACATCTGCTAGTGTGAGATACTAGGGGTTGGCTCCCCCTCCTATTGCTGACCCTCCCTCTGGTTGGGCTCTGTCCTGGTTGACCATAGGGGGCATTATCCCTGATTTCTTGGGTCCTGCCCTCTTTGAGGAGGCAGGTCTCTTGTTGTAAATCTTTCAACATTTCTACCATTTGAGCCATAAGGTCTAACTCTTGCCCTGCACGCCTCTGTCCTGAGACGACCTCCTGCTCTACCAAAGGTACTTCATTCCTTTGTCTGGAGGCTACTTCATTTTCTCCTACGAGCTCAGATGTCGCAGGTGACACATTGGTCCCTTTATTGTTCCTTGGTCTTTGAGCCATGCTTTGTGAAGGGACTACTTCTTCCCTCTCCTTTACCTAGTCCCCAGTGAAGTCACCAAAATGTGTGGGTCCTTTTTCAGACAGTGCTCAAGCTCAAGTAGAAACAAGGACCCCGGGCCCTTTACTTGTTGTTTTTAGGGACTAGGCTTGGTTTACTGTAGCTAAATGGGCTGATTACAAACCAGATGGTGCACAAAACATGAATCCCACAACACATACATACTAACAAATAAGAAATATATGAATTGAACAGTAGGAAACAGTAAAGGGGCAATGTGGTAAAGAAAGACACAAAATAAAACGTTAAGGGTCCTTAAGACAATGTGAAATATTCCATTACTTTCTTAATTGTGTAATAAATTATGCTCACTAGGTCATGTTATAAGGTCCAAATAAGTTCAAAAATCACAGACTTAGATGGCTCTTCAAGCCTTAAAACTTGCAAAGTTTGAATCTCTTTGAATCCGAGTGTGTTCTCTAGTGGCTGTTTGAGGATATCGGGCGGTATTTTCTTCTCTTTTCTTTCTTATTTGAATTCTAACAGAGTTTTCTCAATGATTCTACTCTAATTCACTGTTGATGAATGCCTTTCACTGTTGGCTATTTCTCCTTTTTATAGTGTCATCCTAGGGTTCCCGGGGTACCACTTATTCCCCCCATTTGCTCTCCTAGGTACCAGAACCAATGTTGTGCCAGCAACATTAGTGGCTGGTCCCTTCTTCACTTCTCATAATTTTCTTCTTTTGGTGTTTCTTTCCTAAAAGTCTCTTGTTGACTTTCTGTTCTGGGGTGTCCTTAGAGAGTTGACCTTTGATCCTTCTTCCTTCAAGGCTTCCAAACCTCACCTTTTCAGACTCAGTTTTTGGCTGCCTTTCCCTTTGTCATTTTTCCTAAGTGAGCTGATTCCCTCCTGCCAGGTTGAAAGTTTCCCAGTCACTTCCCTTCATGGTTCTTCTTTTTGGGTTCCCCGAGGTACTAGGCCCTTGTTCATGAATTGTTGGTTCCCAAGCCTTCTGATTCCTTTCTGCATCATTGGGTGGCCAATAGGGACATATCTGTTCTCATTCCTTATGTTTCTTGGCACCCCCTTTGAACTGTCTTAATCCAACCCTAGCTTTGCTGCACGTCCTGAGGATCCCAAGCTCCTAGCAGTCCCCAAGTATCTTGACCCAGATTTTACCACTGGGCTCCCTAGCAATTTTTTAAATTTGGCAGGCTGGGCTTTTCTTCTTCCCTTCGTTTTATGAGCTTTAAGGCTTACCCATTCGTAGGTTTGTGTTGCTCCTTAAAATCCTTAATGGAATTGGGCCTACCATCTTTTTCTTTATTGCAAGCTCAAGTATTTTATTTTTATGGAGTTCAATTCTTTGTGCCATTTTGGGACTTGGTGCAACATTGTGACTTTTTAGACCTCAACATAAGGCAACTAAGAAATATTAAATTCTAACCAAATATAAATAATTTTTGTTAGAGCTTAATAAATTACTCTTTTATGGGAGCTTATGTCTAAATTATCTTAAGCCATACTCAAGCCCCTTTGACTACGCAATAATTTTTTATGCCCAAGCCCATTTCACTACCCAATAATGTTTTTATGCCCAAGCCTGTTTGAATATTCAACCATTTATGAAAAATTTTAAAATAAAAAATAAACAAAAACAAATGCTAGAACTAGAAGAGTTGGCGGACAAACCATTAAAATATTTGATTAAATGAAGAACAAAGCCCAATAACATTTTAAAAAGAAAGTGGTTGATAACAAGTATTAAGTGGGCGATTGAAAAGCAAGTTGTCTATCATGGATCATGCAGAGTAGACCAGAAGACTGTAGAGCACATAGGCAAAACATTGATTGAGATCAGAAGCAATACCTAAAATATTGCACTTGATGTAATTCATCCACTTTCTCTCACAATTTTTTTTTTACTTTTTAATTTTAACTTTTTAACTTTCTCTTAATATATTTTATTTAATGGTTGAGATTGAAAATTGTTTATTCAACTTTCAATCTTAATCATTGATTACAATTGCATCAGGTACAATACCCTCTGAATCTAGCAAAACACATAGGGAGAGAGAAAAATTCAGAAACAACAATCAGAAAAAAAAAATGCAGAAAGAAAAATGCAAAAATAGCAGTCACCAAAACCATGATAGAGAGAGCGAGCGAGACTAAGAAGAAGAATAAGAGAAAATGGCAGTGCGATCTAAAGGTCCAAGGTTGAAGAATGAAGATTCAAAAATGGCTGAGCCTGAAAGTACCCAAAAAAAAGAAGAAAGAAAAGCTCTGAACTGAACCTGCAAAAACCGTCTACAATTTTCAAAACCGAAGGATTCAATCGCGGTTCAAAGAAACATACGCCGGTTTTTCGAGTTAAAAGAAACATTTTGGTGGACAGTTTTTATGAAGTTAATGTAACAGTACCTTGTAAACAACACCAAATCCACCTTTTCCAAGCTTATTTGCATTAGAAAAGTCATCTGTTGCTACTTTAATAGTTTGAAAGTCTAACTACAAGGATTCCACACTTCCAATCTCCACCGCTTGGCCTGAACAAGACTTTATTAGTGTCTTATTTAGAGAGCAAAACAATTTAAAATACGTGCATGCAATGCAACATAAATAACCTATAAAGCAATGCTACATGCACAAAAAATTTAACAATATTTTTCATAATAGTTGAATTGGTAAGAATATACTCGTTTTTATCTAGACCCATGACCGACATCAATTTTACCTACTACTAACAGTCTGCCACATCAATTGGGTGTAAAATTTTTTGTCTAACCTCTCAAGACCCAATTATTTATGAAAGTCTAGATGCCAAATAGATTAGTATATAATAATTTTCTAGTTATTTTAATGGGAGTCCTTTCTTGACCAAACATATTGAAAGTTAACTGGTGGAAGCTAAGTATCATTTTATAAGAAATATTCTCCAAATTTTTTTTTTTTTGATAATTTCATGAAATATTCATTTAACTGAAAACAGAGGTACAACTGAGAGAGCATACAACAACTGGGAGGAAAAACAACAACAACTACACCCCACTCTCCCCAATGAACCCGAGACCCCAGCACTTAACTTGTGTTTGCATATTAAAGTTTTGAGTTTTCTTTCCTTGGGCTCCATCATCCCTTTTAAAAGCCCTCTCTGTGGGCATAAAGGGGAATTGGTGGGCTCATCGAAAGGAGAGGGATTATTTGCGGGAAACGGGCTGGGTGAAAATTGGGCCTCAGATGCCAACAGTGGAGAGCCCAAAACTGGGGCCTTGAAAATTACATTCTTACCCTTCACAGAAGACCCTTGGGAATAATGAGAGTGCATAGTTGAGGAGGGCGTTGGGCTCAAGGTGTTGTTGGAGCTTGTGTGATTTGACAGAGTTATTGAGTGCGCATGTTCCGGACCTAGCCACGCTTGACTAGCAACCACCGGAATCTGAACACCAGTGACTTCCTTCAATCTTTCCTCCTCCGACCCACCACAGCTAGCAACTCTATGATTCTCAAAAACCTCCATGAAACCATTGCTTTTTCTGGTCCAGCCCCCAAAATACCTGAGACAATCGGTCTCACCAAGACCCAGAACACCACAAATAAAACAAAAGAGAAGAAGCCACTTCATTTGAAACCCGAATTTGAACCTAATCTGGAAAGCCATTATTCCCATATCTACAAATGTTTGATTAGAACCCATCATCCAAGCAGTTCTATGAGAGAACTTGAAGGCTCACGCACATACCACGTGAAGTCTGATTGCGTGGTTGAGATGGAGAAAACTTCAAACACTTCTGCAAAGAGTTGTAGATGCTTAAAAACCCCCAGTGAAAGAGGGATATGAGACTTGTACTAGACAAGAGGAAAAAAGCTCCTACTAAGGGAGAGAGAGAAGCTTTCTCTCTCCTACAAGCCGTAGGAGAGAGAAAGGTTTAATATTCACCAAATTATGTAGTGGTTTAACGTTAAGGTTAATTATTATTACACATAGCCTTTGAAATTATGTTTTTAAAACACGATTTCAGTTATAATTGTGAAATTAAAAAAAAATTCACAATTTTAATTGAAATCGTATTTTCAGCTTATGTGTGGTAATCATTAATCTTAAATTAATAATTTCTGGGAAAATTATTTTAATAAACTAAATAAAAAATAAGAATAGAGTGGTGTTTAGAATGCTATAAATTTTACCACATAAGCTTTACAACGCTACATATTATTGATTACCAAATAAATAACTTAATTTAACATTTATTTATGGAATGGATGCCCTAAGTGCATCCAGTGGCATTCGTTAAGACTAAAATACCCTTTAAACTAATTTTTTTTTCCATCTTTCTTTTCGCCTTTTTCATCCGTAACATTTTAAAACTTTTTCCACAGAAGCAATGTTTTTAAAATATTTTTTTATTAAATAAATATAATTAAAATTTTGCTTGTTATACTTTGGTCCGAAAAATTATGAGCTCCCCTTAAGGAAAAAAAAAAATCTCCTAAGCTAGTATATCAATTTTAAAATTCACACACTCACACAGAGGATGGCAATGGGGCGGGGCAAGGCGGGTCTGAAGGATGGGATCTTCGCTCCTGCCCTGCATGGTTTTGTCTTGCTTCATCCCCGCCCCATCTCATAAAACTCTACTTCTTGTTAATTTGCCCACAACTATTACAATTTTTTTTTTTAATAAAACTTGTTTCATTAATAAAAATTTACATGAAATTACAAATAAATTTGTCCTATCAAATCAAACTAATTTTTAGCAAAAATTGAATAATATTATCAAAGTGATTAACAAGACAATATCACAACAAAAATAAAAATCTCATAATACAAAATCAATGATTCAATAGTGTATAAATTTGTTTCTAATAAAGATTAAAGAAAATGTTAAAATTGGTACCTTATTTCCAACCTTGCTAAAAAAAAAAAGAGGCAGAGAGCTATTATTTGCCCCCGCACCAAATATAGAAAACACTGAACCAACTTTATAGCCCAAAATATAGATGGTACAGTTATTATTTCTTTTAATAATAATGACAGACACACTGATAGTCTCATAAGACCTAATAGTTCTACAGGCAGAAGGACCCCTATGATGTTTACCCCTAGAAGCTCCTTTTTCCTCTAGGACACCTTTCTCTGATTCCAGACCTTTACCTCCTCAGAATCTTCCTCCAGTTATACACCTTCCCCCTATAAACACTAAGAAAACCCCTGTCCAAACAGAAATAGCTTATTATCCGACAGATACCACACAACCTACCCCTAATGTCCACCAACCTCTTTATCAGCCCCAACCTTAACCTAATTCTCCTACCCACATAGATATATTAGGATTTATAGATGATAGACAAATTAATGTTTTATCTAAAGAATTTGTTTTAGATAAAGAACTACTAAAATATGATGACTTAAAACCTGAAAATAGTGATAGAAAGAACCAATTCTTTGAAGAATACAATGAACAAGAAAGAAATAATTTAAGAACTAAGTATTATGAAATGATGATAGATTTACAGATACACTTTAGTTTCTTTGACTTTTTGGACTATCATAACAAAAAGATAATTGTAATAGAGAAAATATTGTCATGGACAAAGACAGAAAATCATGAGAAAGTGTATCAGAGTTATCCACCCTTTGAATCAATTATATTTAGTCAAAATAGTGGAGTCCAATTGTTGGCTACTCCTATCAAAAGACCTAGCCTAAGTGATGATAATAAGAACCTAGATAGTATAATTCAACAAAACAATTACACCAATACTTATTTGAAAACAATTGGCCAAAAGCTACAAGACATAGAGGACAGAATAACACCCCCTTCTACTTCCATAAAAAAAGAAAATACATCAAATACCCCTTTGTTTATCCCTCATGAAATACCTCCTCACCTTAGAGCACCTTTAAAGAAACCCATGACAGAGCAAACTGATAATTTACTTAATGAAATAAATAAAAAACTAGACTTAATGAAACTAGAATCATTAAAGGATATGGAGCCATTAAAAAATAAGAATATTATAATGTTAAATACAACAGGACGAGCTGACTTTTCGGAAGATGAAGAATCAGAAGACAACCAATTGACGGATTTGATAGATTTATCTGACCTAAATAATTTGGAATCACAATTTACAGATAAATTACAAATTAATAAATTAACTTTAGCATCTTCGTCGCAAGATCATAAAAAAGGAAGAATTGAAGAATTATACCCTAGAAAGAATTGGTATCCTAAACCTACTCCCCCTGATTTACAATTTGAAGAAAGACATACTTATGTCAATTCATCTTATTCGCTAGATTTAATTTATGAATGGAATATTGATGGAATGTTAGAATATGAAATAATAAACCTTTTACATGAAATGACTTTGCTCACTAATGTTTACAAGAATCATGGAAAATAGGACCATCAAATAGCTCATTTAATTGTCACTGGTTTTACTGGTCAGTTGAAAGGCTGGTGGGATCATTATTTAAATAATGATGACAGAAATGGAATATTAACAGCTGTTAAAAGAGAAATAGATGGAAGTGTTATAATGACAGATAGACAGCCTTCACAAGATGCAATTAATACTTTAATTTTTACCATAACTAAACATTTTGTTGGTGATCCCAATCAATATAAAGAAAGAGCTTTAGATGTTTTAATTAATTTAAGATGTCCACAACTTTCAGATTTTAGATGGTATAAAGATGTTTTTATTTCAAAAGTTTTAAGTAGGAATGATTGTCAACAATCCTACTGGAAAGAAAAATTCATTTCTGGTTTATCCTATTTCTTTGCTCAGAAAGTTAGACTTGATATAGCTAATAATGAAGGAACTATAGACTATCTTAGCCTAACATATGGAGACATAATATCTTCAATTAATAAAACAGGTCTATGGCTATGTAATGACTTAAGGCTAAAAAACCAGATAGAAAAAGAAAAAAGGTATGCTAAAAAAGAGCTAGGAACTTTTTGTGAGCAATATGGTTTTGATCCATTAATTGCTCCCTCTAGGAAAAGAAGAAAAGAAAATAAAGATGATGGAAGTGATAGATACAAGAACAATAATAGAAGATATTATAAAAGTAAGTCTAAAGACAAGAAAGAAGAATCCAAAAGAACGAAACATGATAGACGTAGGGAAAGTGACATTACTTGCTTCAAATGTGGGAAAAAGGGACATATTAGCAGATATTGTAACTTTCAAAGAAAGATAAATAAACCTGATATATCCAAAAAATTAAAGGATAAATTAATGAGTATAATAGAACTGACAGATAGTGACGAAACAGACAATGAAATTCACCAGATAGATAATAGTAACATCACCTCATCATCATCTACAGATGTTTCTTCACATGATGAAAATGTTAAATTATGTAACTGTAATAATCCTGATAATTGTTATTGTAAAAGAAAATTAAAAATAAGTGTCTTAACAAAACAAGAAGACATAATAATGGATTTGATAGATAGACTTCCAGATCTATAGTCTAAGAAAGATTATTTATCTAAATTAAAAGAATCTTTAACTGAAACTGATAGATTTGAAATAGATCTAAAATATTATAAGTCAACTTATAATTTTACAGAAATTACTGATAGATTTAAACCCAATAAACCTATAATTGTGACGGACCTACAAATAGATATTAATAACCTAAAAAATGAACTAAAAGAATTAAAATCAGAAAATTTCATATTAAAAGGCATGGTTGAACAGATAACTGTGCAAGTAATTAGCATAAAAGATAGAATTAAATATTTTAATGAACCATTGACAGATTCCCCTTTTCTTGACAGACATAATTATACTGGTGAAAGTTCTCACAAAGAAGATGATAAAGATGAATTTTTAAATATAATTGACAGAATGATATTCCAGAAGTGGTATATGGAGATAACTTTGGTAGTTCATAAAGAATTCTCATTAACAGTTATTGCCCTTGTTGATTCAGGTGCTGATATGAATTGCATACAAGAAGGATTAATACCCTCTAAGTATTATGCATCAACAACAGATAGATTAACTCAGGCTAATGGTGATAGACTTAAAATAAGTAATAAACTAACTAAGGCATACATATATAATAATGAAATCAAGTTCAGAACACCTTTCTTCTTAGCAGATAAGTTGTCCTCTAAAGTTATATTAGGAAATCCTTTTTTGGCTTTAATTTACCCTTTTTTCATGACAGACAATGGAATATGTACTAATATTCTAGAAATAAAAGTATTTTTTAAGTTCCTCCTACCCCCATTCCCTAAGGATATACACTTATTGAAAGACATTTCCATTTCAAAGGATAAAAATACTAATAACAGTGACCTAGTAATAGATGATGATGAGATTCCTACAATGGTAGATAATACTATTCTATCCAGTGGTAGTACTTAAGAATATATATTTAAGTATATATATATATATATATATATATATAAAAGTCTTTATGAAAATAAAATATTTTTCCTACCTTTGTTGACTATTCTAGTCTATCTTCTTTTCTTCCTACGTATCTTTCCATTATTTTGGCTTTCAAACATTTCTCCCATCTATCTCTATGACAAGATCTTTGCCTTGTACTATAGGATCATGACTTTTAGTTCTTTCTTGTCCTTTCTCAAAATATATTTATTCCTACCTCATTGTCACTTCCATAATGACCTTTAAACAGTTAATTTTAAAATTAACGGTCAATTGCCTGGCAAGCAAGATAGCCATTCTAAGTAGGGCTGTCCATCCAATCTGACGACCCGACCCACCCGAAGATTCCGACCGGATACAACCCAAAAATCGACCGACCCGATCAAGTCACTGATCGGCGGCGGGTCATTTGTTCCAAAAATCGACTCCAGCGGGTCGGTCTCGGTTTTCCTCCCCAAAACCCGAAAAAACCCGATCCGACCAATGTACTAAGTATTTCAAGCAAAAAATTTCCAGAATCCGGCAGAAATTTCTAGAATCCGGCGAGATTTTCCAGAATCTGGCGAGATTTTCCAGATTTCGGCCTCAAATTTCTAGATTTTGACTTCAAATTTTTCAGATTCTGGCAACAAATTTTCATATTTCGGCGACTTATCAAGTAGATCTAGTGATATTTCGTCCAAATCTAGAGAAATCTCACCAGATCTAGCGAGATCTCACCAGATCTGGTTAGATCTCCGCCGTATTTGGCGTATTTTTCGCTTGAAATCAACTATTTTGCCTAGATTTTTCACCGTGGACGGTTCCGACCGAACCGACTGTGTTTCTGACGCAAAATCCACAAACCCGACCTGGACCGACCCATGGACACCCCTAATTCTAAGGCTAAAATCTCTTACCAAATTCTGCCAAAATAGAAATCTTTAATAAAGATTTTAGTCAAAGCATGAAGGCGTCTCAATAGAGACAATATCCCTTCGGAATACAAGGTCAACAATGATAGTGTATACAAGTGGTGATCAGAAAGGTTTAACAATGTTAAACCATAATGACAGAATAACTACTATAACCACCAATTGGACAAAATAACAGACAAGATAGACAACTACGTCAGATCAATATCCCTTTGCACTAGATTACTATGATTTCCAAATAGATACAAACAGATGTCCCCAAGTCACTACTACTGTTCATGAGCATGCGTTCAGACAAGGAAAAAATAGATTTTTAAAGGTCACTGCTGTTCCAAAGTTCCAAAGTCATTGCCAGTGCGTATGAAGATTTTCAGACAGATCCAAGAAAGTCTAAACAAATTTGATAGATGTTTAAAGTACAGACAGACATTTAAAGTTACTGCTATTCACCAGCATGCGTACCCAGACAGATTGCCAGATAGACTACTGTTCATAAAACTTTTACTGTTCAAGATTCTACCAACAGATTAACTTGAGTTCACTTTACTTAACTTAGGTTACTTTTGAAGACTTACCATGGTTTATTTCATCTATAAAAGGATAGACTCCGAAGACAGAAGTCAGGTCCATTTCCAAGGTCCAATCTTCAGGTCCAGAATTAAGGTTCAAAGCTTAGGTCCAAGATAGCTCTCCCTCTCTCTCAGAAAGACTCTTGTAATCCTGTAACCCTTCCCTTCTAGATAGATATAATCTTGTAACCCTTTTACAGATTTTACTTTGTAATCTTGTAACTCTTCAGACAATGTTTTATTTTCAAGCTTGTATCAAAGACAGTTTGTTTTCAAGTTTAATCAAAGACAGAAGTTTTATTCAAGTAAGATTTTACTAGTTTCTGTTTTCATATTCCATACTCTGTTTTAACTTATTTTGAATATATCTGTTTTGCTATTTTCTTCTTTATCATCTATTTTATCATTGTTTATGCTTCCATATTACTGCTATACTCTCTCCTGGGTCGTTAATATGGAAGCATAAACAATGATAAAATAGATGATAAAGAAGAAAATAGCAAAACAGATATATTCAAAATAAGTTAAAACAGAGTATGGAATATGAAAATAGAAACTAGTAAAATCTTACTTGAATAAAACTTCTATCTTTGATTAAACTTGAAAACAAACTGTCTTTGATACAAGCTTGAAAATAGAACACTGTCTAAAGAGTTACAAGATTACAAAGTAAAATCTATAAAGGGGTTACAAGATTATATCTGTCTAGAAGGGAAGGGTTACAGGATTACAAGAGTCGTTCTGAGGGAGAGGGAGAGCTATCTTGGATCTAAGCTTTGAACCTTAATTCTGAACCAAAAGATTGGACCTTGGAAATGGACCTTGCTTCTGTCTTCGGAGTCTATCCTTTTATAGATGAGGTGAACCATGGTAAGTCTTCAAAAGTAACCTGAGCTAAGTAAAGTGAACTCAAGTTAATCTGTCGGTAAAATCTCGTAGAATCTTGAATAGTAAAAGTTTTGAACAGTAATCTGTCTGTGAATCTCTCAATTTGCATGCTAGTGAACAGTAGTGACTTAAAATCTGTCTGTATTTTTCTGGACTGTAATGGATTTGTCTAGAAGCTATTCCTGCATGTTGGTGAATAGTGATCTGTTTTCGGTGAATAGTGATTTGTTGCCGTTGTTCGGGAGAGCATTCTGTTTGTCTGTCTATCAATCTGTATCCACGTAGTTATCATTATCTAGTGGATCAGGGTTGTCCTCATACTGCTCATACTCGTGGATCACTCCATAACTATTACATAGAGCGTGGTATGAAATAAGAAGGTAGATAGGAACATGATCCTTTGCTGTCATTAGTCTGGGATCCTTAACAATCCTTCTTTTTCCAATAAGCCATCTTGCTGAAGGTCTTGGACCATACACAACTATCCTGTTGGTGTAGCCATATAAGTGGAAGCCTCTGTCTAATTCTTTCTGTACTTCATGAATCTTATTACTCATGAAATTAGACCATTCTTGAGCCAAAGCATCTGGATCATCAAGTGCTAAATAAGTATCTCCTGTATACCAGTTGTATTTAGGGATACAACCCCAATCATGGATAAGGACTAAAATGTGTGCTGGCTGAGCTTCCATATAATAGCTAATGTCCTAAGCTGGAAGAGTACTCTGGATTACCATCTTCATATAATTAAGTCCTCCAATCTGTGCAGCTGCTTCTTGGATGACTTTGGGAAATAAACTAATCTAATTTGCAGAAGTTATGGTTAATTTGCTAATAAACCCTGCTTCTAGCATTTCAGATAACCATAAAGGATCACGAATTACTGGATCTTCTATCTCTGTGTTAATAAGTAATCCCGGATAGGGATTGTATCTGTCTCCTAGTCCTTCACAAACTCTGTCTGTGTCTCCAAAACTTTCGTACCATGTAGCTTTATGAGATAGCCAGGTATCATCTGTCATGTCTTTTGTTCTGATAAATGTTGTAGAAACTAATACTTTAAAAAGATGCATCCATCTGTCATAAGAACTTGTTAGGGCTTTATGAGTTAATATTTTCTGTTGGATTTCAGGAAGTAAAGTTTTAATGGCAAGTCTTGTATTTTGCTGAATCTTAGGGTGGAGCTTTGAAAAGCTTGTTCCCATAAGATAGCTTTTGAGAGACTGTGATTCTATCATTGTGGAGCTTGAATCTCCAACCTCCTTGCCAGGGTGTTGACAACCAAGTGCTTCAATAAATGCACCAGTGCTAACAAGATGTAATTCCAAAGCCTAAAGGGTCTTTTGGAATAAGGGTTTCTGTCTGAGGGTGAAGGCTACATGTAAGTTATCAAGAAGTAGTTTAATATGAAGAGGAAGGTCTGTAAATTCTCCATCCTGAAACATGAGATCAGTGCGGAGCACTTTTTGCAGAATTACACTTTTTTCACCACATGAATACATTGTCTTTGCTAGTAATGTATCCTGAAGGGATATTGTCTCTATCGAGATGCCTTCAAGCATATCCGAAATTTTTACTGAAGGCTTTCGGATACCTTTGGGTTGCACCGCTGGTGCCTTGCCCTTGTCTGTTTGAGAGGTTCTTTTATTCATAGTATTCTGCAATAGGGTTTTGGGAAAAGGATTATGTCTGGAAAAAATTAGTCACGTACAAAGCTTCTTTAAAATTTATTTTTAAAATGATTTTGCCAATGTATTTCTGTGAAATTCTTTTGAAATATTTTATATGAAAAGCATATATAATAAAACAAACTTTTTCCTGTACATCTTTGTGCTCATGCTGAGTAGTGGTATAAGAGTAATCATGATGAAGTCTTTTAATGTTAGAAGGGCTAAATTCTAAAAACTTGACAAAATCTGCCATGATTTTATCCGTTTTGTATGTATTACTATATGTCTCATTTTGTGAGAATAAAGTTTCTCCATCAACTACTGTAATAATCTGGGGAAAATCTATCAGGGACTTATGATTAACTCTATTTGTTAAGAAATTAAACCTGTCTTTATTCAAGAAATTACCACAATTAATATGTTCTTTAATAGAATCTGTCAAAGCTTCTTTTATTAAAATATCTGTTATATGAGCATCTGAGGATACTATAAATTATAAAAGGTGTAAGTATGTTATTTATTATAATCTTGTTGGGTACTTCTATCAAACTGTCAGTCCATTCATATTGACTAAAAATCATATTTCCATTTTTTAGGCCTTTTCCACTAAGTTTTCTTTCACAAAGTGTTTGGATTATTTGTAGGTGCCTATTCTCTGTCTCTATATCTTGTCTGAGTCTCTTTATGTCATTATCTATCAAAGGGTCATCAAGTGATATTTCTATCTTTAAAGATGACAAACTTCTTCCAGTTCTATAGATTCTTTCTTTATCAATATCTTTTAAAATAGTGATATTATTACGTGAATAAACTTCTCTTGGGATAAAGTTAATTCCTTCTTCTGTCTCTAAGACAACTTTGGAAGAAAAGTCTTTAATAGCTTCAAAACATGTATCATTAGTGCAAATATGAGGCAATATATGATCAATTAACTATAAAGTTTTCATGTCAGCACCTAAGTCTGTCAAAGCAATTTCTGTCAAAGAGAACTCTTTATTAATTACTAGAGTGATTTCTGTATGCCATTTTTGAAAAATTACTCTGTCAAGTAAACTCAAAAATTTCTGTTTATTGTTATCATTATCTAAAATATCTTCTTTTAATGAAGAGGGGTCTATCATGGGTTTAGAAAGCTCTTTAATAGAATCTGTCAACTTTGCAATATTTTGTTCATTTATATCTGTGGAGTTATACTCTTTAATATCTTTAATTTCTTGTTTTACCATTTTTGCTTTTGTCATTAAGTCTTGTAAAGTTACTGGTTTTATATCTATCTTATCATGTTTCATTTTTTTCTTTTCCTTTTTTCTCTCTTTTTCTGTTTCTTTCTTTTTCTTAGCTTTTTCTTCGTTACCACATTCTGTAACATGGTGTCCATATTTCCTACACTTAATGCAAGCAATGGGTATGTCTATAGAATCTTTCAATTTTATTAAATAGTCTTTTTTGTCCTTTAGTTGATTAGGTAAATTATCTATCAATTTCATTAATATGTCTTTTTGTTTCCTTTTCCTTTTATTAACCTTAAGTGGGTTGGTTGATTTTAACTCTTTCTTTACTTGATCTATTTCTTTTTTACTAACATTAAATAGTTCCATTAATTCATTTATTATATCTTTCTCAAATTCTAGTTTACTTATTCGTTTTATATTTTTATTATGTCTATCACATTGTTTTTTAGTGTGTCCATATCCTTTGCATTTATGACAAATAGTATTGCTAACATGTCTGTCAGTTTTCTCATTATCTGATGACTCAGTAACATTTAAAACTGCTATGTCTCTTTTTCTGTCTATCTCTAATGGTGTATTTAAAATTTCTATCTTTTTAATAAATTCTGTCAAGCTATCCATTTGGGTATATATTATATCTCTTTCAATTAATTTTAGTCTTTCATCAATTTTCTCTTTCAAATTATTATTTTTATTTTTCCTACCTTTGTTGACTTTTCCTATCTCATCCTTTGTATCAAGTTTCCTATATAGAGATTCTTTAAGAGTACTATTTTCTTTTTTACTTGTCTCTATTAGGCTCTTTTGTCTTTCTGTGTCTAGCTTTTTACATATAATTTGTACTGAACTAGATAC
This sequence comes from Quercus tomentella, assembly GCA_028535165.1. NCBI lineage: Eukaryota > Viridiplantae > Streptophyta > Magnoliopsida > Fagales > Fagaceae > Quercus > Quercus tomentella. The sequence goes on from JAPQVY010000122.1 coordinate 13,802,799, forward strand.
TTCTTTATTATTTTGCTTTTCCACCATTTCTTTTAGACTGTCATTACTATTGTTGACTTTTTCTATCTCATTCTTTTCATTATTTTGTCTTTCAAATTTTTCTAGTGTTTCTTTTACTATACATTTCCTTATCTTACCTCTTTTTTTGTCTTCATTTATTATATTGCTGACACTTTCTATAGTACTTTTTTCTTTTATGAGATCCTTTCTTTTATCTTCTATACGTGTTACTCTTTCCTTAATTGGGCCAGTTTCTTCATCTGTCTATCCAAGGTGGAGGATTCTTTTCTAATCTTTTATACAAGGGTTTGCATATTTTTCTTAATCCCTAAAAATAGTCTGAAACATAATTTAAACTGCCAAGAAATCTTTGTAATTGATTTTTATCTTTCATCTCGTCTGGGAATTTATCTGCAAATTGAATAGCTCTGTCAATGGGGCTTAAGGTTCCCTTATAAATATTATGACCTAAAAATCGAATTTTATCTTGAAATAAACTTATTTTAGAGGCTAAGACAACTAATCCATTTTGTTTGATTACTCTGACAAATATATTTAAATGTTTCCAATGGTCATCGATTGATTTAAAAAAGATTAGGACATCATCTGTATAAACAATGGAAAAATCTGTGAAGGTGTAAATATGTCATTCATTATATTTTGAAATTCACTAGGTGCATTCTTCAAACCAAAAGGCATGACATTCCATTCATAATGACCAAAAGGAACCGTGAAAGCAGTTTTGTATCTATCTCATCTATCTGTATCTGCCAAAATCTACTTTTCATGTCAAATTTGGAAAATATGGTTGCTTCATGAAGTCTATCAAGTAGATCTTTCTTATTGGGAATAGGATATCTTATCCACTATAATGCTTTATTTATAGGTTTATAATTTATAACTAATCTTGGAACTCCTCGTTCTAGTTATGCCTGGACAGGGGTTTTCTTAGTGTTTATAGGGGGAAGGTGTATAATTGGAAGAATTGTGGTAAAAGTTGTGCATTTGTTTTTAGTTATTAGATTTTTTTGATCTTTTTCATAATACTTTTACAACAAATCAAAGTTACTAAGTTATATAGGTTCTAATTTATATCCATCACTAAAATTACTTTTTTACCCATCAATAACAACCAATAACAACCTATCATCTACATTTGTTGTGAAAATGTTATGGATATAACATTTCTGTTCTAATATCCAAGCTTTTGGGGAGTATTCCATTCTCAAGAAAAATATTAGATGAATTTTCATAAATTTGTTTTCAAGGTTGATGTGATCCACTCCTCATTTAACTCTTTGATAATATGTTTTCAATTTTATATCTTGAGCTTTTAATTCTTTTCTATTTTTATTTTCCTAGATGATCTCATTTTTACATAGTACTAATATGCCTCCTTTGATTTTACAAAAAAATATTTTAGTGTAAAAATGCAAATTACACCCCTAAAATTTGGAAATCTTTGAATTTTACACTCTGAAATTTTAGAATTTGAATTTTACTCTCTGAAATCATATTCTGTTTGAATTTTGCTCTTTGAAGTTTTTGAATTTGAATTTCATTAAGCACCGCATAAGCTTGCAATGCATGTTCAATTTGCTCAATATTATTACTCATTAAAGACATAGTAGGCAGAATCCTAAATGTCATATCTCACTAACAAAATTTATTTTTAGAAGTAAAAATTAAGTATATGAATAAGTCAATAACCTATCATATTTTTCTAACTAAAATGGATATCCCTATAGAAATGTTTATCAAGGGTGAAAAAATTTTAAAGCTAATATCAATTGTATTAATCTTATTCTTCCATAAAAAACAAATTTTATAAAGCTTAACTGCACTATCAAGAGCGGCATAAATAAACTACTCTGTTTTCATCAATAAAAAAATATAAAAAAATATAAAATAAGAAAACTACTTTCCTTTGTTAGGAAAAAGGAGGGTTCAAATCCATTTTTCCTTAAAAAAATTTAAAAGCTAACATTAATAGTATTAGCTTAAATACATAGTGAAGAGTGGCATAAACTACTCTATTTTATTAGGAAATTAGACTTCATATCCCTCTTATGTCATTTTGTAATTTTATATATAAACTTATCTCTTATACAATCATCAGAAATTTTACTAGTTGAGCTAATTGGAATCCATGTTATATTTAATTAATTGTGAATTATTTTTATTCTAAAAAAGAAGTGCTGGATTTTATATGTTTAGACTATTTAGTAACTAGAGGATTTGCAGTCTCTATAGGGGCGGTTTTAAACCGCCATAATAGGTTTTAACCTTCCCGCACATTTTTTCAGAATTTTATATCAAATCCAACAGTGCATTCATGGACAATGGAATGAAAGATTGAAATAGAAAAATTAAAATTGGAGACGAAGAAATGAGATGTAGATCATAATGTGGCTTGCTGCTTGCTTGAATAAGACTACAGCGAGAGAAAGAAAAAATAGATAAATTGTACCAGCCTTTTTTGATATTGAACAAAATAATACTCCTTCCAAACAGCTGTATAAATGACATTACCCCATCGGGTTATTATAAATGTAGCAAATAAACTCATGCCCTCTCATAGTATTAATTACTTAAGGGAATATTTATTTTTTAAATATCACTCATTTGTACAAACCATTTGAGGCTAAGTTTTATTTAGGGAAAATTACATTTTACCTTCACCACCTTAAACTATACCCTAAATTACATTTTCCACCCTAAACTTTTCGAATGCGCGTTTTGCACCCTAAACTATGACCTTTGTTACACTTTGCACCCCAATGTTAAGTTTGCCATTAACTTGAATGGAAAACTAAAGTTTAGGGTGCAAAGTGTAATCAAGAGTATAGTTTAGGGTGGTAAAGTGTAATTTCTTCTCTGTTTTTAAGGGATTGAGAAAATTGGCAATTAACTCTTTTCACATGATATCATACATTTTCATTCAAGTTAATGGAAAACATAACGTTGAAGGTGCAAAGTGTAACAATGGTCATAGTTTAGAGTGCAAAATATGCATTCGAAAAGTTTATGGTGCAAAAGTGTAATCTGGAGTATAATTTAGAGTAATAAAGTATAATTCTTCATTTTCTTTGAACAAACCTCACGGGAGGGAGGTCTTATTTTGTTCAAAAGTTTTACTATGATCCCTTTAGAAAAAATGGAATATCTTTTTCGAAGATCAAGTACGGACTTATATTTTGTATTTATATAAAATTTGAAGGAGTGTCATTTCATCCAATGTTTAGTGGCACTTTTATTAAGTGAAATTTCAGAGAAGATTAATGTAAATAACCCAAAAATAAAAGTACAAATGGAAGAACGTAAAGGGATAGAGATTAAAAAAAGGTGGTTATTTGAGATTTCTAACTTGTAGATTTGAGAATTGAAAGTTGAGAAAGACGAAGTATTTTTGTACGTATGAATTTGTTTGATTGGGAAAAAAAAAAACAAAATAAAAAGGAGATTTTTATTTCAAAGAAATTGATAATCTTTTTATTTTTATTTTTAATTTTTGGTGAAATGGAACATAATTAAAAGAAATGATAAAATGTAAAATGCACCTTCTAAGTTTGAGTGAAATTCGTTTTAGTCTTTTAGTTTTACTTCCATTCAATTGAGTCCTATAAATTTCAAAGTTATTCAAATATAGCCTTTTATTCAATTTCATTAAAAAAAAAAAAAAAAATCTATTAAGTATGCAATTAACTAATGAAAAAAAAAAATTGAAAAAAAATTCTTAAATATATTTTTACTAATTTTCTATATTTTTTCATGTGAAAATAATTAAAAAAAAAAAAAAAACTAAATTAGATAGATAGACTGAATTGAATAAATTTAAAACTTGAATGACTCAAATAAATGAAAATAAAATTATGACTTAAATGAATTTCAGCCAAACTTAAAAAATGTAATTTACATTTTAACCTAAAACAAATTAAACAGTACAAAATCTAAGGTACATAACACCCATTAACTAGAAGTTGAGTCAAGGGGTCTCTTTGGGATCTGCTTATTTTGTTGAAACTGAAAACTTTTTGCTGAAAGTACTGTAGATAAAGGTAAAAGTTAGCTGAAATAGTACCAAAAGGTGTAGTGAGATCCATGAATAGTAACAAAAATAAGCTAAATAGTAAAATAAGTTAACAAAATTAATCATGCTAAACTGACACAAAATATAAGAAGGAATAGAGTACAACACGAAAATCTAGGGCATTCAACCTTCAAAATTACCACTAAAACATGTTGATAGTAAATTTCCCAAAGACAAAATTTCAATGATCAGTTGTATTTGGTGAAGACATCAAGTGACTTCTTGATCATCCAACGCACGGTTGGAAATTTTGTTAATGTAGAAGGAAATTTTGTTACTCAGTTCTAGTGACACACAACCTTTGCCGTGTCCATACCGTACAGAGTTATTTTGTGTTTACAAGTTAGATTTCAGCAAGAAAATGTTAAAAAAGGTGGAAACTTTGAAGGATCAAGTTGTGTTAGCATTAAAAAGATATACTTTTTCTGCTGAAAGGTCTGCGCATTGATTTCCTTTTCACATTTTGTGAACCACACTTGCTCTGCTTGGATTTCCACGCACTGAACCTGGTCATTTTCGCAAGTGGGACATGGGTTAAGACCTCGTTTTCCACGCACTAAACCTCAACACATACCTACTTCGACCCTTGGGTGAACTGAACTTTATTTTTATTGGATTCATATCCCTTGCAATACCTAGGTATTGCACTGGGTGCAATACCTAAATTCTCAGCCATGGATTTAATCTAATGGCTTAAATCTTTGACACCTCACCCATCCAGGTGTCCCACTAAAAATCTCTCTTCTCTTTCTCAATTCAACCATGTTCTCTCCCTCACTCTCCCTAATGCTCCACTTTCTCAACCTCCATGATTTTACCTCTCCGTCAACCCGTCGTCTCCACACTCTCTGCCTCTCCGTCAACCTGTCGTCTCCACTTCTAGTATACCAAACTCAAACCCATCAGCAAAAACAAAGAAAAAACATTAACTCACAATCTAAGCTCCCGACACCCAAACATTCGCATCCTTTTTAGACCCAGATCAGAGAGGGAGTAAGGGTTGGGGTTTGGAGAGAATCAGATGTGGAGAGAGACATTGATGCTTTTTAGAGCCAAATCAGAGAAGGTTAGGGTTTGGGTTTGGAGAAAATTGGGAAAGAGAGAAGTTGATGCTCAATCTCCATAGCTACAGGTAGCATCCACCGTGTTCTGCTCCACCAATTTCGGTGGTGGTTCCGATAAAGTTCCTCTGTCTCCCTCTTTGATTTTTCATTCTTTTAATTTTCTCAACCAAAAAAAAAAAAAAAAAAAAAAAAAGTTCTTTAAAGCTCACACTTGGCCTAGCTTCTTCTTTCACCCATACTTTTGCCGGCGGTGGTGCATATAGACGGTGTTTGCCGCTGGTACCCCTCTTTTTCTCTTTATTGTTTCTTCTCTTTTTATTTGCTTTTTAGAAATGACTGAAACCCCCATTTTGTTTCAGTTTTTATTAGTGACTAGGTTTCCTTTTGCAAAAAACAATGGAGGTTTTTGGGTACAGCCGAATGTCCTGTGATTGAAGGGAAAGTGGCCTGCTTGTAGTTGTTGTGTGTTGTTGTCTTTGACATCTGTAAAGTAATTGTGTTGCTTGGTCTATGCTAAAAAAATCATTATGAAATTTCTCTTTTTGTCCTAATTTTTCTTAGGTACTTGTTATTTTCCTAAATTGCAGATGGGTATTTTGCCTGTTGTAGTTCATTTTAAAGGTATAAACTGTGGCTCTTCATCGGCTAACTTGAGGGGAAAATTTTTGCTTGCTTGAATTGTTACCAATCATACTTAACAAGTTTAGCACAAATTTTAAGTAGTCAATTTAGATTTTTATATGTTAAGGCCTCCCTCAAATATTCTGGGTTTTTGGTTCAAAAGAATGTTCGAAAATTTGGTGATGTGTTTTTTCTTTTAATAAATCTTCAAATATTTCAAGATGAAATTTAATTCTTGGGTTTTTCAATGTTATACAGATATGTTACTGATTTATGAACTCTAATTCTAAATGGGCGTTTTTAAGTTATACAAATATGGTATTGATCTATACAATAAAGCAGAAATTGCATTTAAATTTAGGCATAATTGAGCTTATGAACAAGAGTTTGTTTTATGCTTTCCCCATTTATTGTGGCCAAAGCTTAGATGGATTAATAGCTATATGTCTCTTGTTTTCTTGTTAACAGGATAAAATGTTTTGAAGCATTCCATGATCTAAGACACATTCAGAAAATAGCATAGCAGCTAAGACACATTACATGATAGTGCTACATAAAGAAAAGCTTGATATAAAAATTGCTAAGAATATGAAGTGTTGGTACCTTGCAAGGAAAATAGTAGCTCTATCAAAGATGGCCTTCGGTTGTAACTTGTAACTGAATTTTTTCGAAGTAGAATGTAATGTCTGAAGAAAGAAGTGCACCGCTAAAAGGGAGAAGATTACTTGGAAGACTTAGCATTGTGGATAGCTATTGTCATGGGTGGATAGCTATTGCATTTGAAATTAGTATTTGGATTACTATGGAGTTGCTGTTGCATTCATATTTGAATTATGTTATTTAGATAAACTTATATCTAATTTGGTACTTGTATTTGAGTTTCTAAGAAGTTGAGTCCCTTTAGGATTATCTGTTAGTATTTTGAATATTCATAGGAGTATCTATTGTTATCTGTTTGTTATTTGAATTCCTAAGACTTGTATTTAACATAGAATGCAATTAATAAAGCAGAGAATTATTATCCCAATTTCCAAGGTTGTCAATATCGGGATCCTATATAGGATCGTGAGAGGTAGGTAGGATCGTAGATCATAGGATCAGATCGTGAATTGTAAGATCCTACTTATTTTCAAATTTTAAGCAAAAAACCTATTGATAGTGACTTTGTATATTATATAATCACTTAAAATATAAATCCATCCATTAAAAAAAAATTTCATCATAAAATGTAATTTGCACGCACTACATCGTTCTTATGTCATTCTAACGAAACAAAATGTATTTAACTTTTGACATAATGTATCTAAAAAGTTCAGTACATGTTTAATTAGCAACTAAGTACCAAAATATTATTTACACATATGGAAAATGTTTTCCAAATTCTAAGTTTCAAATCCAAAATAAGTTAGGCTAGTTAGCATATAAAAACTAGTTAACTACAAATTTACAATATGTAATCCAAAAGGAAATTCTCAATCTAAGGTAAACTAACTAATTACAAATATAAAATCCAAAAGAGAATTCCCATTCTAGGATTCTTCTAATCTAATCACTGTTATTGTCATATCCCATGTCATCTTCTAAATATTTTAGGTTTTGTTTTTGAAAACGTTAAACTTAAGTATTATAGGTTTTTTTGAGATTTTATGTTGACATATGGGTAAATTTGGGATTTCAATTCATTATTGGGCTTTTGATAACTCGTTGGGCTTGTGAGTTTAGGTGGATTATCTTACCCAAATGAATCCCACTTAAAAATAAAAAAAAAAAAAAAATCAAGCCAAATGGTAGGATCGGTAGAATCCCATACGATCCTACGATCCTATGTGATCCTACATAATCCTACTTACAATCCTACCATTTTTGCGATCCTGCTATGATTTTAAACTTTTTTTGTGAGATGGGATCGTCAAATCTCACGATTTTATGATCCGAATTGCGATTTTGACAACCATGCCAATTTCCCTCTCTATTCTCTTATTCAGGAGACCGGTCATCTTGAATACGACCAAATAACTATCCATTCAGTTAGAAATTAAACCCAGTCATAACATAGAGCCTATTACAAGCACTCCATGATGTATTGAAGCCATATCTTGTTGCCAATAGGCTAATTATTTTCAGTATAAGTGAAACATTAAATGTATTTTCTATTTTGACACTAGGTAGTTTCATTGTTCATTTACAAAAACTTTTACAAGGATTTAGAGTACAAACCAAGAAAAATGTAACAAAATTTAGTTATTTTTTTCTTGATATTGGTTTGAGTGTGTAATATAATGTAATTGATTGTGTGCCTTTTTATTTATAATTTCTTGTAATGCTTCAAATTGAACAATTTTGATGTTGCCTATACGGTCATGAATTGATGCAAGAGTTTGATCCAATAATGAACAAAACTTTATTGAAATGTATACTTTGATTACAAGACTATTAGAACAAGAGCCCTAATTAAAAAAACAGTCATGGGCAATGATTTATTTCACTCAAAAAGAACCTAAAATTTGCATTCACAAATTCTGTAAGGATGCAAGTTGAAGCCCAAGTGTAATAAATAAGATTACCCAAGCAAAATACTTCTATTCAAAACAATTTTTGAATTATACAAGTGGCTAAAGTTTAGGTATCCAAAAAAATATATATTTGCACAATACTTCTTCTTAATGGTAGAACTTATACAAGTGTGACAACATGTATTCTTCACTAACATAAAACAATCTAAACTTAGCACTAATCCCTCCAACAGATGCCATTTCTCGCTCTTGGTGATCAAACGAAGAATAGCATTCCTTTTTTCTTTTTCTTTTTTTGGACATCAAGAATAGCATTCCTTTAATCATTCCATTCAACATGACAAAAAAAACAAAACGTGATTTCAATGATAAACATAAATCAAAATTTCCAATTAATAACAGGCACAAGTGAAGCCATAAGATCACTATCACTATTTACCGCTAAATATGTAAGTTTGTTGAGGGTTTAGCTTGGGAATTTCCATCTTAAGAACTTAGCTAAGGGACCAACATTAAAAGTGAAATACAAAGCAGATCATACAGTTTGAATGTTCATGAGATACATTTAATTCCTTTGTAATCAATGACATAATATGGTAGGTGCACAGCCCAATTTTAATGGGGCAATCAGACAATAACAAATTCATTTTGCATTAAGGAGAACCAAGACTAAAAAAAGGTATCAAAGCAAAATTATGTTCCAAAAGACACTAGTTAAATTAGTGTGGAGAAATTGCTCCTCATAATTCCTATCTGATCTATAGTATTGTAAACTTGATAAATTCCTGGGAAAGTTTATGGATAAGTCCTTATATGAAAGGCACAACCAAAGCACATAACTAATAATTATTTCTCAAAGACAAGCTAATATTTATGGTCTTTATACCATCTAGTAATAACAAGAAGAAAAAAACCATTTATACTCAGTAGTAGGGCCACCAAATTCGCTTGTTATAAACATAAAAATTTCATTGTAATTTTTATCCCAAACCAAATGAACAAAATCCAAAACAAAAAGGCTTTATAGTGAACTAAATTAGCTTCACAATGTAGATATGTGATTTCAATGTTTCAAGATTAAGAGAGCCAAAATAGTCACATCTTGATTATGCTCCCAACAAAAATATATGAGTCATGTTCTTTATATCTAAGCTCAAGCATATTATTTGTTATTCTTGGAGAAGGTACGAGTTAAAAGGTTAAACAAACACATCTACATTCAGAGAGTTTGATTTCCCTTTCATTTCAGATATATTCAAGATTACCTTTCCAAACAAGTTCAACGGCAATATCAAAATTGCTTGATGATTGTACAGTAACAAAATAAACAATGGGCCTTTAATTAAGAGTTGCATCAGAACAAAATAATATGTATAGGAAAATATAACAGATGTTTCTTGGGTAGATATTAGCGTACCCTGTTGAGAGAATCAGCTCCAAGGGCAGCAAATTTTGACTCTCCAGTGACTGCGGAATCATCAGGTAGAGCTAGCTGCTTCTTCACAATTTCACACACCGTTGTCACTGTCTCTGGTTTGGCTTGCACAGAAGCATTAGCATTCTTCTTGCTAGTTACATCAACATATGAACACTATGCTTGAAATCTATATATATATGTACTAGTTTCATCATTTAAAACCACATAGTATGCCCAAAGAAAAAAAAATGTTCACATGCCCAATGACAAAGCAGCTTATACAATAGGTTGGGAGAGAAACACCCACTTTCTTATCTGGACTAGTAATCCATGAACTTAATTTCTTTTCCAAGAAGTAGAATGAGAGTATAAAAGACAAACTGAGAAGCTGAGCAACCCTGCCAATCACATGTAGCACATTGTTCATGACACATTTTAGACATTTAGGAAAACTTTCTGACTGATTGCCACTGTAATCATAAGGTTAACCTTGTCAAGGTTATGATAGGCTTTTGTTTGACAAACAAATGATGAATCAGCTAATATAATGCTAGTGGATATATCTAGAATGCAAAGAACAATATAATATGATTGTTGAGAGGTCAAAATATTGATAAATTTGATATGTTCTGGAATAGTGAAGAATTTTTTTTTTTTTTTTTTTTTTTGATAAATAACGGAATTGTATTAATCAAAAGTCTAGGTACACCAAGGGTATACGTGGAAAATAGTACATCAAACACAAATTACAAAGATCAAGCATTTCTAAAAAATTAGAACAAGGGAAAAGATTAAAGGAAGAACTCCACTTTAGCAAGGTGTGGAGAAGAAGAGATTTTAAATCTGAAATAGACCGTTCCTTTGAAAATCTTGAGTTCCGTTCTCGCCAAATACACCATAGGACACAATGTGAGACAGCCCTCCATAAATCAATGCTCCGATGCCCACCGAAGGAACCTTGCTAACTTGAAAATAAATCAGAGACACCATGTGGCATAACCCATTGAAGACCAAATAGGGCCCACACCATAGACCATAATTCATAAGCAAAAGGACAATGAAGAAGAAGATGATTCACCGATTCTCCACTCTTTTTACACATATAGCACCAATTCACAACTGCGACACCCTTATACCATAAATTTTCAGTAGTCAAAATCTTACCTAACGAGGCAGTCCAGGAGAAGGAAGCCACCTTAGTAGGGACCTTTGAACGCCACACAGGCTTCCAAGGGAAAGAAATGTCGAGAGTGGAGGAAAGGGAGAGATAGTACTCACTCACTTTAAAATTCTTATTCCCAGTTGGTTTCCAGCATAGTTTGTCCTGACCTTCACCATTAAGGGGCATTGAATTGATAAGATCTAGAAAAGTGTAAAAATGTTCTGTTTCCCAATCTTGGGGAGCTCTAGTAAAAAGAAGATCCCAGTGAAGCCTCTGGTTAGGAAAATGCATAACATCTGCAATAGAAGACTCCTTATTACAACAAATATTATAGAGTTCTGGAAAAGCCTCCCAGAGAGTACAGCTCCCACACCACACATGATGCCAAAATTTAATTCTGTCACCAACACCAACCTCGAACTGAATGGATTTTGAAAAAGCTGGCCAGCCTTGTCTTATGGTTCTCCAAAGACTAACACCATAAGGATTAGAGACTTCTTTTGTACACCAACCTCCCCAATCATTCCCATATTTAGCCTCAATAACCCGCCTCCAGAGATGGGTTGTCTCTCTTCCATATCTCCACAACCATTTCCCCAACAAAGCTTGATTGAAGGTTCTCAAATTTTTAATACCCAAACCGCCATATTGCAATGGAGAACAAACCTGGGCCCAATTTACTAGTCAGAATTTAGGAGACTCATCTATCCCACCCCATAGAAAATTTCTTTCAAGCCTCTCAATACAAATAGCAATATCCGCAAGAATAGGGAAGAGAGATAGGAAATAAGTTGGCAAACTTGAAAGAGTGCTTTTGATTAAGGTAATCTTACCACCTTTTGATAAGTATAATCGCTTCCAACTCGTTAATCTTCGCTCCATTCTTTCTAGGATAGAGTTCCAAATCGCCCTGTCCTTGAATTTAGCACCTAACGGCAGTCCCAAATAAGTCATTGGCAAAGATGACTGTCTACAACCCAGCAATGCCACAAGCTCCCCCATATTAGTCACCTCTCCAACTGGAACTAATTCTGACTTAGCCAGGTTAATGTGCAACCTTGACACCGCCTTAAAAGAGGCTAAAATCTCCCTCAAATATTCAATCTGACTTGCTGTAGCATCACAGAAAATTAAAGTGTCATCCGCAAAGAGTAGGTGTGTCGCCATGAGGGGGCTATTAGACCTAGTACCAACAGTGAAACCTGAAATGTGTCCAGCCAGAACCGCACCATCTAACAAACGGCTTAATGCCTCCATAACAATAGCAAATAAGAGCGAGGAGAGAGGATCTCCTTGGCGCAGCCCCCTAGAGCTCCCAAAGAAATCCTTAGGGGAGCCATTTATGAAAATTGAAAATCTCACTATGGAGATACAAAATAGAATCCACTTTCTCCATTTCTTAGAGAATCCGCAACACTACAACATATACATAAGAAAATCCCAGCTGACATGATCAAAAGCTTTCTCCACATCCAACTTACATAAAACCCCAGGTATCTTTGCCTTGAGCCTACTATCCAAACACTCATTAGCAATTAAGACAGAATCTAGGATTTGTCTATCTAGAACAAAAGCATTTTGAGACTCAGAGATAATTCCAGTAATCACTTCTCAACCTATTAGCCAGCAACTTGGAAATGACTTTATAAATACTACCCACAAGACTAATAGGTCTAAAGTCTCTCACAATGACAGCATCTACTTTCTTTGGAATGAGAGCAATGAAAGTTGCATTAACGCTTTTCTCAAAGATAGATTGTGAATGAAAGTTGGCAAGGATTTCCATAATTTCAAGTTTTAAAAAGTCCCAACAAGCCTTAAAGAAAGCCATTGAAAAACCATCTGGCCCTGGAGATTTGTCGCCATTACAACCTTGGATGACACCATATACCTCCTCTTCCTCAAATGGTCTTTCTAACCAAGCAGCTTCCTCCTCAGAAATCATAGAGAATTCCATTTCATCAAGTACAGGTCTTTGGCCCTCATTTTTAGAGTACAATTTTTTGTAGAAATGAGAGATGCAAGCTGCTATTGAATTAGGATCCGATGTCAATTCACCTTCCACCAACAGATTGTCTATAGTATTAAATCTTCTGTGGGAGTTTGCTGTTCTATGAAAGAACTTAGTGTTTCTATCCCCCTCTCAGATCCAAAGGGCCCTAGATTTCTACCTCCAACATATTTCAACCATAAGAGTAATCTTTTCAAGATCAATGTGAAGCCGTTCTTTTTCCAAAGGCTCATCATATGATAGAGAACGACTATCTTCTAGCAAGTCAAGTGCTTCAAGTTTCTTCCATACCTTGTTCATCTTATCCTCCACATTGCCAAATTCTTCTACATTCCATTTCTTTAAATCTAGCTTCAAAGCTTTCAATTTGCTTGCAAACCGAAAGCTAAGGGACCTTGAAAATGATAGGACTCCCACCAAGATCTCACTTTCTCCACAAAACCCTCTGCCTTTAACCACATATTCTCAAAGCAAAAAGGACGGCTACCTTTGTGAAAATTTCCCCCTTCTAACTGAACTGGAAAGTGATCTGAAAGTAATCTATGCAGTCTTTTTTGACGAATATTAGGAAAGTGCTCTTCCAAATCAGAAGAGAGAAGAAACCTGTCAAGCCTAGACCGCGAGGCCACTTCTCTAGAATTAAACCAAGTGAAAGTACCTCCCTCCAATGGTAAATCAATAAGATTGTGTTTAGAAATGAAATCTGAAAAATCAAGCATGGTTGATGAGAAAGAGTCCGCACCAAGTCGCTCTGAAGGAAATCGCACGACATTAAAATTGCCTCCAATGCACCAAGGCACATTCCACCAACTATGAATACCAGCCAGCTCTTCCCAAAGCAATTACCGGTCACGATTAGAGTTTGGTCCATATACACCCGTGAAAGCCCAAACAAAATGATCCACCACATTCTTAAATTTGCAAGAGACAGAAAACCTTCCCACTGCTTCGTTAATTTTGAAAGTTCAAATAGTGTAAAAACACCCTTGAACGTTTAGACCCCCAATTTACAAATTAACCAATTCAAGCTTTATGTCAAACAACTAGTGTGCGGAAAATGAACAAAAGCTATAATATAGAATTGGAAAAACTATCTAAGCCAAATTAAAATCACAACCCACAGCAGATAATAAAAGGCAAAGATAAAAGGGAAGGAAGATGCAAACACAAAGACAACACGCGATGTGTTATCGAAGAGGAAACCGAAGCCCTCGGCGTAAAACCTCTCCGCCGCCCTCCAAGCGGTAAACAATCCACTAGAAAATGTAGTTGGGATACATGGACAGCAATAGACCCTCCAAGCCTAATCTACCCAGTGCACCTAAGCCCTCCAAGCTCCTTGCTCCAACAAGGTTGCGCCGAACCTTTTTCTTTTCTAGCTTCCCGGATTCTGCTACTAGACCATAGCATCAACCAATGAAGATTGGTTCCTTCCTAACTGCTTCCCAGAACACCAAACAGCCCTCTCACAGTAATGGATATGGTGAGAACAAGGTTTTGGTAAAAAGCCTCTCAAGGGTTTGGCAATGGAGAGGAAGAGAGTTGAGGAATTTGAAGAGACACTTATGTAAAGATTGTAGATGAATCAATCTTGTTTTACTCTAGGTTTTCTCTCTCAAAATTCTCTCTAAAAGCCCTCTCTCATTTGTGGGTATAAGGGGTATTTATACTGAGGTGAGAGGAGAATGTGAAATGTCAGGTTTTTCAAAACAGGGCTGGCTCGCGGCTTGGCCTCGCGAGATCCAGTCGCGAGATAACTGTATGGCCAGTTGTCTTGTTTTGTCCTGTAGTGCTCAAGCTAGCATGACTGTTCACCTTCTGGCATGCTTGGCACGTGTGCTGCATCTGGCGGCTTGCAGCCGCGAGTCACTCGCGAGATCAAGCCGCGAGTCTCTGTTTTCTTGCACACTCTTAAGCAATCTTCACTCTATCTCACTCACTACCCTTACAACAAGCCCACCTAAATACAGGGTTACTAAATGCTGAAATACAAGCAAATTTGGCACGGAATAAAGCCAATTAGATGGTTGATTAAATTCAACCTTACAAATTTTTTCCACCATCGTTCTATCCCATATCACCAAAACACCCCTCGAAGCACCTATAGAGCCCAAATATAGCCAATCAAAATGTTGACAACCCCACAAGCTCCGAATCTCTCCTTGTTAGCCTTTCCATTTTTGTTTCATGTAGACAAATAATGTCTGCCCCCCAACCTTTGATCATATTCCGAATTCGAAGTCTTTTTTCACAATCATTTAGCCCCCTAACATTCCAGGAGGTAATTTTCAGATTCATTGAGGCACCACAGAATCTTGTTCCCCACTAGCATCTCCTACCAAATCAGAATTAGTTTCAAAGTTCCAAGAATTTAGCAGACTTTTCAACTCCCAATGCCCTTTATAACTTGTCTTAGGCTTTCTATTTTGAGAGCATTCTATTTGCATTTTAGCTTTCTTCCTAGCCTCCAAAGCCAAAAAAATCCCAGTAATTTTCGCTTCACAGCCTTCCAAGGAAGTACCCACAGATTTCCTAAAGGCTTTAATTCGTTTCTCAACCCATGGTGATAATTGAGTGGAAACATCTACCACTTCTACAAGTGGAGCAACTGGGTTAGCTATCGCCAAAGGTTGCACAACCAATGGTTCTTTATCATTTTCCCAGTTTACAAGACCCCCATCAGATTACCCTAACTCACAATCTAACCCTGAAACAATAGAAACATTATCCAGAGCACCGTCACATTCATCCGCCCAACTAACAATATGCCCTTCTTCCTTGAAAGTGTTGTTACCCTGTCCCACAACTCCCTCGAGATCAGAAAAATTTGACAAGCTCTTAGGAGAGTGGTAAAGTGAGAGAAGGATAGCTATCTGCCTCCCACCACAAAGCTCTAAGACCCATTTCTCTAAATTACCCCAGGTGTGCTCCAAATCTTCAACGAAATTCTTAATGGAGGGGCGAGACTCAACATGACAATCCTCAGCTGTATCTAGCATCGGAGCTACTGGCAAATCAGAAAGCGTAGCACTGGCCACCTCAGGTGTGCTCGATTGAGAAGTGGCGTTGGTCAACGGTGGAAGATTGATGCCCGACACAGACCAAAATTGTAAAGAATTAGCTCATGGTGGAGAAGAGTTGCTGCTGTTAGTGATGGGGTTGTTCTTCAGTGCTGGGAAGATATTGATATCGGTCATCGATGGAGGAGTGGGACTGTTCTTCATTGGTGGGAGATGACGATGTCGGACAACGGAGTGGTGTCCTTGATGATGATGGACGTCGGAGGCATGTCAGTGTCGTTACTAGTGGTGCTCCTCAGTGGGTTAGAAGTGTCATTGGTGGTAAAGGTAGTTGAAGGATGCATGGAGGAGGAGGTGAGCTTCATCGGCATCATATCTATGCTCTGATGAGAGTGAGTGGCTTTAGACTTAGAAATAATGGGTTGCTAAGGTTGGGCTTTTGGCTTAGAAATAATGGATTGCTGAGGTTGGGCTTTAGGCTTAAAAATAATAGGTTGTGGAGGATGGGCTTTAGGCTTAGGTTTGGGGGCCCAATTTTGGGCGTATATGTTACTGCCCTTGAAAGTATTGGGCCTCATTCCATGGCTAACTTGATCGGAGCCCACATCTTTAATAAAATAAGAAACAACAGTCCACTGCCCCTCTTTCCCACGCTCCACACGTAAAGAGATGTCGAGAGTCAGCAAATCTCTTTTGGCAATCACATTAATATTAGACACAATATCAGCCCCGAATTGAGCCTTATCTTCCCTAGAATATCTCCTGCCCTAATCACGGAATGAATTGTTGGGAATTGAAGGTTTCAGATTAGAGATCCTGCTGCTTGGTGCCTGATTAGCCAATTAACCACATAACTAAATTAAGACCCAAAAATGGAAAGAATTTTTATATTAAAAAAACGGCTTATCCACATATTTATTCAATAAATTAAAAAGTAAAATCCAATCATCAGTTCTAGCACCTTACAATAAGAGAAAATAGAATTAAATTCACCACCAATAAATCAATCAACAAAATTGTGACACCATTATTTTCTTTCCTTCCTTTCCTAGCAACCAAACAAAGTTTATTAAAAAAATTAATTAAAAAAATAGAGATAAAAGAAAACCTACCAGGGGTGGTCTCCCTCTAAAACAAGCCCAAGTCTCTGAACCAAATCAGCAAGGCTGGCTCACTGCAACCACCACCTCTGATGGTGGCTTCTTCTCTCCTTCGACCAAAATCTCTTTCTCTGTCTCTCAATCTCATTTCCCTCCATAGATCAAACCTGAAAGATCATCAACTTCTCTCTTTCCAAATTTTCTCCAAACCCAAACCCTAACCTTCTCTGATTTGGGTCTGTAAAGCATCAATGTCTCTCCCCACACCCGATTCTCTCCAAACCCGAACCCTTACTCTCTCTTTCTCTCTAATCTGGGTCTAAAAAGGATGCGAGTGTTTGGGTGTTAGGAGCTCAGATGGTTAGTTAATGTTTTTTTCTTTGTTTTTGCTGATGGGTTTGAGTTGGGTATACTAGAAGTGGAGACAACGGGGTGACGGAGAGGCAGAGAGCGTGGAGGTTGAGAGAGTGGAGCATTAGGGAGAGTGAGGGAGATAACCCGATTGAAGTGAGAGAGAGAGAAAGAGAGATTTTTAGTGAAATTCAGATTTTGGGAAGCTGAAATGAAAACAGAATTGAGACACGGATTGCCAACCTGGATGGGTGAGGTGTCAAAGATTTAAGCCATTAGGTTAAACCTATGGTTGAGAATTTAGGAGGCTGTTTGGACAAGAAAATTTCATCACTCAATTTCTATCACTCAATTTCCATCACTCATCACTCATAACTCATAACTCATCACTCATCATTCATTACTCAATTTTTCACACCCGTTTGGCATCATCACCCAATTTCCATCACTCAATATTTTTCACATTGTTTGTGGGCCTCATACCTGTCACAGTGCAGCTTTTTGTTTTTTTTTTGTTTTGTTTTTTTTTTTTTTTTTTTTTTTTGTTTTTGTTTTTTTGTTTTTTTTTTTCCAGTACCCAAGTCACCGAAACAATGAAAGAAAAAAAGGAAAAAAAAAGTTTAGATCACCCGAACCAGTGAAAGAAGAAAGGAAAAAAAAAAAAAAAAAACCCAAATCACCGAACCCAGTGAAAGAAGAAGAAGAAGAAAAAAAAGGGAAGAACACCAGGGAGACCGAACCTAGGAGAAGGAAAAAAAGAAGAAGGAAGAACAGGGGAGACCGAACACAGGAGAAGGAAAAAAAAAAGGAAGGAAGAACAGGCGAGACCGAACCCAAGAGAAGAAAGGAAAAAAAAAAAAAAAAAAAAAAAAAAAGGAAGAACACTGGGGAGACTGAACCCAAGAGACGAAAGGGAAAAAAAAAAGAAAAGAAAGGAAGTACAGGGGATACCGAACCCAGGAGAAGAAAGGAAAAAAAAAAAAAGGGAAGAACAGGAGAGACCGAACCCAGGAAAGAGAAAAAAAAAAAGAGGAAGAACACCGAGGGAGACCGAACTCAGGAAAATAAAGGGAAGAAAAAAAAAAAAAAAAAAAAAAAAGGTACGGCTGAGTTATGATTAGTGGGTCCCTCATGTATGTTTAATTACAAAAATACCATTGAGTTATGAGTCATGGAAACTGAAAACAGCCAAAATGTGTTTTCAGTTTCCATAACTCATAACTCAAAAATCAGAGAATTGAGTGATGGAAACAGAATTATGGAAACAGAGTTATCGTTTGTCAAACAACCTTTTTGCTATGGGTCCTACCATTTTTGAGTTATGAGTTATGAAAACAGAGAATTGAGTTATGAAAATAGGCTATCCAAACAGTTTCATCCCGTGCAGTACCTAGGGTATTGCACCCCATGCAATACCTAGGGTATTGCACGGGATATGAATCCAGTTTTACTAGGTAACAGTCAATGCCATGGGGGAATTTCCCACAAATGTTGGCCGAGAAGATGTTGATCTTTCCCTTATTTATTGTATACTCCAATTGGACAAGCTTGTGATCTGTGAATTTTAGCTGAAAAGGTTATCTGAGTACTGTCTTGGCACTCTCTCAAATAGCATGAAAATTACGTTTTACCTTTTTGCTAATGAAAAACATTTTCAAGATTGCATTTGGGGTCGAGGATTTAGAATAAATGCTTTCAAAATTATTTTAATATAAATCCCTTGATCTAAATTTCATCGGAATATGATGATTTTCTTGGGAAAAAAAAAAATGAATATTTTGTGCTGTAAGAGAGAAAAAAGAAAGGAAAAAAAAAAATTAAAAAAGTGATGTTACTTTAACAAATCACTTATGATATTAAATAGCATATATTTAATTATTTCGAATTCGTAATATTTATAACAAAAAATTGTCCTTTTTTTAATGGGAAAATTTGTATAGTATTTTTAATGCTTCCTTTCAAAATTCTGGTCAAATGTGCTATGGCCTCTGGGCAGTCCTTAATCTCACCCACCATAATGGTTATTGTCAAATAAAAGAACCATAATTGTACTTCACTTTTTCCATCATAAAAAAAAAAAAAAAAATTAAATTAAATTAAAAAAAAAATGTACCTCACTTTTGCCACAGTTCACGCTGATAACTTTTGAACAGCTTGTATCAGTGGCTTGGACCGAAATCATTATCTACTACAAGTTCAAGGGACCCCTAGAAATTTCAGGATGATAGAAACATAGATAAATTGGTTTTGTTATCCAACTTCAAAATACGTACTTATTTATATAAAACAAGCTTGTAGACATTACAACTTTACAATTACAAGCCTCCATAATTTGATTTTCTGTAGATTTTTTCCCTTGAAATATGCTTACTGATATTCATTCTATTTCAACATTTTCCACCTAGATAAACAATAAAAAATTATAGTACCACAAGCATTGCCACAACTTTCCTACATGGCTACTAGAAGACTCATAAATTGTTCTTCACCCATTTTCTCCATGAAGCCACACATACTTCGATTTTATTACTAACAAACTTTTAGCCCACCAAGCTTGAACCATATTGTTTTGAATTTGATGATCACAAAAATTCTAGCAAACTATCAATATGGCCTTAGTAGTAGAACTCTAGAACTTTTTCTTTTCTTTTCCCCTCTTTTAAATTGTACTATATATAGGCAGTCTTAAACGTCACCCACCATTGATTTGGTCATAATCAGTCCATCTTTCTACTTGTTTGTGTTGCCCTACATTTTCAACCACCGTTTTTTACAAGCAGAGAAGATATCATAGATATAAGTATAGTTTTTGCATATCTTACAATACATATCATATCATGTGCAAAAAAATTTGTATCGTAAAAGTGTATTGGAAGTGCTCATGAATCATACGATACACAGATATACGATTTAAAATAGTTTTTTTTTGTTATAATTTGTGTTCTAATTTGAGTCCAACAAAATGAACAAATTTGTTAGACTTGTTTTTAACACAAAATTATTAGTCTACTTGATTGAGTCCAAAAAAATAAAATATCAATGAGGGGTTTTTTTCCCACTTCTTTTCCCCTCTTTTAAATTGTATTATAGGGAGTCCTAAACCTCATCCAAATGAAAGATAAAAACAAGAGTTTCTGCTCTAGATTCCCATGATAACCCAAATGACTGATAAAAATAAACTAGGAAAAAGAAAGGACAAATCAAAAACAGGTTGATGATTTTTTTAGAAGCAATTATTGCTCATGATCTAAACGTTTCTATTTCAGTTTGAATAAAAGTTAACTCACAAGCTTCTCATCAAATAAAAATAAAAAATAAAAAAATAAATCTAGACTTTGATTGCTAATTCTTTGTGATGATTCAAATTTAACTTTTAGGATAACAATAAACTAATTATGTGACTTTTTGGGTTCTCCCTTGACTTCCTGACTCTTTGGTAGATGCAGAAGGAGAATATCATTAGTACCATGAGAGCAATATTATTAGTAACTAGTAAGTTACCCATGTTATACACGAATAATGTTGTAATATTTTATGTAAGATGGTTTTGGAAAAAATTGTATATGTATTATAGCATAATTGTTATAAAATTTTATTAGTAATGATTTCATCATAAAAAGCAACAATTCTTTTTATCCATTATAATTATTCAATTGAAGTAATGAGAAAAATAAAAAAATAAAAAATAAAAAAACGAACTTTGGAGGAATATTATAGAATAAAATTTGATATAAAATGTGTTATTTTCTTTCTCCTTAATTCTAAAACAAAAAACACATTCCAAACATCCACAGTCAATTACATCATTTACAAAACCCACAATCCACAACGTCTGACCTTGACATTAAAATCATAATTGTCATTGTTACTCAATATAAAATGCAGGCCCCCCTTCCTTGATTGTAGCCAATTCATACGGGTTAGAATTAGATAAGACACAATGTTAGAGCTAGGTAGGTGTTGTTGAAAGATTGAAGGTAAATAACATCGTTTTTGGTCTGTATGTATTTGATATGAAATGACATGAAATGTTGTGTGTAGGTATATATAAAAGGGTAGAAGTGCAAGAAGTGAAAATGATGATTTAAAATGCAAATAGTTTTGTGTATGTGTGAGGGATAAAAAGTCTTGAAATATTGAACCAAATGATACAAAGAATATTTATTGTTTAATTAGAAAAGTCTTGAAACATTGAACTCAATAAAACAAAAGGTCAATATTTAATTTGTTCTTATCTATGATGTGTCATATGAGAATATTATTTCAATTCTCTTCGCATAGAATACGCCAGTTGGCAGAATATATATATATATATATAAGCAGAGACTTCATGTGAGAAAGTATAAGGTATATTAATGGGCTAAAAAAACCCCATATTGAGACCTATGTTTTTGCATTAGAAGCTTCCATTGGATGCGAAACACATGAGGAAAAGTGAATCAAGCATAGTGCTTGAGGACTTTGGCAATCAAACACCATAATACAATAAACAATCCCAAACTATTTATTTTTGGGGTCACTAAATAATACAGGTTTTGAAAAGAATGCTAAGTTGTTAATGTATTAATAACTCATACATTGTGTATTCTTCAATTAAAAAAAAAAAAAAAAGGAAAATAGTAGTATTACATTTCAAATTCATTAAACATTAGCGAGGAGATAGCTCTGTGATTGACACCTCATTTATCGAAGCTTGGACAAAACTACTTTTAGGTTGATTTGACTCTATCACCCTTGTATCATTCTCCCATTGCAAGCGAATGTTTGATTCAGTACCACTGTTCATAAAAAATGCTGGTTCTAATGGTATTGGTAGAGTAATAGAGTATCTATCAAGCATGAGAATAACGGATGCTATAGTTGGTCTATTAGCTACATTTTGTTGAACACATAGTAATCCAATATGAATACATCTCATTATTTCAGTTGTCGAACCTGCCTTCAATGTGGGATCTATAAGATTTGAAATTATACCCTGTTTCCAATTTTTCCATGCCTGCAAGATAATTTAAAATGACAAATTAATTATTCGAGAAAACATTATTTTATTTTGTTTTAAAAAGAAATATATTTGGGGTGTATTTCTTCATTTCCTTTAACCTCCTCATCCTTCATTTGTGCTAGTGCTAGATTCCTATGTATTTGTTATAAAGCCAACTAGCTATACAAGCTACATCAATAATTTGTAACTTTATGGACAATATTAGTGCTATAGTAATAGGTACAGGCCAACGGGTAGAATAGTTGATACTCCACATCCTAAAGATAAAGGGGTATTGTTTCAAATTTTTTCCACTCCCACTGTGCCATTTAATCCCCTCACTCCCACCCCACCACATGGTGGTATTTGAACATGCAGTCCAACCTAGCTACCGCTCTATACTCATGGGGTGTATGTGCCATTAGACCCAAAAATAAAAATACTTACATAGCTTAGAAGGTTCTTAATATTCTCTCCATTGCAGAAGGAGTTATTCTTTCGTCCACTTATTATCTCTAACACTAGCACACCAAAACTAAAGACATCAGACTTTACTGAGAATTGTCCATGCATTGCATACTCTGGAGACATATATCCACTGCACATTCACAATTATTTTCAACAATATTTATTAGCACTTTCATATTGTTTCTTTTGCTACAATGTAAACATCAAGTATACCTATGTAAGATTGATACTAGATTGTCAAAAAAAAAGTACAATACTTACTAGGTCCCCACAATTCTAATTGTATTGCCTACGCTTTGATCAAGTTCAAACAATCTTGCCGTGCCAAAATCTGAAATTTTTGGATTCATTTCAAAATCTAATAGAATATTGCTTGCTTTGAGATCCCGATGAATTATACGAAGTCGAGAATCTTCATGAAGGTAGAGAAGACCTCGAGCAATGCCTCTAATTATTTTGTAGCGTCTTGCCCAATCCAATTGTGCACGCTTGATTGGATCTACACAAAGTCAATCAAATATATTATATTGGACTAAAATGTGAAGGAAATCTATTCACAAAAGACATGTAATCAAAATATATTACAATGAATATAATTTGAAATAAAGGTACAAATTAAATCAAACCAAAAATGAAGTGGTCAAGACTTCCATTGGGCACAAACTCGTAAATTAAAAGCCTTTCAATTCCTTCCAAGCAAAATCCTAAGAGTCTAACTAAATTTCGGTGTTGAAGCTTGGCCACTAACAAAACTTCATTCTTAAATTCAAGATTTCCTTGTCTTGAATTTTTTGAAAGCCTTTTTACAGCAATAACTTGTCCATCGAAGAGTTTACCCTGAAAATGTATTAGAATAAAACATATTTAACCCTTTGGACTTAACATGTACATCCTGACTACAAACTATTACAATTTGGGGTTGGGATGGGAGGGAAACTACTTGAACCAATAGTCATCTGTTGCATCACAATAATTTTAGGTTTACCTTGTAAACAACACCAAATCCACCTCGCCCAAGCTTATTTGCATCAGAAAAGTCATCTGTTGCTACTTTAATAGTGCCAAAGCCTAACTGCAAAGATTCCACCCTCCCAATCTCATCCATAGATTCACCTGAACAAGACGTTAGTGCATTATTTAAAAAGCAACACAATTTATGATACGTGCATGCAACAGCAATGACCTTTCAAAAACTAATTATTTATTAAAATCTTCTAGATAGGAAAGTCATGTCTATTAGTATATAACAACTTTTTGTTTGTTTTAGTCAGTGGCAAAGCTAGAATTTTAGTCTAGAGGGGGCAAAATTAAAAAAAATATATTAAAAGTAAAATTAATCTAAAAAATATTAATCAATAATAATAACAAAACAATGGTAAGAAAATATGAATATATTTCATAGTATTAAAATAAATAAACAAAAATAACCAATTCATAGTCATAGCTACAACAAATTTTACAAATTGATGTGGTAAAAATGTGAGTAGTGTTACTTAAACAATTTAATGAATATATGTTTGAAATTATTTTTTGTGATTGGTGAGATGCTAATTTGTAAGACATAGTAGTGCAATTTGTAATATCTCTAGCATCACTTAATAATAAAATGCTGTGAAATGTATCACATTGAAAATGGTGAAAATAAAGATATTAAATAAAAAAGAAAAAGTAGTGAAATAAGTGCAAGACAAACAAAAACTGCTTATGAGAATAGTGAAATGGTGAAAAGGTTACATGGTTTGGTAACTTTTTCTTCCTTTCTTTTTCCTGGGTCACTTTCAAGTGGGTGTCCTCTTTCTTTTCTTTTTTTTTTTTCTTTTTTTTCAATATCTCAGGGACTAACTAGAGTAGACTCCATATGAAAGGATGTTTTAGGAGTCAGAGGGGGCAGGTGCCCCCCCTTGCCCCCCTCTGGCTCCGCCCCTGGTTTTAGTGCAAGTCAATTTATTGACGGAACACACTGGACTATTGTTAATTTGTAGTAGCTAAGTACCATTTTAAGAAAAACAAAATAATAAAAAATAATCCCAAATTATGTCGTGATGGGAAATTTGTCCTCATAATATAGATGGAATTTTTTACTCCCACAGATATCACGCATACCTGAGAACTTTAGGAAGCACATCTATGTAACCAAGCACATAATTTCTGACTTTTTTTGTTATTATCTTAGCAATAATTCATATTTTTGGATAACAAAAAGAAATAAACGAATTATTTTACTTACTTTGTGGTTTCTCCCTTGGTTTCCTAACTCTTAAGTAGACGCAGAAGGAGATTATTATTAGTACCACAAAAGAAATAATGGGTACAACTATGATGACTGTTTGAGATTTGTTACTCTCCTTTCCTGCCAAATCCAGAAGTATGTTTACATAAAAAATTCTGACAGATGTATGTTAATTTTCAAGTGGATACATGGGAAAGTAATAAGGACCCTTCATAAAAAGTTGTAAGCTTTTGAACTTATTTGCTTCTATACAGCTTTGTATAGTCTTTTCTTTAAAAAGAAAAACATATTACTATACTTCAATCAACATTCAGCAAAGCAAATAATTCAACGGTACCTTTTGCAGCAGCAGTATTGTTCAATGGTGGAGGAGATACATATGGTACTAGTGGTGGTGATGGAGACAGTGATGGTGATGATGCATTATCAGCTTTGGCATCATAGAAGAGGTAGACCTCAAACCTAAAATAACAGCTGGGTGTATTAACTCTCCCTCCTTGCTTGGCTCCACAACATCCCGGAATATATCCAAAAGCCTGAGCCAAACATTCACTGCAATCTTTATCAGATAAATCAGGTGTGCACTGCACAAGTGAATATAGTGTTTGATTGTTTGGTGCTGTTGCATTTCCCGCCGCAAACTTACGAAGAGAACCACCTGCTGCAGCTTGAACTCTTTTGCTATTCAACAAGGTCCCCAGGTCCTGATTGAACTGATCCAAATTACCTGATAAGTTTCTTGGGTTCCCCAAATCGTAAGCAGGAGTATCTTCCATGATACCAAATATGTTGCGCAATGAGTAGCGTAACATGCAGTAGTCATACCATACTATTGCTTCCTTCTGATTGGGACAAAGCAGAGGGAGAAGATTTGTAGCGTTATTGAGGCAACTACGGCAAATATCTGGCTTGGCATCTCCCCTACAAAGTCCAAGTGAATATACTTTGTCAGGGCTTTGGCCATAAGAAAAATTGTAGAACCCATAGTCAATTTCTGTGTTGGAGGAGAGGGAGAAGAGGACTTGATTGAGGTTTGCTTTGTAGGTACTGTTGCTTGTGTAGTTACCCTTGTCGTCTGAACAGAAATGGTCTAGGAAGTCTGGCTGAGCAATGGCTTGAGAAACCAGTATGCAAATGGAAACGAGGAAGACAAGTCTTGAAGAAACCATTGCCATGTGTTTAAGGCACCATTGCCATGTGTTTAAGGCAAGACTTGGGTTAAGAAACTTATCATTTAGGCTTTTAGAGAGGGGGGCGAACTATTGACCTGAGTAAAGACTTTGAAGAACAGGAAGTCCTTGATATTTTTGAGACATTCAACCTTTTGTTTCTCGATTGCTTTTTTTCCAAACTAACGTGTCCAATTTTTCTATGTAAATATGAGTGCAAGACTGTAAGGGCATAAGAAGAATTGACCAACAGCGCAAGTCCTTTTGGGAACGTTAATAGTGAACAATATTCCACAGCTACATAGATACGAAGATAACCCTTTTTTTTTTATGATATCCTCAGCAAAAACATAAAAAGATAATTTTAAGAGAATCCGATTAATATGTGTTTTTAGGACATACATTAAAGGCATACATTAATCATTCATTTTAAGAAAATTTTTATAAAAAATTGAAAAAACTGTGGAAACAGTTAATTAATTTTACATTTTTCATAAAAAATTTCTTAAAATAATTTATTAATATACCCTAAGATACACATTAGTAAATCCCCAAATAGTTTATGTTAATTACAACTTTTGGGAATTCAGGTCTTGCTTGCACCACTTGGCACATGCATTGCCACTCGACTTGGTGGGGACTGGCAAGAGAGAAAATGAAATTGACTTCCTTGTTAAGATTGGCGTGCGCTTGTTTTGGAATTAACATTGGGGAGATTTTTATGCAAACTTTGAAAGTGACAGTAACAATACAGGTTTATTGGGCCCAGTGGACACCCATCCCATTCAACACAGCCCATGGAAAGTGATCTAAGAGAATCAACAAGATACAATAAATAATGGGAGCAAAAGAAAAGAGAAATAGCAAGTTGAGCAAAACATTATCTAATTTAAAACATCGCACGGAATTTCTGAAACTTTTCTGAAGGCGGATTTTGATTCATTCTTCATTTTAACGCTTTGATTTCTTTATTAAAATATTATTATATGTTCTGAATTTTAAATCTTGGGTAATATTTTCTTTGTCTATATTTTTCAAGATGATTCTATTTGTATAACTTAATGTTTTTCAATTTTGTGTGTTTAAATCCCTCTCTCCCAACTAGGGCTGTCCACGAGTTAGGTCATCGAGTTTGGGCTCAACCCCTAGATCCAACCTGATCAAGAGGAATATTTATCAACCCACCACCAATCAAAAAAGTTGATTAGATTAGACAGATCAAGCCTTCAAATGGTAGCAGTCGATTTGGTTGATGTTGTAGATCTAAAAAATGATAACAATCTGGTAAGATAAAGGTGAAAATCCGGTAAAATTTCACTAGATCTAGCGAAAATATCACAAAATCTAGTGAGATGTTGCTAGATTCAATAGAAATAGCCGGATCTAGTTGAGATCTTACTAGAAATAGCTGATAGCTCACTAGATTTAGCAAATCTCGTCGGAAAAAGGGCCTCATAATCAATTTGTTTGAGTTTTTCGGGTTTTAGGGAATGAGATCCGCAACTGACCCACCAACATCGTTTTGTGCAAAAAGAGACCCGCTGCCAATTGCTAGAGTCATGGAGTAGGAATGGCAGTAGACTCTAATCTAGTCAGATTTTTTGAGTGGGTCGGATCTGTGGGTGAGTTGGACAACCCTACCCCGAACTATTTGTATTATAAAAGATAAGAAAGAAATGCCTCGAATTTTTTAAATATATTTTATAACTCATAAAAAATTCTATTAGGCATGATTTTAACATTTGTATCACAATAATAACATTTATTTATAAAATGTCGTGTGAATATATAAATCAATAACTACTTTATTTATAAAAAATAGATAAAAATATAACTAACTAACTTATTTTTCTATAGAGTAATATAGAAGGAACAAATTTGCTTACCCTACCAGAATTTAAAAGCTAATTGATAGTATTAACCTAAATACTTGATTCCTGAACGTTATATATTTAACTGATTTTTGACATTTAAAAAATTAAAAAAGATATATATATATATATATATATATATATAGAGAGAGAGAGAGAATAATATCTATATCTTGACAGATGCAATTAATAAAACTAAACTTTTATCTTTTCAATGCACACCATTAAACTTTCAAAGCCACATTTTTATCCTATTAAAATAAAATAAAATCCCTCATTACAAATATGATATGGTTATTTAATTATAATATTTATAATTATACAAAGATTACAAGTTAGTTTCTAACGAAGAAAAAACCTTGATATCCAATTTGCTAGTTTCTGATGTGAAATTCTTGTAACAAATAGAGTTGGGTGGGTTGGAGTTCGACTTATTTGGTCTTTAACGTGTCAGCTCAATCCATTATAACTTGCATTTTTTTTTTTTTTTTTTTTTTTTTTTTGCATTAGAAAAAACGAAACCCTTGAACTACATAGGCAACCCTCATTTTCTTTATCATGTATTCCATTTCCACCTCTCTAAAAAATAAATAAATAAAAGGTTTTGCAAGTTCCCGAACTACTCCATATTCTATACAGTGATTAATGAACACTATGGGAAGAAAATGTTCAATATATATATATGTTTGGTTGAAGGGAAGTTGGAGGGAAAGCAAGGGATGGAAAAGGTAGGAAGGAAAAGAAAAATCCTTTATTTGTTTGGAGAGAAATGGAACGAGGGAAGGGAAAATGCAGAGTTCTCCATAGGGCCAACATTTTCCTTTCCTCCCAAATTGGAAGGAAATAGAGAGAAGAGAGAATCTGTACTAGAGCATGAGGATTTTTTTTCCTTTCCTTTCTCCCTTGCAAACCAAACACTTTGAATGCAAGGTACTCTCATTTCCTTTTCCTTATTTTCATTTCAACTCTTGACTTTTTTTTCTTTCCCCCCTCCATTTTTCCAAACATTAAATCTTTAACCCCATGCAAAATAAATGTTCTAAAATTACTAACTTAGAATTTCAATCTAGTTAAATGTAACCATGAAAGAGGCTACAACCATCATAAAGAAATGAAACATTACATGATATCATACAACCATATCTTGAATATACATCGAATTAATTTTATACAAAATCCCAATAGCATGGTCATCGAAAACTGAATGAACGATCGAAAAAGTGGAATTGAAATTAAAGATGGAGGGAGATTGGCATATTGTAGTATGGCTAGAGGTTTGGTTGAGTAAGAGTAGAGGCAGAGGCAGAGGGAGAAAGAACAAAGGATAGATTACACCAATGGCCAACCTATCTTGAGATTTATCGAAATTATACTTCTTCCAAATGTATGTATTAATAATACTTCCCCTTGAGGTTTGTATAAATGTGACAAATAAGTGCATGCCTGGCTTTCCTAAAGAAAAATTCTATTTCAAAAAATATTCCTGCCAAAACTCTGGAAGAAATGACACTCCACTCCCTTGGTTATTTTAAATAACACTTTTTAAGGTTTGTAAACATGAGTGAATCTTTTTTTTGTAATGAAAAATTCTATTAAGGAAGTAGCACTATGAGAGGGCATTTGGATTTATTGCATTTCAGGAAACCTTGAGGGAGGAGTGTTATTTTGTGAAGCCACAAGGGAGGTTGGTATAATTTACCCAACAATAAAAGACGAACTTATGAAGGTGAGGTAATAGAGAGAGACCAGAGATGGTTATTTGAGATTTTTTTTTTTTTTTTTTTTTTTGGTCAATATGAGAATTGAGATCGACAGTATTTTTTATCTGTGATCTGTCTGATCGAGGGAAACCAAAATAAAAGGGGGATTTTTTATTTCGAAATATAGGGGATCAACATGTATAACCCACATGTCAACCTAACCCAACCTGTCATTTTAGCTAAAAAATGTTATTGAGTGTCTTGGCACTCTCTCAATGAGCATGAAATTACATGTTTACCTTTTTTCCTAATAAAGAAAATTTTCAAAATTGCATTTGGAGTTGAGGATTTATAATAAATGAATTCAATATTGTTTTTAATATAAAGCCCTCTATAAATTTCATCAGCACATGAAGATTTTGAGTTATAGGAAAGAAAAAAAGAAAAGGGAAAAAAAGAGTGAGGTCACTTATGATATTATAAATAATAAAGATTTAGAGTTATAGAAGTTGCTTGTAAGAAAATACTTTCCTTAATGATAAATTATAAATTATGCTTTTGGTAAGATAGGAGGGGGGGGGGGGGGGGAACTAAAGTATATGGTACTTGATTTTCATAAAAAGAAACACCAGATGATAGTTTCCCGCATCCAATACCCTGCTCAAAGTGTCTCAGCTATAAATAAACACCTCAGGCAACAAAAAACGGAAACTTGTACTTGAGGCAAAGAACCCCATTAGAAAGTGAAGCAAACAAATTTGTTGAGCTTCTTACTGCCACTCCAATGCCTGTAGTTTTACAATCATGAATCATGTAACAAAAAGAAAAGACAATGAAAAACACTTGGGAAAATCTATTTGAGATTTATTCTTGAGGACCTCAACCCTCAACTTTTATTTCTCTAAAGAGAGGAAGCTTACACAAATTATTGTTAGAAGTCTATTTTTTATAAAGCATCTTACCAGTTATTGTCTGTAGATCAGTCCAGAGGGTTTCAGATAGACAAGTTAGCATGGATCTCCACCATTGGTATGTATAATCATTATGTCTTGGAAGGAGAACTTGTGTTTGGGCCTCAAGATTCCATTCTCCAACCAAATTGCACTCCCCATACTTTTTTATTTATTTATTAAGTTTTGTAGATTATGAACTATAAGAACTTTCTCCAAAAAAGGACATATAAATAAGTTTTGTTGGTTATGAACTATAGGACGTTTCTCATAAAAAAGGCATATATGGGACAATAAAAAAGAAATTTTCTATAGATAAACAAACTTCATACCCAAGGCACATTGCTCCCACTTGTGCAAGATCCATGAGAGGTGGCTGGAAGACAGCCTCCCCAATTTGGAGATGTAATCTGAAAAAATGTAATTTTCCTTTGTATAAAACAGCACAAATACTAAAAGTGAGTAACACCAACCTCCAGCACCCATAATGCAAATTGTTAGTTTCTGTAAAACATGGAGATGTTATGAGAATGAATTCACATAGATTTCTTATGATACAACAGGAGTAATCTCATTATTTCATATTTGACAACGATGCCATTGCATTCAATGAACTTTAGAAAGGCTTTCACCTTTGGACTTCACAGTGCCATGTTTCTAAAATTTCAAATTGGGTCACTTTCTATAGATCATGCACCTGTCTCTATAAAATTTGTTGAAGTGCAACAACAATGTTTAAGAGAATATGTACATGGCAAAAGCACCAATCTGTTCCATATAAAAATTTCATTCACATGCAATACAAATTTGCATCAACATGTCATTAGAATCTCCAGTGAAATAATACAGATCTTGCTGACATTACTCCATAAATTAAAATTGATTAGATCCATGTTGTGATCTATATTGAAATAGGCCATTTTGTGAGAAAGAAAGTATTTCCAATCATCAATGAGACCAAACAGTCAATTAAATTCAAATTCATGTGACTACATTCCCAAGCGAGAGTGGGGGGAAAAATGTGATAATTTGTAGGTGTGTTTGTCACTGTCTATGCATGTATTGTCATCATTAGTGTCAAAGCTGCACAAGAAAGAAGATAGAACCAAAACCTCAGAAGTCCTTATCACAATCGAAGGCTATCTGCAGCAAAAAATAGGTTCTAGTAACACATCATGCATTGCATTCAATAACCAACTTTAGCTGTATACAACATAGCTGCATCATGAATGACATGATTTTACTAAAAGCTAGCAACAGGAATGGTGGATTTATTTACATTGAAAGATGAAAGAACAAGATATACATAGTCACTACCATCTAGGTCACAGAAGAATACTAAAGAATAAACTGACCTTGACAAATTCAATGGAAGGTATTGCAGAAGTAAATCAGTTTTAGTAGCACTGACTCGCATCATACCTGAAGGGGATAAAATATGGCCTGACGGGCTTGATTTAATGGGCGTGATGGATCTAGGTCCGTGGGTCGACGGAGTGCTAGCCCCAACTTGCGCCAAGGCCCAGCATGGATAGATACAGCAAAAACCCTGGATAAAGAGTACTTGCTGCCTACGCTTGAATCATCCTAGAATCCCAAAGACAATAGGAATCCTGGCACAAAAGGAATTCTGGAAGATACGCGCGCCGAAGGAAGATCTTCTCTACAAGGAAAGGTCTTACTCACCACGTTTTTACTATTCAAGTATAGTCCTATAAGGAAAATACTTCAAGGCCAAGGAAGAGGTGCCAGCCTTCTCCTACTATAAAAGCCCCAATGCTTTCACAAATCAAGGTATGCATAATTTACCCTCTCTAGCACTCTAGAGTTCTGAGAATAGTTCTAACTTGACATTCGGAGAGTGTTTTGTCGGCACCACACCGGTGCTCTCTGTTAGGTTTTTTCTTTTCTGTTGTGCAGGTGCTACTTCGAGCGCGCGAGTACTGTGTGACTTATTGGTGATTTTTTCGACATCATCATTACCCAATAAGCCGTGTCAGCTGTAAGCAACGGTGCACAATGTAAATGCAAATAAGGATAAAGAAGACATTTTTTCTTTGTTAAGAATCTTGTTTCGATTGGTTTTTGTTAAGAAGTTAAAGAGAGCTCACCAACTTTATGAGACTGAAGAAGTAAATCAGTTTTAGCAACACTAACTCTTATCATACCTAATAAGCCACATCAGCTGTAAGCAATGGTGCACAAAATAAACACAAATAAGGACAAATAGGACCTTTTTGTTTGTTTAGAAGTTTTTTCAATTGGTTTTTGTTAAGAAGTTAAAGAGAGCTCACCAACATTATGAGAATGAATAATTGAAAGGCAAAATATTTCCCTCAAGCTTTATTTCAGCTTCTAGTTGCTTCAAACAGTCAATCAAAGACGTCCATATTTTTTTATACTCATTTCATTGCAATGCAAATTATGCAATAGCTATCAGCCTATCACCTCCTAGGAATTTCATGTGTGCATCAAGAGTTTCCACCAATGTAGTCATTATCTGAGCAAAAACTTTAACATGCACCATTATGCTATCACATCAACCTTGAGAAAAAAATATAGATAAGCTCAAAAGCCTAATTTCTGGAAGATGTATCTTCCTGTTGAAGCCAATGGATATCCTGCTCAAAGAAAGGAGAAATAAATAATGATAAAAAGAAGAAGAAATTATTAGACAAGTAACTAGACACTTATTTATTCTTAAACAGGTTTCACCACAATACAAGGGACAACTAAAATTTTCAGCAACATTGTTTCCGAAGTAACAGCTACTTTTGTCTTTTCACAAAGCAAGCACAATTTATCACTTAAAACAACAAAATAGTTTTCGATGTCTCACTTTCAATGCCACCTACTAAAACATAATTTTACTTGAAAGAGAATCATTAATATGTGGGCAACGGTAAAATTCAAGTGAGACCCTCCACCAGTGCCACAATATTAATGCATGTAATGTATACAGCTGGATGCCCCCTCAACCAAAGTGGTTTTAGCATTCCCGAAGTAGCTTATCCTACTACAATATTATAAATATCCAAAAGTCTCCTAATTAATACTTCCCAAGAAGTTTTTCATTCTTCTTAGACTACAATCAGTTGGAAAAAAAAAAAGCAGTGGATAAATAAAGAAGAAAACAGTGGTCTCCTTACATCTATTTGCATTTATGCCAAAAATTCTATTAAGTTTCACTCTGACCTACTAACCTTTACATGCTAAACCCAGTATTTCCATTTACAGACCCAAAACATGCAGGATATTAAAGAACCAACATATAAACTTTCATTATTGAATTTAGTCAGGGATTTGCTCAAACCTAGATATTCTTTTTTTTTTTTTTTTTGGCTAAATACTCAAACCAAAATAAGTAGATAACTAAGAAGATGCAATGACAGACAGCTAGTCTCCAGTACAGCAAGAAAACCAGCTTTCATCATTCAATTCAATGTAGTTAGATATCATTATCCCACAACACAAAAGATGGCAAACAGATGTTCTCCTAAAGGGTGCAAATTCATGAACCCATAATTATTCTAAAGACTCAGATTTATTTTAATTTGGAGCAATTTTCTCTCATATCTTGCAAATTTTAAGTAGAAACCAATTCACAACCAAATGGATAGACACTATATATATTTGACAAAATTTTGAGAACTGACAACTTCAATAGGCAAAAACATGATTTGTTTCCATAATGTATACCAAAGCTTGAGCAAAGAAAATGTAGATAGAGAGAGACTGACCATATGACATATGCTATCTGACAGTTGAAGTGCTTCTTCCCACTTGTTAATATTGATGAGCCCTTTAATAAGGTGAACAAATGTGCTCAGCTCTGCAACACCACCCATCCTTACCATATCTGTGTACAGCTCAAAAGCCTTAACGACTTTACCTGCACGGGAGAGGCTCTGAATCAGAAGTATACATATTCTTGCTGGCAGCTTTTAAAGGGAAAAGTGATGGAATCTCTTCATGCAGCTCCAGAGTTGATTCTAATCTCCCAGCCTTAATAAAACTATCAATCAGTATTCTGTATACTGGAATGATAGGAACAGAATCATTCTCACTGATCTCATCTAAAAGCCCAAGTGAGATGATAAACTCTCGGTTGAAACCTTCAATGACCTTATGGTAGCTTGATATATGCCTTGGCCAATATGTCTGTTTCATTTCATCCAACAGTTTATGAGCCTCATCCAGAAGGCCAGTGGCACAACAGTGATTTATAAGAACCCTGTAGGTGACAAAATTTGGAGCACAACCCTTTGAGCCCATTTCTCTCAAGAGCTCAAGACATTTTTCGACTTTACCCACTTTCCCAAAGCCATCTATCATTGTAGTATAAGTCACAACATTTGGATAACACCCCTTTTCTTCCATCATTAGCATAAGCTTATAGGCTTCATCTGTCTTTCCAAGTTTACAGAGGCCATCAATCATCTCTGTGTATATGACAACATTTGGTGCACAAGAATTTTCTAGCATTTTGGACAAGACTTTCAAAGCAAGATCCAGTCTTTTATCCTTAAACAGCCTGTCAATCAAAGAGCTGTAAGTATAGACATTAGGACTATATCCATGCTCTGACATCTTAGCAAACACCTCTTGTGCATCATCTAGCTTCCCAGCCTTGCAGAATCCATCTATAAGAGCATCATACACGATATGGTTTGGGTCACAGCCTTCCACTGACATAGCATCCAGCAGATTACAGGCCTCTTTAACCTTGTGAGCTTTGCACAAACCATCAACCAATGCTCCATATGTAAACACATTTGGCTCTTTGGAATTGCCATCATCAATTCTAAAATACATATCTACATCAGAAATTTCCACATTACCTCTCATTCTCACATATATTTGGCGTGCTTTTTCAATCTCCCCAGCTTTACAGTGGCCATCAATCAAAGCCATATATGTTATAACATTAGGAATGCAACCTTCAGAACACATATTCTCAAACAGATCATTTGCACTGGAAAGTTTCCTAGCTTTAAGGTAGGCATGTATAAGAGCAGTATATGTCACCACATTAGGGGCACAGCCATCCCTTACCATTTCATCAAACCAGTTGCGAGCCTGTTTAATAAGACCAACTTTACAGAAACTATCAATTAAAATTGTATATGTATAAACATGAGGAACAATACCGTTCCTTTTCATTTCTTCAAACAATAAAAAGGCCTTCTCTACCTTGGAGGCATTACACAGAAAGCCAATCACTTTAGCATAGGTACTAGTATCAGGTATGAATCCCTTACTCATCATTTCACGAATAACAGTATATGCCCTCTCAAATTTTCCAGCACCACAAAGACATCGAGCAAAATTGCTGACATTGACCTTATTCAATACGACCCCTGCATCAAGCATCTCACCATAAGCTTTCTCAGCCAACTCTAAAACATCTGAGCTTGGTAATTCTTCATTGCTGCATATACCACCAATCAAGATATTGTAAACCACATAACCTGGCTGGCAACTGCATTTGACCATTTTCTTAAGCAACTTATAGGCATAAGAATAATCTCCTGATCTGCAAAAGGCATGAACAAGAGAATTAAAATCTTAGGACTAGGATAACAACCTTCTGTGATCATCATACTAAGAATTCTCTTACACCTACCAAGCTTTCTTTTCCTCAAACACCCACAAAGCAAAGTCCTATATGTCACAATATTAGGGATACAGGAACTAGTCCGCATTCTGTTCAAGAAATCCATAGCTTCCTCAAAAAGAGAAGCTTCACACAACCCAGATATCATCTTTGTATAAAGAACTGTGTTGGGCACAATTTCTTCCTTCTCAAACAACGAGAGAGCTTCTCTCCACCTCCCCGCTTTGCAGAGAGATTGCGCAAAACAACCTAAGGTAAACTCATCCATACTAAACCCTGAACTCGACATCTCCCTATGAACCAGATAAGCCGTGTCCAACCGATCAGCTTTAAGAAATACTCGAACCAATGCATTATACGTCCATCTCGTGGGCTTGTACCCGAAATCTTTAAGCCTCCCAAGCTCCTCCAGTGCTAAATTCCACAACCCATTTCGGCAACACTTTTGAATCAAAAAATTAAGCACTTCCCAAGCACTTCCTTATCATCATCCTTAATCTCTCCAAAAAAACGTTCCGGTATTCTCTCATTATTTCACACCCCAATCTCTCTAACAATGCATCATACACAACTCCAGTGTGACTATACCCAATTTGCCGCCCCGCCCAAATGAAAAACTTGACACCCAATTCAGGATTTTGCACAAGACTCAACACCTCAACCACTAAAGTCTCATTCAACTTGTCCCTAAACTGCCTAAGAAACTTGTGGGTTGGGG
Organism: Quercus tomentella; assembly: GCA_028535165.1. NCBI lineage: Eukaryota > Viridiplantae > Streptophyta > Magnoliopsida > Fagales > Fagaceae > Quercus > Quercus tomentella. Next base: position 13,839,852 of record JAPQVY010000122.1, read on the forward strand.
ACTTATGGGAAAGACTTCTCTGCAAACTTAAAAAATAGTAAACTATAGAGGTGCAGTGGTCTTAGTGGACTCCCATCCCATTGAACACGTATGGCACATAAATGAAGTAATTTTTTTTTTTTTTTTTTAATTTTATTTTATTTGGAAGCCGGAACCAATATCTCTGTGAAGCCCGCATCAATGGCAAACTCAAGCGCTTTACGGCACGCCATCACTTCCACCTTCTCACTGTCACGCACAGCTCCTTCCCGTACTGCTAAAACAGCCATGACTATAAATGAAGTAGTTTTAGAAGTACACAATATTTTCCACAATATTTTTGTACAAATTGTTATTAATTTTTAAGTAGGCTCACAACTTATACTATCAATTATTGTAACAATTCTATGGAAAAAAATTGTTTCTCTAGTATTATTGCATCCAAGACAACAAAATACAATAAAGGCAACCAACTAGAAAAGAAAAATAGAATAGTACTCCATTTTCTCTTTACTTTCTTTTCTTTTTCCCTTCTCTCCATGTTTCCACACTTCAAATCTTACGCAAAATCAATGATTCAGCATTATTAACCTTTTATTTTTAGAATCACCAAAATTACTAACTTAGAATTTCAATCCAGTAATACGGATTCATAAAAAAAAAAAGTCATTACCATCATATATAAATAAAATATTACCTGACATCACCAAATTAACAATATCTTTAATATACATAAAATTAATTTTATATCAAATCCATTTCATTTATATTTAAATTTTATATCATATGATTCAAATCCAACAGCACCGTTATCGACAATCAAATGAAAAATTAAAATAGAAAACCTGAAATTGGAGATAAAGTGAGATTGGTATATTGTAAGTGTAACATGGCTTCCTATTTGCATGAATATATAAGACTAGGGTTAGGGAAGAAACAGATGGATAAATTGCACCAATCTTCTTTGATGTTGATCAAAACGATACTCCTCCTAAACGTGTGTATAAATGACGCCTCACAACATTACTTACCTAATGGAATATTTATTTTTAATTTTTAAAAATATTTCTCATTTTTACAAACCATTTGAGGTTAAGTTTTATTTATACAAACCTCATGGGAGGGAGATCTTATTTTGTCCATCGTTTTGGTATGATCAGTTATATAAAAAAATGCAATATCTTTTTTGAAAGTCAAACATTGACATATATTTTTCATTTATATAAACCTTGAAGGAGGAGTATCATTTCGGCCAATGTTTAGTGGGACTTTTATTCGGTAAAATCTTAGAGAAGATTGGTTTAATACCCAAAAATAAAAGACAAACAGAGAAAGGTGAAACAATAGAGAGAAATGGATGGCAGTCTTAAACCTCACCCACCATTGATTTGGCCATAAACAACCTATCTTTCTACTTTTACGTGTTGCCCTATATTTTCACCATATTTTTGATAGGTTGAGCGGTGTTCTATATATGTGGCAACTTCATCAGTTAAAACTTAAAAATTATATTCCAACTTGCTTTCAAGTTTTTTCAAAGATTCCTTTTGTTCGTGTATAAATAGTCCGTATGGGAAACGAGATGGCAAGGTTGGAACTAGTTTGGACTTAGGGTGAGAAAGGAATACCTGGCACAACAAATGATGTTTTCAAGTAACAAAATTAATTATTTTTCCTAAAAGAAGATTATCGTGGGGAGGAAGAGAAAGAACATAAATGAATAACGATAAAACACATTGTGTTTTCATAATTGCAAATGTGAGTTAGATAAAACACACAGAGTGTTGTGTCACACTGAATGTAACAACCACCCCAATGAATAATTTCTTTTTACTGATAAATTAGACATGGAGCCTACAACCACCCTTTTTTTTAACGAAAAATGGGTAAGGGAGCATTCAGTGAGCATAAAGTTATTTTTCCAACGCTTTTAATTTATTGCAGGAATTGAACCTAAATCCTCCATTTCCCAAACCCTTAAAAATGAGTTCATGACCACTAGGCCAACTATCCCAGTAGTCACAACTACCCATTTCTTTTACAAGGGTAGGAGATACAATATATAAGCATGAGATTAACAAAATCGAGTTACAGGTAGAACTCGACATTAGCAATGTTGAGTTCTATGAATATTTAATATCGAGTTCTACTTAAAAATAGACATAAAATTTGATTTTGAAGATATCGAGTTTTTCACCAAACTCAATTTTGTTGAAATCGAGTTCTAATTAAAATAGGAGCATTTTACTAAATAATTTCAAAATATGAGCATTTTGCTACATAGTTTTCAAATTAGGGATAAATACCCTTTTTCCCCTTCATTTTGTTGAACATAAAGTTTTGATTAGCATATCAATAAAAAAAAAAAAAAAAGGTTAGCTCTTGTTGAAGTGGGCCCACGTGTAATTGCCACAATATATATATATATATATATATATATATATATATATATATATATATATATATATATATAGTCCTGGAGCTAACTTGAGAACGAAATTGGAAAATAGGCCTAATTGCCCAACTATCTAGTTAATAGGTCCGGTTTTGAAAGTAATTGGGTTAGTAACATCTCGAGTTTATGATAGTCGATTTTGGGCTTTGTAAATCGACTCTCACAGAGTCGGTTTTGGTTGTCCGTGACATCTGATGTGGCGTTATTGCCAGGTGGCAGCCATCTAAAAATCGACCATCAGAGAGTCGATTTCCATGTTGGTGTCACGTGCCGTTGACGTGGACTGACGTGGAGCACGACCTGGAAACCGAGTGTGTGAAGGTCGATTTCTAATAGGGTATTTTTGAATTTAACGCTCTCTCTTTCAGTCACCCACCCACTCACTCTCCCTCCTCAGTCAAACGCCTCTACAGACGGACACTCTCGCTCACCCTCACTCACCCTCTCCTTCTCTCACTCTCTCAGCGTGACCGTCGCCGACGCCGGCCCCAACCCAGTCACCCTCTCTTTCAGTCACCTACCCACCCACTCACTCTCCCTCATCAGTCAAACGCCTCACTCACGCTCTCAGCAAACCGACCGACACTCTCACTCACCCTCTCCTCCTCTCACTCTCTCAGCGTCACCGTCGCCGACGCCGGCCCCAACCCACTCACCTTCTCAGCCTCACCGACCCAGTCTCAGTCACTCTCTCGCTCACCTACGCGGTATCTGAAACAAAAGGTGCAGTCTCAGTCACTCTCTTGTTTGTTTGTTTGTTTTTTTTGTTTTTTTTGTTTTTTTTTTTTTTTTGTATAAGAAGCATTCTTCTTCATTCCCAGATTGTTGCTTCAATTCCTTCCCATTTTTCAAGTATGCCATTTCTCAGTTACTTACTTTTTTAGATTCGAATTTTATGTTCGAATTAAGACAAATTTCGGGGATGAATTTTAGATAACATCAGTATTTTTTATTTTTTTTTTGTTTGAGTATATTATTGTGATGAAGGAGGACAAAAAAATGGCATGACATGTGGTGTGGCTTTGAAGGGGATGAATTTGGGTATTTGATTGCAGATAACACAGATGCTTCAGATTCATCTTTGGTAGGTTTTAGAAAGACCATAAGAAATGTAGAATGTACTGCTGTGCAGATAAACACTTAGAAATGAAATAAGACAAATTAATAAGCAAAGCACTTAAAAATCCAAATTTGTCTTTGACAGACCAATATATAAGATGCTGGTGTGTTCGTGTGTGTGCGTGTGTGAGAGAGAGAGAGAGATGCATTTGGCTTAGAAATTGAATTGCAACATGATGAAAAATCAATAATTGTGTCTATGCTATGTTATAGATAGTACCTCAAGAACCCCATCATGGGCAACTAATCTCCCTGCTGCTGATGTAGCACCTCCCGATAGAAAACTTGAGTGCTGAAAAACACCTTTCTTCTTCTGACCCACATACAAAGCCCTTGATGTGCTGAGCACAAAAATCCACTTAGAACCCTCAACTATGTTAATAAGCATCCCTGTTTGCCTGTATAAAAGCTTTCCACTCTCTACAATTACTTCATATGCTTCCCTCTCTTTCTGTAATACCAAACGACAGAGAATGTAAAGTTATAACAGTGAAATAGTGAAATATATGCACTTATCCACATTCATAAGAAGCCACTTAGTTATCTATGTAGGCACTTATCTAGGTTGCAAAGATGCTTATGGGAGTGTGTGCATGTAAATTCAACACAACAAATTTGATGAAGAAACAAGATTGGAGGGGGTCCATTTCACAGTTAAGATATTATTTTCTGGATCTAATGTATAAAGAGCCATGTTACTTAAAATTTTAAATGATGTTGCAGTGGATACACTTAAATTTGTAATATTTAATCTAAACCATGAAATGAACACATTTAAAATGGAGAGGGGGTGTATTATTGGAATGCAGTGACAGATGGTATGATTAGTAATACTTACTGGTCCAAGATACGCGATGCATTGACGTTGTAGAACAGTCCTTAGGCACCTTTCAAGATTTAGGTCTTTACCATCACCAACATCCAACCTTCAGTTTCAGAGGAGGAGAAAAATAAAGTTAGAAATCAGTGATAAAGAAGGATAAGGCTAAATCAAAAGCAATTATACCAAGAAAGAAAAAGTTAATTTTCATGAGTACCAGTAGAAGAAAGGTTGGGTGCTCTTGCTATCAGACCAGACATCATAGTAGAAGTGTAAATTGTGTCCATAACGATGGCGTGGATCAATCTGAAAAAAAACAAAGATTAACAAAGCCCATTAGTCCAGTGATCCTACTTCCTTACCTATTAATTGGGGACTAACAACATGGAACCTATTAATATCCAAAACTATAAATCCATAGAAGATACGTACTTAGCTAGACCACTATTCAAAAGCCCAAAACTTGAGCTCAATTTGAAATTTCATCCAAAAAAAAAGTCACCAATTCCTATATAGGAAGCATACATTGGCCAAGTTTGACTCTCTTTTTTAAGTCTTATTATGAGAAGTGACTAGGAATACATGTCCCCTAAATTCCTAATATCTAATACAGCAGTCGTTTTTGAAACCATCACTTGACCAAAATTAGATTGTTTTGAGGAAAATATTACTTTCTCCATTTTTAGATGGAAACGTAAATTATTTTGGAAACGTAAATTAAGTCATAAGAACAAAGTTTATTTCCTTGTATCAGATTCTTTTTTTGGTTGAGGGAGCCTTCCCATCAAAACGCAAATAAATAGTGCAGCCTTAAAAAACCTATCTTATTCCTGCATCAATACCCTTACAGAGCTTTCCCATCAATACCCTTGGCCTTGTCATTAAGTCTTTTCTGCCTCCCACCACATATATTTTTTATATGTGGTATCTGTCTTGTACAATCTCATTATTAAAATCCCATTTGAAAAAGTTTGATTCCCCCCCTTTGGTCTTTTCAGCATGTGCTAATAGTTTCACACAGAACTAATTGCATAGATTATTGTAGATATGGTTTAGTTAGATCACTTCCGGTTGAAACAACCTGTTCCTATATCTAACAACATGGCAACATGCACATGGGATTCTTTCCCCTAGCAAATGAAACAAAGATACATATTTTCAATTGTCAATTTATTATAATACTTTCTTTGCAATAATATCGTCTTTTAGAAATGCCGCCTTCTTTTTTATTTCGTAATTTCTTTTTGTTTCCCTTTATTCCATGTTGTGCCCTACCACTTTTTAGTGAATGAATTATAAATGTCCATGACAAGCCTTGGCAAAACGGCATCTTAGTTACTGCCTAGCTTTTTAGTTAAACTTTCAAACATAAAAGCATAAACATGTAGGTAGTTACAGTTGCAAAATTCCAAGGAGGTGGTGCATTCAATGTTATTCCTTATTCTTTCAAACGTAAATATTGCTTTAGCATTTTGAATATTGAATTCTTTTAGATAACTAAACTAAATTATTTTGCATATTGAATTCTTTTTTAAAATTATTTCTCGTATTTTGCATATTGTAATAAATAAAAAAGCTAATGCCATATAATTGTCAATAATCAGTTATTCAAATTATTGAACACTCTCTCTCTCTCTCTCTCTCTCTCTCTCTCATATGCACTCTGCAAACCATGCAATACATACACAACAACAAGTTGCTTAATTAAAGCTTTGGGACAGAGATTGTTCCTTTGTGCTCTATTTTTGACCTATTAGATGGATGCAACTTGAAAGTAATAATTATTTGTATTTTGTGGTTTTGTTAGAGGTTTGTTCAAATAACCTATATAAAAGAAAAAGTTAGATGTAACATCATTTTTGTGGTTTTCATTATGTATTATTATTGACAATATTTTTTAGGTTGTTTTTGTTTTTGTTTTCAATAATGTCTAGTATGTGCTAATTGCTTATCATTTTTGTGCAGTATGGCTGCTGCAAATGCTGGACAGATTAACCATGCGCAACCTGGCCCCATTGACAGGTCAGTGTTGACGTTGCAGCCCAACCATCGATCAGAAGCCATTTGGAATGGGCAGGTAAAACACACCACTAAAGATTTCACTTTTTTTTTTGTGTGGTGAATTTCGTTTTTTGAACCTGGACTTTAGTTTGGTTTTAATTAAATGAATTTAAAATTTAAAAATATTTTTTTTAGTCGAAAATAGGTTATTTGTATTTTAACTAGAAGGTTGCCCGCGCGTTGCGCGGATAATGCTATAAGCTTTTATGTAAAATGGTTTTTGAAATTTTTGTACATATATATTATAGCATAAATGGTGGATATTTTCATTGCTAAAATCACCTACAATTATAGTAGAAACTTCGGAGAATGTAGGCATATTTTGTTGGAAACCATCAATTGATTGTAAACCAATTAATTGCAAGCATACATTATGCATATCAAGCTCCTTCAACCTATCCCTTGTCATACGAAATGTCTAACTAAGGCATTGATCTTATGAAGCATCTTCAATAATATTTTAACTATAGCAGTGCTAAGGTTGCATTCATGTCTAGGCGACTTCATGAAACACACTTTGATATTGTCAAGGCTCTTGCGGACAGTTGTACATGATACTTGACCAATAATTAAATAAATAAAGCAAGTAGTTTCAATGATGGTTGAGGTAGACATGATTCAACATATTTAACAAATTTTTAACAAAGGTGTATCCGTATAATATATTTAACAATTTTTTATTTATATAGATTCTAGGCTAACCTTCAAATAATGGAGACACCACATAATTTTTTCTGCCCACTTAGTTCTTAATTTGTACCTTTACTATTCTATTGTTTCTTTTTTTGTGCTTATTTTTAACAATTGAGTTTCTACCATTTAGTAGGACATAGAATATGTGTAGAACCTCATGCACTCTCGCATGAGGTCTCTGCTTTTATATATATATTGATTAGGGGGATCCTTGTAATATCTATCTCTTTATTTTTTATTTTTTTTTGGGTTTATAAACCATATTTTTAGGAAGGCTAGTGTTTTTGCCCATAAAATGGAGCCAAATGAGAGATTTAACACTATCTCTTCCTCACTAAATTTTCGTTTTAAATCACAAGATAGAGAAGGGATTAATTCCCTCCCCCTGTGATTTGTTTCTAAGTCTTTTCTTTCTATGAATATTACATGTTTATTTAGAAAAAACGAATGTTTAACATTGATGCCAATAAGAGATTTTATGACCTAAATATTTTTAAAGTGTAATTTTCTTAGTTAGCATCAAGTCATTAACTAGCTTTTAGAAATTAATAATAACTTGTATGTTTATAAGTTGTATGTTAATCCACCCCACATGTTAATCCATGGTGGGTGTTATAAATACTATAAACAACTTCTATTGCACTGAACTTGCTGTCATATGTTAATCCATGGTTATGTTTTGTGCAGGATCCAGGGTCCCTTAAATGTCGTGCCCGTAGTGAAGAGTTCTCGAATCGAGAGCCACTGGTGGACGATCGATTAATTGACATCATTAAGGCACTTGGTTTGGAGGGACTTCTCAGGACTCCGGGTAGAGAGATTGATCATGGCCTGATAACGGCCTTAGTGGAGCGATGGCGGCCCGAGACTCACACATTCCACATGCCGCATGGTGAGGTCACCATCACACTGCAGGATGTGGAGGTTCTTCTTGGACTTCCTGTTGATGGTGACGCTGTAACAGGGAGCACACAAAAAGAATGGGAGAATGTGTGCGATGAGTACCTTGGCTTTCGACCTACCAATGAAGACCATCTGGAACGTTCTGGCCAAAGGATTCTCATCAAACGGCTTTTGGAGCAAGTTGCCCATCCACTGCCGCCTAATGCTGAAGACGATGAAGTGCATAGGTACGCACGATGCTACATCCTAGCGCTATTGGGGGACACAATCTTCATGGACAAATCCGGTGATAGGGTGCATCTAATGTGGGTGCAGCAGTTGGAAGACCTTCGCAACCCACGAAGGTATAGTTGGGGAAGTGCTTGCCTTGCATGGTTGTACCGACAGTTATGCAGGGCAAGCGATAAGAAAGCTAGTCAGATTGGTGGGTGTTTATTGTTGGTCCAGTATTGGGCGTGGGCCAGATTCCCCTATTTGTGCCCGGCAGTTGAGCGTGGCCCACCAGTGGGTGCTTATGGTCCTCCAGTGCGTGGTCCACTGTCCCTTAAGTAAGTCTGTACCTTAGTAACTTCATTTACAATATGAGATCATTACCTAAGCTTACAATCATGTAACTTAAAATATAAATTTTTTATTTTTATTTAAAAGGGTTGTACGAATCATTTATGTCAACATTTAAAAATGTTAAACAGAGTTTCAATATATATGATTACGTTAATATACTCTAATTTTGTCATTGTCATATGGCTTGTATGTGTTTTGTTTTTATAAGGACTTTTTTCATTTTAGTGATATTATTAATTGAGGAAATTTCTATAAGATTCTATTAGTAGTTATATCTGATTACATTATAGTTTTAATCATAATATTATCTTACTTGGGAAGTTGTAGATATTGATCCCCTGTTCTTGATTGTAGGTGGGTGTGGGTCCCAAACAAGAAAAATAGGCCCGCCCAGGTCTTCAGGGACAGGTATCGGGAGCAAATAGCTTTAATGTTGCCAAACCAGGTATGAAAATGCTTTGTTCAACATGTTCAAGAACAAGATATATATTTGCTGAACTTTTAAATAGAAAGATAGTTGCCTAATGTGTTGCATATTTGTTTTTGGGCTGTTGTAGGTGGTGTGGCAGCCGTATGAAGATGAATACGACAACCTTCCGCCGTGGTGCGTTGCAGGGAGGGCAGTGTGGACGGCAATGGTGCCGCTTGTATGTTTCCATCTAGTAGAGAAACATACACCGGATCGTGTCGTTCGGCAATTTGGGATGATCCAAGAAATTCCCCGCGATGTTAACACGGATCCGGTGCTTCATGCAATTGATTTGAGGGGGAAGATCGGTGTTGATTGGATGCGGAGACATGCTATGCATCTCACGGACTGGGGTCATCGCCTTCAACGGCGTTGTCAAGCAGTGCTTGGTGATATGCCTCTACAGCACGAGTACTTCGATTGGTTCACAAGGATAACTCGAAGGTTTATTGATATCCCTGGTGCTAGATTCATTCTAATGGTAACTTCTCCATGTGTTCTACATCTTACCGTACTTGTTACTTAGTTTACCACTGTTTAGAGAACTCTTCTTATGTGGTCCAATGTTTGCTTAGCATCAAACCTCTCTTTTAAATTGTTGTCTGCTTAAGATTGCTTATAGACAATCTTGTTGATTTACCTTATACAGAACTTTGTTCATATACAAATCTAATTTGGGATGCTCTAAGGTCATATCTCGTATTTCAGCCTTTAGAGTTATGGTATACATTCATCTTTCCATTTTTATTATTTTTAATTTTTTTCCTCATTCGGCATTGGCAATTTGCATTTTTGAGAAGACGATATCCGCTAACTACATCTTTAATACAAAAGTTAATTTCAATTTAGTCCAATGTAACACTTGGTGTCCTTATAATTTCCAATTATTAGTTGCCGTATCAATTTGGAACCAACCTTTATTATACTATTGATTGGCTTTCTTCATTTTGATATTGCATTATTAATATACTTGGTTTTTCCATGTGCAGATTGAAGGATATGTCCGTATGATGCGCCGTCACCCAGTGGGCACGGAGGAGCGCAATGACATTATTAATGTGCTGGAGGCAGTGCATGAGATTGGCCGTGTACGACCTCGGGAACCTGAGGCCCCGAACGAGGAGGCAGCTACTCCTGCAGCAGCGCCTACTCAGAGGCCAAGCACTACTGAGAGCCCAAGCACGAGCACAGCTCCTGCCGGACGTTGCTCTCGTCCGCCTATTGCTACCCCTCAGGTTGTCCCTACCCTCGATCCCTCTCCATCCACCGCACATCCATCCCTTAGCCCCACCATCCCTTTACCCACCCCACATCCATCCGTTAGCCCCACCATCCCTTCACCCACCTCACATCCATCCCCTACCCCCACCATCCCTTTAGCCACTCCACATGAGTCCCCTAGTCCCACCATCCCTCCACCCACCCCACATGAGTCCCCTAGTCCCACCATCCCTCCACCCACCCCACATGCCTGTCCTGGGTCTGACATTCGTCCACCCACCCCACGGTCATTTCCTGAGCTATCACCTATTCCATCCTTTGACCTGGGTCTTGATCAAACCCCTCCTAACTTGCAACAGCACCCACCTTCCCACAGTACGTCCACTGGCCCTTCTTCAGCCATCGACCCACCCCATGTTCAGCCTGAGCAGCCTGTTGGGTTAGCTGCAGCGGCAGAAGGTCGGCCAAAACGCATATCTAAGGCACCTCCTTGTGGGACAGGGGGGCACAAACATGGACACAACGCTGGGCCCGAGGCATCTGACGAAGGACATGCAAGACCTCCTCCTTATTATACAAGAAAGCGTAAGGTTCAAAAAAGGTAACTCAAATGATACCTTATTCCTTTAACTGGACATTTCAAGCTGGTGTTGAAAAGTTCATGACATTATTTTTGTGGCCAAAATGATTTTAATGTACATTATTTGAACTAGGTGAAAGGTACAGTTGGGACATTAGCTGGAGGTAGATATTCATGTGTTTGTGAATGATACAATTGTTGTTGCTGTTATCTTCAAGGTACATATTCATGTGTTTGTGGTTATCTATGGTTCTCTTGTTATTAATGAAAAGAAGTTTAATTCCCGCTTCCGTGTGCATGCATTAACAAGAACTAACTATCTTGCTTTATGTTCTGTTTCAGCAGTAGCTACAAACTTGTTGCATCAATGATTCTTTGTTTTTCCTTCTGCTTCATCAATATTTTTTGCTCAATTTGAGTTTGATACTATTGGATTGTAAACTTCGATTGTGAAATTTAAAGTGTATTGAAGAAGTTGCTCAAGGATGATGCCATATCCAAAGCAAGGATTAATACTGAGGTTGGTTACTTCATACAATTAAATTTGTAAATGGTTCGTGGGTGTGTTGTTTTCCATGGCATGACTTATTTCTAATAGTTTCTAATCTTTTTTTACTGAAAAGTATTTTCGTCAAAATGGGCTTCAAGCTTCAGGTCGTGGGTTCACGTCATAACCCACGACCTGAGGCAGAAATCAATAATTGGGTTCTCAAAGTTACTCACAAGTTCATCTTTTGGAGGTTCATATGGAGGCATGTTTTCAAGTTCTGCTTCAGCAGCAGCAAGATAAAGTTAGCTTTAATTATTCTATGTTTCCGAGATTCTTCTTGCTTCCTCAGGTCTTCCATTTCTTTATATTTTTTCCTAAGGAGTATTAGAAAGAAATATAAAGAAGTGGAACACGTGAGGTTGCAAGAAGAATCCCGGTAACAAAGAATCATTAAAGCTAACTTTTTCTTGCTGCTTGTAAAGCAGAACTTGAAAACGTGCCTCCATATGAACCTCCGAAAGATGAACTGGTGAGTAACTTTGAGAACCCAATTATTGCACCTGATCGGAGTAAGCTGCCAAAACGGCATGGTGCAACTTCTGCGGCTCAGGTAATTAATCTTTATTGCTTGAATTTGTACTTCATGCAGAAGTTGGGCTTATGCTCTGCTTTTTGGTCATTAGCCTTTTCTTGTTAGCCTATCATTAAATTGTAGAAATTCTGGAAGTATGCATAGGATTGCATTATTTATTTATGATTGACAAAGAATATTTAAACTATATCATTCCACCTTTTTGTTATCTTTCCTTGTATGCTTCATGATAATACAATGAATTTAAACTATTATATTTAAACTATTATATTTAAACTATAATAATACAATGAATTTCCTCTGTGGTTGTGTCCAACCAAGATTTTCATTGGAAGCTTTTGGCCTTTTTTCTAAATAATGTTGAATGTACTGCCAATCAGTTGATGGAAACACTTCTTTATTTTAATGGAATTTTATAATAGGAAACTGATGCAGATTGATGATTTTTTTATTTACAAGTTGACCACATTCCATATAGGGAGAGTTTTAGAGAGCTTCCCCCCCCTACCTGGCTCTCTAAAACTCTCCCTATTTTTTGGAGTCAAAAGACTTGTATGATTGTTTCAAAGTTTGTCCTAACTTCAAGGTTTAATTTGTTATGCAGGACCGTCGTGATTACATGGATGATTACCATGTAAGCTTCATTCTTTTCTCTACTTATTTTTTTTGCCAAATAGAGGTGGTATTCGTCATGACAAGCATATGTTTTTCTTCTACTGCTGAGAGTTCCCAGTAATTTGTTCAACATCCCCAAGTATTCTGAATTATTTTTATTTACAAGTTGACCACAGTCCACATAGGTCTATTTTTATTTATTTTTTTCCTCTATGAATATTAATCTCTAGGAAATCCTGAATGTAGTAAGTAAATTCTCTTTTTGGAAGCATCTTATAGCAGACTTACAGTCAAACATATTGGAATCTATTTTGTTTATTATTATTATTTTTTGTATTTTTTTTCCAGAAGAATCTAATTGCTGAAAAACTTTGTTGCTTTGAGAAATTGCAAGCTTGTTAAGCTGCTTCATAGAATTTATATCTTGAGAGGAAATTTGAAAGAATGTTGGTGTGGAGCAGTTGGCATTGGCAATGTATTAGTGATGAGTGATTTGGAACACACCTTTCTTGTTAAAAAAAAAAAAAAAAAATTGTTTTTTCATTAGTTGGGATGAAGAATGAGTTTGTGAAAACAAATTTATTACAATGGGTCTATTTTGCCTTTGATGTCATGGCCTGTTGTGTGAACACAAATAGAACACTGATACTCAATAATTTCAGCCATTTCTTAGGGAAACAATTATTAATTGCAGTTTTTGTATTTTGTGCAGAAATTTCTACTGAACAAACGTGAAATGGAGTTGTTGAAGTTAGAAAACAAGGTTAGGTTTATCCTTGCAGTTGTGAAGGGAGAGATCATTGTAAGTAATAGGAAGAGAGCTGATCTGTTTGTTGAGCTGCAAACAAAAGGTTTCACTCCTTTTCCAAAGAAAACTAAAGCTGTTGAGCCAGAAGTTGCTGGTGCAACTGATGATACAGAAGAAACAGAAGTGAAATCTCCTGCTGACAGCAGTAGTAATGGGGTACAGATAAGTGATTATGAGTATCTACTGGCCATGGCAATTGGAAGCTTGACCATTGAGAAGGTTCAAGAGTTATGCGCTGAAAGGGATAAGGTCAATAAGGAGGTTGATGATTTGAGAAAGGAAACTCCAAAGTCCTTTTGGAGGACAGATCTTGATGCTTTGGAGGGGCAACTCGATGTATGACTGAAAAATTAACAATTCCTTGTGATGATTTGTTTATTTTTCTGTCTTTCTATTTGTTGACTGTTTTTAGTTTTATGTCATTTAGGAGCTAGAGAGAAGTGATGTGAGTCAGAGGAGTTAAGAAAGAAAATGAGAGGCAAAGCAAGGGGTGAAGCTGCTATGAAGTCTGCTAGACAAGCACCCAAGAACCCACGGAAGAACAATAATAAGAAGGCAAATAATGCAGAATCTGTTGCAGAAGCTGTCTCGTCATCTGTGGCTGCAATGGAAATTGGTAAGTGTCAAAAAATATTATGAGATATATATGGGAATTACTTTTTGTTTGATTTTTGGTATGCTTCTGCTTCATTTACCAGAGAAAGCTCCTGCTAAGGTCTGTTTCGGTTCGTATGTTCTATTTTTCCTTCGAAAGGATGAGGTTAAAGAACGATAGAAGTTGCTGCCTATAACCTCGATGCATCTCCTGATCAATCAGCCGGTAAATGCTATATTATTATATTTCATTAGACTATTTATTATGATCTTTACACAACTCAGCTGTAATGTAAGAAAAATTACAGTGGATGATATGGGGATATTGTTTGCAAACCAGTTAATATATGATCTTGTGTGAGAAATTGTGTTTCTATTATTCTTCTTCATAACATCAATTATAAGAGAACAAAATACTGTAATGTACATAGATAAAAATTTTCCATGTTACAAGCACCAACTAAAATTTCCACTTGAGATTCAGCAGAACTAATAATTAGTTTCTTGTGAATTTTTCCATGATCTTTTTCCGTGATCGTTGGGAATGTGTTGGACTGGGTGTTTCTGTAAGTATTCCCACAGTAAATTTCTCTTTGTTTTTATCTATAACTAGCCATGGAGACTGAAGTGCCCAAAGTACCAGCCAAGAAGAAAGAACCTAGCAAAAGGGCTGCTGCTGCACAGAAGAAGAAGCCCTTGGCAACTGTTTCGGAGATATCTGATGATGATGATGATGATTATAATGATATTAATGAAATTGATGATGATGATGATGATGATGATGAAGATAGTGAGATAGAAGTTGTAGCTACTCCAGAAGCCAGGAAAAAGGGCGGGGGAAAACTGGCTGCAAATGCTAAGGCAGTTAAGGCCCCTGCAGCGGCAAAGAAGAGAGGTGCAGCGAATAAGCAGCAGCCTCAGACATTGGCCCAAAAGCTTTTAACTGACATGTTAAAGCCTGCTGAAAATTCCAGGATTTCACCGGAGAAGAAAGTGAGAAAGATGAGGGCATCTCCATTCAACAAGAAAAGTGGTTCTGTGTTGGGAAGGGTTGGTAAGGTAAATGAAGTGACTGAAAATGAAGAAAATTGGGGTTCTGCTTCTACTTCTGCCAGTACTGAAGAAACTATTGAAGTTGCACCAGCAAGAGCAAGACCTCAAAGGGTGAACCAAGTTAGAAAACAAGGTATGTGTTGAGTGACTCTGAAAGTGAACATGCCACTGAGGATTCTGAATTTGATGAAGTGACTGATGAAAGTGAAAACAAGAAAACAAAAACAAAAAATAAAAATAGCATCACCTCATAAAAAAGCACATTCAGGCAATTTTTTATGCCCAGTTGTGCTTCTGCTTGCTAAGCTTAACTTCTTTTTGTGCTTTCAGAAAGAGTATGACAGAATATGATCCGCGTCTTGTGGCTCCAACCTGCTTGTACCTGGCATCAAAAGCAGAAGAAAGCACAGTGCAGGCCAGGCTTCTTGTATTTTACCTTAAAAAATTATGTAATTACTTGATACTAGATTGATTGTATGAATTTCCGCTAAATTCAATTGTTGTCATTCTACATTAGTGTGTGAAGTGCTTACAACATACCTTTCTTGTTTTACAGATGCTGATGAAAAGTATGACTCAATTAACTTGGTAAGCGTCCAATCCCAGCATAGTCAATTTGGTGTGGCTGGTGCCAGCACACATCACCATGCTTCTCAAATTCTTTGCTTGCTAATTCCTGTGCTTAATGACCATAAGCCTTTATTATGAACATCGCATTTTTTACCATATAATTAATAAATTGCAATAAAATGTTCGCCAATTTTAGTATTATGATTTGGTAGCTTGTAACAAGTGCAGATGCTCTTTGATAACCTTTTTCTGATGCTGAGTAGAGATGAAAATGAAAATGAATTGATAACATGTTGGATTACTGTTTTGGTTGAGTTGGTTGTATTTTCTTTTCTTTGACTTTTCATCTGAAATGGATGCTGGTGTCTTTATGAAAGTTTATTCTTAATAGCACACTAAATAAGTATGGAATGCTTCAATTAAAAATGCAGGTGCTATGGGCCAGGTAGTTGCCCATCAAAGAGGGTCGCATGGGCTAGAGAATTGATAGACGAAGAAGCAGAACAGTTCTTCATGCATCGTTTCATTGACCCAGATTCACAAAGACCTTGGCTTGCCCAGCGAATGGCCTTAAGGATACCATATTCTGCATAAAGTTAATGGAAGGAGACCTGCTTATGCTTCCCAGCAACTAATATAAGATCTGCATAATACGTTTTATTTTTAAGTCTTTGATTGGTCAAGTTATGAGAGAATAGCATGGTGCCTTTTGATGTATGAACTTCCTCTATAGATTGTTTGGCTTATATTTTGTGAACTTGTCCGATCAGCTTGTGTTAACATTCTTTCAAATAGTGTTTCAAAAAGGGACAGTATCATTTTGAGCAATTCGTGACTGATGGTTTTGTAGAAGCAAGATGGTTTCTCCATTTGAAAAACCAGTTTTAGTTTCTCGGAACAAGCAGTGAGCATTTTATAGTTGGGCAATAATAGGTCTCATGTTGACTGCCATGAAGATCAAAACTATAAACACATGGGTTATGACTTTATGTTAAGTGCCAACTTTGGCATCAACTTTAGCTCTCGTTTGATCTGGCATATGTATTTCATGCAAGACCTACAAGGGTTATGACTTTATGTTAAGTCCCATTTGGTCCATTTCGGTCTAATTTGGTTCACTTAGGTCCACTTTGGTTAATTCGGTCCAATTCAGTCTATTTGGTTCTTTTGGTCTATTTTGGTCCAATTCGGTCCACTTAGGTCCATTCCGTCCATTATAGTTTTAATCATTCGGTTCACTGCAGTCCAATTCGGTCTATTAGGTTCATTCAGTCTATTTTAGTCCACTTCAATCCTATTCGGTCCACTTAGGTCCATTCAGTCCAATTCAGTTTTGGGCTCGGAGTTTTATTTTATTTTTCTTAATTTTTAGGTTGAAAAGCATGAAATGTTATTCTATTTCTGTCAAACTCTTTAGTTTTAGGTTAAAAAATACAAACAAAATAGGTATTGGAAATAAAGATATGGGCCCTAGAAAAGCAATAAAAATAATAAAAATTCAAAAAATTACCTAAAAATTAAAATTTCAACAATATAGGTATAATAATTATATTTGGAAAGAAAAAAAAATGCTACAATTCTAAAATTATATAATAATTTAAACTTATTGTAATATGTAACATGTAGATGACTGCATGGGGGTGTACAATTTTTTAAAAATCTTCTTGGATATGTTTAAATTAGTCAACTAACTATAATATATTTTACAAAAAATCACTATAATAACATATTCTCCATTTATATAATAAAATATTATAATAATCTAAGTTTAAATTTATCGTTATCGCTCTTCCTGTGTAGAGTGTGTATCCAACCCACCAACACAACCCAACCTAACACACCGTAAGTCTATTTGGGTGGTGTCATGTGTAGTGCATAGGATGTGACTTGAAGGCTTTAGGTGGCACGTAAGGGTTAGTGGAAGCTTGAAATCTTCAATAATGAGTTGATCTATCAATCTGATTGTGGAGAGCTGAATGTTGGGGTCAATTTCGTGAAGAATGGATCAATGATGGATTATAGCTCAATCTCATCGGTGGAATGTGTGAGGACGGTCTCTCACGTCAATGTCTTACACCACTAGGGAGACACTTGGAATGCTAAGGGGTGTAGAGACACGTCAATGTGTTTGGTACTATGTTTCAAATAACATGTTTTAATGTGTAAAAAAACATTACTCAAATTTTTTTCTTTCTCTTTTGGCACTTAAACTGTACCAGCCTTGTGATTTTATCGTGAATATGAATGCAAATATTTGAATAATATAGCATGATTCGTTGAGATGAGTGGCATTTGAATTCTATTTTTATGCTTAGTACCTGTTTTGTAATGGTTACAATATACCGTCTATCAAAGTCTTACATTAAAGCCTGTGTGATAAAGTAAGAAAGTTTCAAATTTGAGCTTTTAGACTTGGTGTGGTTCTCTTTAGTCTATAATTTCATTAAGGTATGTCATTGCAATATATGGAGACAAATAACCTAATTCATTTAATTTGACTCTTGCAATTTAATTTCTGCATTGTAGTTAGTTTTATGCACAAAATAGGAAAGTTGAGTTCATTGTTATATTTCTCGTGACTTTTTACATGTATACGTTTCTATTTAAAGCAATAAGTTATAAAAATACCCCTTTTCACTTGCCTGTTGAAATTAGTTCCCAACTTGGGTTTAAAAAAAAAAAAATCCCCCAGTGGAAGTCGACCATGTGATAGTCGATTTCCATAGGAAATCGACTATCAGAGAGTCGATTTCTACAGGAAATCGACTATGAAAGAGTCGATTTCCACTGGGGTTTTTTTTTTTTTTTTTTTTTTTGGCACCTACTCGTGCAGCAGTAAACCATAATTGGTTTTCCCTTCCCCTGCAGCAGTAAACTAGATCCAGAACACATAACATGAGCAGCGGTAAACAAGTAGATACAAGCATATGATACTGGTAAATGGCTCGTACATCATATGCAAACAACTGGATTCAAACAGTTACTATTCATGCCCATTATAGGTTCCCTATTAACGGACAAAAAACATTCAATACTAGCTATCATCGCTTCAAAGGAGGGCCCTGTGGTTGAATTTGCCAAAGTAGTAGCTACTAATGCCAAAGTAATATAATTGCTGGCATTATAGGCAAAAGCTGCACAACGCAACTATAGTAACAAGTACAATGGACAGCAAATAGTTCAATTACAACAACATTCAACAATAACCAAAATAACAACTAATAAATACAACATAGTCTCCATATTTGCCTACCACTTGTCCATACTAAACCATACTGATACAACAGACTCTACATAGTCACCTAGCACTTGTCCATACAGAAGATAACCACAAGTCCCACGTACAATGTGACTTAGCAAAATCGAGTTTCCGCTTGCCTGCCAAAAATTAAAATACGGTCATTAGTTTCCAAATGCAAAGAACAAAGAAAATGAAATTTTGAATATATTATATAAAAACAGTGAGGGCACTTGCCTAGTTTATAGCAGTACCACTTGTCGATGCCCCACGGGAATTGGGACAACTTCTACGGTTATGCCCCTCTTGATGACACACTCCGCATCGTTGCCTCGGTTGAGTCTCCCTCAAGTCCGGATCTTCCCTCCGGCTTCCCCGTTCTCGCCGTACTCCATCCATTTCATTCCTTATTCTTGACTTCACAGGACGACCTATGCCCCGCAACAGCAGTGGGTCAGGCACCCATCGTGGTCCGGAAACGTCCCTCCACTCAGACTCTAACTTTGGTACCACAAAATTATGTGAATATGTGAGAATGGCGTTGTTCAAACTGTAACATGGGTCAATATAGTTGGTCGCATTGAGATGCAGACCTTGAAGAACTTTAATTGCATGTGAACAAGGGATCTTCAAGTTTTGCCACTTTCTGCAACCACATGTTCTAGCAAATATGCGCACTTCATGACTGTGGTTTCCCCCTCCACCTCTATGGTCATTGTACGGGGTAACCACCTGATATACACCCTCTGCATGATTAAAGTTCCTTACAGTGTGTCCTGCAATTTTCTGCTCATTTCTGCTATAGATCTCCATTGCATAATCACTCCACAGCTTACCTCGAGAGAGATCAGAAGTAATTTGTTTATGTCGATCGTGGAAATATGCAACAAGTTTGCACCAAGTGAAATGAACCATTGCAGCAATGGGCAAACCGCGAGCACCTTTAAGTACCCCATTAAAGCACTCGGAGATATTGGTTGTCATTGCCCCGTAACGTCTTCCACCATCATGTGACTGGGTCCATTTCTCCACATCCTCACTCAGTAGATATGTGTATGGCATATAACGTTCAATCCGCGTATCAGTAGGGTCTACACCCCTCAGTAAATTAATCTCGGCCTCCTTAATGGTTTGCATTATGGACTTAAATTTAGCTTCATTACTCGCATATCCAGCTTTCAAGGCCAATGCCTTTAGAATCGGGTTATCAATGTGTCTGTTGAAGTTGCTAACAACATGTCGAAGGCAATATCGGTGATATACCTGTTCTCTTCCGTCCTCACGTCTAGGCCACTCTCGAATGGCACATTTGATACCTTTATGTCGGTCAGAAATAATACAAATGCCATCGTTAGGTATGACATGCTCTATGGAAGTCCTGAGACACTCTAAAAACCACCCCCAACTACGCCCTGACTCCTTGTCCACAACAGCGAAGGCGAGAGGCAAAACCTTTTGGTTAGCATCGGTTGCCATTGCAATCATCAATACCCCTTTGTATTTACCATACAGATGAGTCCCGTCAATACTAATCACTGGCCTGCAATATTGGAATGCAGCAATGCATGGAGCGAATGCCCAATATACATATCGTAGTAACGCAGTACCTTCGTCTGGCCTAGGTATGGTGTGATAGCTGTACTGGGTACCTGAGTCCTCATCCAAGTATGCCAACAACAACTTTCGCAACTTTTGGTAAGACTCCTCCCAATCCCCAAATATCTTAGCAATTGCCTTTTGTTTTGCGTCCCATACTTTATAGTAAGAAAGCTCATGATTATACTTAGTACGTATGATCTCCCACAGCTCATCAATACGTGCAGTGTGATTTTTTTGCAATTTTCCCACAATTTCTGATGCAACAAAATGCGAATCCATCATTCTACCATCTCTTTTTAGGCCAAAGGGTATACAAGTGTGTGGACCCACATAAGACGTGACCATCCACATACCATTGAATTTAGTCTTCATGTATGCCCCAACATACCACTTGCAGTTGTCGTCAACACATGCGGCGCATAATTTCGTTTTGGTCGACCTTTGGATTATAAAATTTCTATTATCATTTGCTGCGTATATTATCAATGCATGCTTCACCGCCTCTTTATTTGCAAAAGTCAACCCTTTAGAAAAATGCATCCCATCTTCCCAAGTAGAGACAAATGGTATCTGAAGACGTGAAGGATCAACCATATCTTCCCAAGTATTTGAGTAGAATGACTCAGCAGGAGGTCTGTAGCCAGTGGTCGTATTTCTATTATGCTGGACACCAATATCATCATCTGCATCACCTTCATCATGGTACTCCATATTTTCCTCTTCAAAATTGGGAACGACTTCATGTTCATCCACATCATTCTCAAAGTCGCCTTGCTCAATCCTCTCTTCGTACTCATCCACAACCTCAACATTTTCACCATCATTCGCAACATTTTCACCATCATTCGCAACATTTTCACCATCATTCGCAACATGATCTTCGTCTTCGTCTTCGTCTTCCTCCTCTAAATGTGTCTGTTGAGGATAGAGGGTTTCACTAGTATTAGCAACATGATCTTGAGATGGGAGCGTATAACCTCCCATCGTATACCCTTCCATTGTATACCCTCCCATTGTATACCCTCCCATTGTAGTGCATCTATCATCTAGGGCTGTAAATTGTAAAGCCGTAGTTGTTTCTTGCACCACCTCAGTAGTGTTATCTGCAAGCGCCTCCAAACTTACATACAACTCAGCAGCATTTACTTGGGGCATTTTCTTGATCCTATTAAACATCATCTTTACATGTTTATCTTCTTTGATCGCCATATACCCATAATTTATCCGTTCATGAAGGACTTCTTGTGGGTAACGATAAATAATCTTGATGTCATACCAAGTACGATTCAATTTCAATTCGTCCATTATTTTCCTTTTCAAATCATTCAACGTCTTTAACTTACGACGTAACATCATGTAGTAGCATTCGATACCCTCCCCTCTAAATGGGAATCCGTCAATCCCTTCAGGATTGTGAAGGGGTCCACCGAAGTATACATTTATATCAATATTCTTCAAAGATTGTGAACCTATTAGAGAGCCAAGCCAAGGAAATTTATGTTAGTGACATATTTTATCTCTTTCATTTATGTTCGAATTACAAAATATTTTCTATCTACTCAAAGTACAAAAATTACAAGGGATCTAAAAGTGTAACAATTGCATATACTCACCCCACATCACATACAAACACACTCAATCATTATAATTCCGTACTCAAACAAATAAAAAAAACTAAAAACAAAACTCACCCCATTACAAATTTTAAACTCAGCTCTAACAAAAATATAAATAAAAATATCATCATTCCAGTGCTACGGAAATTAATGGCATATCCTATTACACTAATATTAATGAAATAACATAGAGCAAGGTTCATCAGACAAAAGAAAAAAAAAAAAAAAAAAAAAAAAAAAAAAAAAAAAACACTAATGTGAATATGATCATGATCAATCAAATTAGACATATCATCTAATTTGAAAATCAAGGCATTAATATACAGTGAAATATACTAGATGTGATATACAAACTCAAATTTTGACTCTGAATCATAAAAATCATACAATAAAAAATCCGTCATGACAGTAAATTTGTTTCGGATCTGCTAATATGTCATCAGCTTTATGTCATCCAGAAAATGGAAAAATGCTAGCTGCTTAATTAGGTGCAACTGGACCGGTGACCCAATTATTTTCATAGCTTTTACTGTATTCAATAATGTCTTTCTCATGGTTGGAATTTCATAAAAGTTGGAGGTTGCACAATTCTTTGAACCTGTTTCTTTTTTCTTTCCTTATGTGTCTATTATTTATATATTTATATAAATATATAAATATATAAATATATAGTTGTATAAATATATAAATATAAATATATAGTTGTATAGATATATAAATATAAATATATAGTTGTATAAATATATACATATATTTATATTTATATAAATATATAAATATAAATATATAAATATATATAAATATATAAATATAAATATATATAAATATATAAATATAAATCTATATATTTATATAAATATATATATATTTATATTTATATTTATATTTGCATTTAGTTGTATAAATATATAAATATAAATATAAATATATTTATATAAATATATAGTTGTATAAATATATAAATATATTTCTATAAATATATAAATATAAATAAATAAAAATATATATATAAATATTTAAACATATAGTTGTATAAATATAAATATATATACATATTTAAACAACCAACTAATATACATAAGGAGCCCTGCTTGGGCTTCCAGGCCAGTTACTCAAACAAAAAAAAAAAAAAAAACTAATATTATGAAACAAATATACATATTTAATACAAACAAAATATCTTATCAGGAAACAAATATAAATATTTAATACAAACAAATATCTTATTAGGAAACAAATATAAATATTTAATACAAACAAATATTTTATCAAGAAATGGCATGACAAATTCAATGCAAGCAACACTTTTTAAAGCAGCTATATACACTAAACAACCAACTAGATAGTGAGGAGGAGACCCTTACTTGACATGAGGATGAGCAAATATACTGCTGAGATTGTATGAGAGTGAGAGGAGCAATGTTTTGCTGCTGATGTATGAGAGTTTATGATGTTTTGTGAGAGTTGTTGAGAGAGGTTTTGTGATAGAAGTTGCTGAAGGTGTGAGTTGTGTGAGGCAGTCAAAATATTTTCTGAGAGTTGTGTGAGAGGTAGTGTAAGAGTTTTTTATTACTGACCAATCACCCAAAAATAAAACACGGATATGACCAATGCCAAAACAGTGTTGGTCAGACTTTTCTTTATAAGCTTTGCAAATTCAAAATAAACACAGTAGGCTGGTCAGATATTCTCTGCACGCCCAAAAGAGACCAAAAACAAAACACTGTACGCTGCTCAACTTTGCACGTTCAAAATAAACATTTGACATGACCCATGACACAGCCCATCACTACACAGCCCAAAAGAGACTAAAAACAAAACACAGTAGGCTCAGCTACTCAAAAACACAGACATGGCATAGTCAGATATTCTCTACACACAAAAGAGACAAAAAACATGGAAACAAAACACAATAGGCTCAGCTACTCAAAAACACAGACATGATGGCATAGTCAGATATTCTCTGCACGCAAAAGAGACAAAAAACATGGACACGACCAAGACGTGAGCGGGGGGTCTGAATGTGTAAAAATCGAGTCCCAGAGACTCGATTTTACTTTAAGTAAATCGAGTGTTTGAGACTCGATTTCTACGTGTTCTCCACGTGGAAATCGAGGCTCAGACACTCGATTTCTACATGGAGTACAAGTGGAAATCGAGACTCAGACACTCGATTTCCGCGTGTAGTCCAACGTGGACTTTTGGCATGGAAAACCAGGTAAACCGAGCCTTAGAGGCTCGATTTAGAGCCCTAAATCGACCCTCTAAGGCTCGAGTTGTTACAATTACAAATTGTTTGCAAACGGGGCCAACTAACTGAATAGTTAGTTTTTTAATGCTAGTTTCCTACAATCTCCCTAACTTGATAAAGTAACATGTGTGTGTGAGCACGCGCGCTTTTGTGATATGCGGCAGTAAGTGTAATAGTAAAAAGTCATAGTATCGTATAACTGTATAAGAATAAAATAGGAAGAGAAGTACAACCGCATCAGAGAAAAAATTGTGGTTCTTCGTTCTTGTGTTTTTCTTGTGAGAGAGAACTAGGGTGTAATTAGGATTTCAGTTTCTTGAGAGTGTTCTTGTATACTATTATAACTCAGTATTTTTATAGTGAATTTCTCCATCGTCGCTGTGGAGGTAGGCAGTTTGTCGAACCACGTAAATTCTTATATTCTTTATGTGTGTTTGTTATTTAATTTTCACTTATTTACTGCTATTGATTTAAGTCCTGAGTGTTGGGAAAAATTTTCTATATAACTGTGAATAAATTTCAGCAAGCACAGCAGAAGCACAACCACACAAAAAACACAAAAATTTACGTGGAAACCCTTTCTTCTTGAAGGGAAAAACCACGGGACAAACTCCAAATAATTTCACTATATAAAATAAAAATTACAACACTTAGAGATACAACTTAAGTAAAAAAAACTCTCTTTTTCTTTTCACTCATTGCTCTCTTCCTCACTGTGTATTTTCTTTTACTCTCTCTATTTTTCTCCTCTCTTGCTTGCTCTCACTCACGCAGCTCTTCAAGACTGCACTAGTCCTCACCACACTCTTGGGACTTCACTTCTTTTCTTCCTCTGCCCAAATGGCCGAATGGCCTCTACCTTTATTTCTTCATCTTTTCCTCCTTTTCTCCCTTTCACACTCTTCACATCAAGTCACAATAAGTGCAAGCCACTTACTTTGACTTTGCTTCAACCAAAATCTCTTTCTTTAGCTCTCATTGGCCGAATGGCCTTGCTTGTTTCTTTCCTTTTTCCTTTCAGCTCTGCCATAGCCGAATGACTCTTGCTTTCGCTTCTTTCTTTTCTTTCTTCCTTCAGTGTGTTGGACAGGCCTAAGCCAACCAACCCAATTACTAATGCTGACTTTTGTACATGATGAAGAAAAGATAAGAAACATTAAAGACAAGCTCATTAAATGAGCATGTCTATTACAAGTGGGCTGAACTCATGGTGCAATGCACCCAACACTTAGGTGTTATTTGCACAACAATTCTGAAATATTTGCTCATAAAAATTTTTCTTTATATACAGGACTTACATGGTTGACCTATTAATAAGAGAATGGTTGACCTATTAATGAGAGAAAGTGAGAAACCATTATATTGGTCTCTTTTGTGCTTATATTTTTATTTATTATTTATTTTTATAATTTTATAGTTGAGGGTAGTTTGATTTGAACCTCATGACTTCAGGAGGTGTTAATTAAACTAAAAGACTCCTATCATTTTAGTCTAAACTTTACTAAATAGCAACAATTATCATATATATTCGATATATGCATTATACTTCTCATATCAAATTGGTTTATAATAACGGAGATAATTAAGTAAATACTAGTTTATCAAAATTTTAGGGAAGCCAAGTCTTACTTCACCTGCTTCAACTTTACACCGCCAGTGGATGGGGACAGTAGACAGGTCGTAAAAAGTGAACATGACTCCAATGATTGATGCATGTTCTTCTGACTAGCGGGAGACACTTCTCTGTAAACTTTAAAAATGGTAATCAACATACAGGTGTAGTGGTCTTAGTGGACTCCCAAGTCCCATCCCATTCAACACGTACGACGCATTGAATGGCATCTAAATGGAGTAATGTTAGATGTCCACAAATTGTTATTGATTTTATTTTATTTTTCTTTGTTGACTGAAGACGACAGAGTTATTGAGTTTTAAGTAGGCTAACAATAACTTATACTTATTTTATTTTATTTTTCTTTATTGTTTATCATTAACAGTTTGTTGCTTCAATTATTTTGATAATTTTACGAAAAATAAAAACTGTTTCTTTAGAATTATATCATCTAAGTAAGGCAACAAAATACAATAAAAAATGGGGACAAGAAATGAAAAATAGAAAAGTACTCCACTTTTTTCCGCTTTCTTTAGATTTCCCTCATGTTGCCACACTTTAAATCTTATGCAAAATCAATGTTCCAACATTACCATTTTTTTTTTTTTTTTAAGAATCACCAAAATTACTAACTTTGAATTTCTATCGAGTAATACGGAACCATGAAAAAAGGCCATTACCATCCTATATAAGTAAAACATTACAAGACATCACATGACAATATCTTTAATATACATAAAATTAATTTTATATCAAATCCTTTTTCTTTTCTTTTTTAATAATTAAATTTTATATCATATGCTTCAAATAGAAAAATTGAAATTGGAGACAATAAGATTGGTTTATCATAATGTGGCTCTCTGTTTTCTTGAATAAGACTAGAGCTAGAGAAAGAACAAATGGATAAATTACACCAATTTTCTTTTGGGTCTCTAAATAGTTCGGGTTTTGAAAAGAATGCTACATTGTTAATGTATCATCAATAACTCAAATATTGTGTATTCGTCAATTAAAATAAATAAATGAGGAAAGTAGAAGTATAACATTTCGAATTCATTAAACACTAGCGAGGATATAGCTCTGTGATTGACACCTCATTTATCGAAGCTTGGACAGAGCTACTTTTAGATTGATTTGACTCTGTCACCCTTGAATCATGCTCCCATTGCAAGCAAATGTTTGATTCAGTACCATTGTTCATAAAAAATGCAGGTTTTGAAGGTATTGGTAGAGTCATAGAGTAGCTATTAAGCATGAGAACAACAGATGCCATAGTTGGTCTATCAACTACGTTTTCTTGAACACATAGTAATCCAATGTGAATACATCTCATTATTTCAGTTGTCGAACCTACCTTCAATGCAGGATCTACAAGATTTGAAACTATACCCTGTTTCCAATTTTTCCATGCCTGCAAGATAATTTAAACTGACTAATTTAGTATTCATCAAGAAAACATTATTTTATTGTGTTTTAAAAAAGAAATATATTTGGGCTACACAACTTGATGTATTTCTTCATTTCCTTTAACTTCCTCATCCTTCATTTGTGCTAGATTCCTATGTATTTGGTATAAAGCCAACTAGCTATACAAGCTACATTAATAATTTGTAACTATATGGACAATATTAGTGGCATACTAATAGGTATAGGCCAACGGGTAGAATACTTGATACTCCACATCCTAAAGATAAAAGGGTACTGTTTCAAATTTTTTCCACTCCCATTGAACCATTTAATCCCCTCACCCCAACCCCACCACATGTTGGGATTTGAACATGCAGTCCGACCTACCACTCCATACTTATTGGGTGTATGTGCCATTAGACCCAAAAATAAAAATACTTACATAGCTTAGAAGGTCCTCAATATTCTCTCCATTTCGGAAGGAGCTATTCTTTCGTCCACTTATTATCTCTAATACTAGCACACCAAAACTAAAGACATCAGACTTTACTGAGAATTGTCCATGCATTGCATACTCTGGAGACATATACCCACTGCACATTCACAATTATTTTCAAAAATACTATTAGCCTTTCATATTGTTTCTTTTGGTACAATGTACACTTAAAGTATACCTATGTAAGATAATTACTAGATTGTCAAAAAAAAAAAAAGTTTGATACTTACTAGGTCCCCACAATTCTACTTGTATTGCCTTCGTTTTGATCAAGTTCAAACAATCTCGCCATACCAAAATCTGAAATTTTTGAATTCATTTCAGAATCTAATAGGATATTGCTTGCTTTAAGATCCCGATGAATAATACGAAGTCGAGAATCTTCATGAAGGTAGAGAAGACCTCGTGCAATGCCTCCTATGATTTTGTAGCGTCTTGCCCAATCCAGTAGTACACACTTGATTGGATCTGCATAGTCAATCAAATATATTATATTGGACTAAAATGTGAAGAAAATCTATCCATAAAAGACATGTAATCAAAATAAATTACAATGAATATAATTTTGAAATAAAGGTAGAAGTAAAATCATACCAAAAATGAAGTTATCAAGACTTCCATTAGGCACAAACTCATAAATTAGAAGCCTTTCAATTCCTTCCAAGCAAAATCCTAGGAGTCTAACTAAATGTCGGTGTTGAAGCTTGGCCACTAATGAAACTTCATTCTTAAATTCAAGATCTCCTTGACCAGAATTTTTTGAAAGCCTTTTCACAGCAATAACTTGTCCATCGGAGAGTTTACCCTAAAACCGTGTAAGATTAGAACATATTTAACCCTTTGGACTTAACATGTGCATCATGACTACAAACTTTTCCAATTTGGGGTGGGGGTGGGGGGAAAGTGTTTGAATCAATATCCTATTTCAATCATGAGGCTGGTCCTGCCCATTAAATTATACTTTTTAAGGTTATTGATAATGTTAGATTTACCTTGTAAACAACATCAAATCCACCTTGTCCAAGCTTATTTGCATCAGAAAAGTCATCTATTGCAACTTTAATAGTGCCAAAGCCTAACTGCAAAGATTCCACACTTCTAATCTCATCCACAGATTCGCCTGAACAAGACGTTAGTGCATTAGTTAAAACCGACACAATTTAAAATACGTGCATGCAACAACAATGACCTCTAAAAACTTATTATTTATCAAAATCTTCTAGATAGGAAACTCATGTCTATTAGTATATAATAACTTTTTGTTTGCTTTAGTGCAAGTCAATTTTTTGACGGAACACATTGATTATTTTTAATTTGTAGTAGCTAAGTATCATTTTATGAAAAATAATAAATAAAAAAATAATCCCCAAAGTATGTCGTGTTTTACGTTAATACTTGCTGAGAAATTTGTCCCCATAGGCTCATAATATAGGTGGAATTTTTTACTCCTACAAATATCACACATACCTGAGAACTTTAGGAAGCACATCTATGTAACCAAGCCCATAATTTCTGACATTTTTTGTTATTATCTTTGCAATAATTCAAATTTTGGGATAACAAAAAGAAATAAATGAATTATTTTACTTACTTTGTGGTTTCTCCCTTGGTTTCCTGACTCTTAAGCAGATGCAGAAGGAGATTATAATTATTACCACAAAAGAAATAATGGGTACAACTATGATGACGGTTCGAGATTTGTTACTCCCCTTTCCTGCAAAAACCAGAAGTATGTTTA
The DNA here is from genome assembly GCA_028535165.1 of Quercus tomentella. Taxonomy (NCBI): domain Eukaryota; kingdom Viridiplantae; phylum Streptophyta; class Magnoliopsida; order Fagales; family Fagaceae; genus Quercus; species Quercus tomentella. Next base: position 13,869,395 of record JAPQVY010000122.1, read on the forward strand.
CTTAAAAAATTCTGACAGATGTATGTTAAAAGTTTCAAATGGATACGTGAAAAGAGTCACAAAATTAAAATTAGGTTCGAAACTTGAGAATTTATACGGAAAGTAATAAGGACCCCTTTATAAAGAGTTGTAAGCTTTTGACCTTATTTGCTTCTATACAGCTTTTAAAATCTTTTTTTTTTTTTTTTTCCTTTAATCAACATTCAGCAAAGCAAATATGTATTCACCAAAAGGTTGCATCCAAATTGATTACATTTTAAGCTTAATGGCATTGGTACCTTTTGCAGCAGGGGTGTTGTTTGATGCGGTGGTGGAGACAGTGATGGTAATGATGCATTATCAGCTGTGGCATTACCGAAGCTAAAGACCTCAAACCTTAAATTACAGCTGGGTCTGACAACTCTCCCACCTTGCTTCCCATCACAATATTCTGGTATAAGCTTCATAGCCCCATTCAAGCAATCACTGCAAACTTGCACAGACAAATCAGGTGTGCATTGCACAAGTGAATATAGTGTTTGGAAGTTTGGTGCTGTTGTATTTCCCGCTGCAAACTTACGAAGAGAACCACCTGCAGCAGCTCGACCTCTTTGGCTATACAACAAGGTCGTCAGGTCCTGACGGAACTGATCATAATTGGCTGATACGTTATTATCGTTTGCCGCCGTGAAAGCAGGGCTATCTTCCGCGATGCCAAATCTGTTGCGAAATGAGTAGCGTAACATGCAATAGTCATACCATATTATTGCTTCCTTCTGATTGGGACAAAGCAGAGTGAGAAAATTTTTAGCTTCATTGAGGCAACTATGGCAAATATCTGGGTTGACATCTCCTCTACAAAGTCCAAGTGAATAAACTTGGTCAGGGCTTTTGCCATAAGAAAAATTGTAGAACCCATAGTCAATTTCAGTGTTGGAAGAGAGGGAGGAGAGGAGTTGATTGAGGTTTGCTTTGTAGGTACTGTTGCTTGTGTAGTTACCATTTTCTGAACAATTATGGTATAGGATGTCTCTCTGAGCAAAGGCTTGAGAAATCAGTATGCAAATGGAAAAGAGGAAGACAAGTCTTGAAGAAACCATTGCCATGTGTTTAAGGCAAGACTTGGGATAAGAAACTTATCATTTACAGTGTGTTTGGTTGGGAGGATTATAGGGAGGATGGAAAACTTTGGATGAAAAATGGGATGGAAAACAGTGTTTTCCACTGTTTGGGAAGCAAAGGAAAACTGGTACGAATGGAAAATGGGATGGATTATTTTCCACCCGGGCCCACAATTATTTTCCTCCCAAATTGGGAGGAAAACTATGGAGAGAAAACATTCTCACTGTGCAATTACTGGACTGCCCTCTCCCAACGTCTACAAATTCATCAACAGCACACCCATATTCATCAAACCCATATAAAAATTCATCAAACCCATATACAAATTCATATAAATAATCAATCCGAAATTGAAAAAAGAAGAAGGAGAAGAAGAAGAAAGAAAGAAGAAGATGCTGAAGAAGATGCCAAAATCACCATTTTCTCCACCCAAAATTTTTGCTTTCTCCGCCCAAAATCACTGCCCTTAATCAAACCCAACCCAAAATCATCATCTATAATAAAAGCATAAAACTCAAATTGTAAAAGAAGAAGAGGAAAGAAAAAGATTCTCAAAAAAAAAAAAAAAAAAAAGAAAGAAAGAAAGAAAGAAAGAAGGAGAAGAAAGAGAGGCCGAGAATTGATAGAGATAAGAGTGTTATGAATCAGAAAAAAGAAGGAGGGGTTAGGTGGGGGTGGCTGGGAAATAATAGAAAAAAAAAGAAAAGAAATATTATTTTAATAAAAAAAGTGTGTATAATAGACAAATTGATGTGGGTGTTTTGTAAAAATGATGGTATAAAATAGAAAAAGTAAGTTTTACATTATAATAATAAAAATAATAACATAAATTTATATATATAATGTGGTAAATTTTATATTATTTAATAAGTACAAATAAATATATTTCTTACCTATTATGTAATAAGAGTATAATAGTCAATTTATATAAATTATATTTTCCATTTTTCTCTTTTTCTCTCCAACCAAACAAAAGAGTTTTCCACTCTCCCACTTTTCCACCCCTCCAACCAAATACACAAGAGGGAAAACTAAATATTTTCCATCCTCCCACAATTTTCCATCCTTCCACTTTTCCACTCCTCCAACCAAACGGACCCTTAGGTTTTTGGAGAGGGGTGAACTAGTGGGCTGAGTAAAGACTTTGAAGAAAAGGAAGTCCATGATTTTTTATGAAACATTCAACCATTTCTTTATCAATACTTTTCTGCCAAACTAATATGTCCAATTTTTCTATGTAATTATGAGTGCAAGACGACTGTAAGAGCATCCATATCAGTGGATGTAAAATCTTGTATAATAGAAAAAGAAACAACTTTTACACATTTTGTCTCAAAATTGCTCCACATCAGTGCTTCTAAAATTTTGTATAATCTTGTATATTTATCCACTAGCTACAGTAACCGTGCATATATACACGGTTACTGTAGCATGTGTATATAATATTTTAATAATTTCTGATTCGCTCCTTTTTTTTCTCTCTCTTCTCCATCTGCAAAACTAACCCTCCATCATCATGTTCTTTCTTCCTCTGATACACACACTCCCACAGACACAAAATCAAAAATCAACTACAAACATCAAAAATCAACCACAAAATCAACAACAAATCAACCACTAGAACAAAATCGTTGGATTGGTGACCGGTGATTGTGGATCGTGGATTGGAGAGGCGATTTGGATCGGTGTTGATGGAGATCGGTGATGGGTTGATGTGGATCGGTGTTGATGGAGATCGGTTTTGATGGAGATCGATGTTGATGGAGATCAGTGATGGGTTGATGGAGATCGATGTTAATGGAGATCGGTTTTAATGGAGATCGGTGTTGATGGAGTGCTTGTGATGGTGCTTTTGGGTTGACGGAGATTGATGGATTGGAGTGGCGTTGTGGTGCTTGTGATGGCTGTGGTGTTGATGGAGTTCTTGCTCTGGTGCTTCTGGGTTTTGAACGTGAGAGAAAGAAGAAGAAAGAAAAGGAAGAAATGAAAGAGGAAACGACAGAGATAAGGAAAAAGAAAGAAGAAGAAAGAAAAGGAAGTATTGGAAAAAGAAACGGGTAGGTAAAATAATATTAAAAAAAGAATATAAAAATATTATTTATATTAAATATTGTGTATAATAGATGGACTGATGTGGGTGTTTTGTAAAATTGATTGTGCAAAATAGAAAAAGTAGATTTTTTGTGTAAAATAGACGAAATCTTTTGCATCCACTGATGTGGTTGCTCTAAGGGCATTAGAAGAATTGACCAACAGCATAAGTCCTTTTGGAACGTTTATAATGAACAATATTCCACGGCTAGATATAACCTTTTTTTTTTCTTTGATTTGGTACAAGGGATAATTACTAGTAAAGCTTTACATGTTTTCTTTAGATGATGATTGTACATGTTTTCTTTGCCCTGATAAAATAGTCAGTCTTTAATAAAATAAAAATTATAAGTTTATTAGAACTTTTCGAAATTCAGGTCTTGCTTGCACCACTTGGCACCTGCATTGCCACTTGACTTGGTGGGGACTGGCAAAAATAGTCAGTCAACAATATAGGTTTATTGGGACCAATGGACTCCCATCCCATTCAACACAACCCATAGAATGTCATCTGAATGTTCAAATAGCGTGTAAAACACCTATGAATGTTTGGACCCTTAAATTATAAATTACCAATTCAAGCTTATTATCAAACAATGTATGTGCGGAATATGAAAATAAGCTAAAATAGAATTGATAAAACAATCTAAACCAAATAAAATCACAACCACAGTAGAAATTAAATGGCAAAGATTTAGGGAAGAGAGATGCAAATACAAAGACAACACAGCGATGTGTTATCGAAGAGGAAACCAAAATCCTCAGCGTAAAACCTCTTCGCCGCCTTCCAAGCGGTCAATAATCCACTAGAGAATGAAGTTGGGATACATGAACAACAGAAGACCCTCCAAGCCTAATCTACCCAGTGTACCTAAGCCCTCCAAGCTTCTTGCTCCAACGAGGTTATGCCGAACCTTTGTCTTCTCTAACTTACCGAATTCCGCTATAGCCCACAGCATCAACCAATATCAATTGGTCCCTTCCTAACTGCTTCCCAAGCACCAAATAACCTTCTCACAGATATGGGTATGGTGAGAAAAGGATTTGGCTAATTGTACCTCTCAAGGATATAACAATGGAGAGGGTGAGAGTAGAGAAATTTGGAGAATCAAGGTGTAAAGATCGTGAATGAGTCAATCTTGTTTTTCTCTAGGGTTTCTCTCTCAAAATTCTCTCTGGAAGCTCTCTACAATACGTGGGTATAAGGGGTATTTATACCAGTGTGTGTTTGGAATGCGAAAGGTCAGGTTTGTAACAAACAGGGTGGTCTGGCAGCTTGGCCTCGCGACTTGACTGAGTCGCGAGTCTAAGCAGCGAGTTGTTGCCTAGCCAGACTGAAAGTTTTGCCCTGTAGTGCTTCAGCTGGTGTGACTCTTCAGCTCCCTAGCATGCTTCACACGTGTGCCTCTTTTGGCGACTTGCCAGCCGCGAGCCAGCTGTGAGATCCAGTCGAGAGGCCCTGCTGAGTGCACACTCTTGAGTTTTTCTTCACACTCTCTCGCACACTATCCTTACATGAATCTCACCTAAATACAAGGTTTCTAAATGCTGAATTACAAGCAAATTGGCACGGAATAAAGCCAACAAAATGGTTGATTAAATTCAACCTTACAAAAAGTATTTTAATATAAATCCCTTGTATAAATTTCATTAGCACATGAATATTTTCTTGTCAAAAAAAAAAAAAAAAAAAACGAATATTTTGTGTTGTAAGAGAGAAAAAAGAAAGGAAAAAAAAGTGACTTCTTGATCATCCAACGCACCGTTGGAAATTTTGTTAATGCAGAAGGAAATTTTGTTACTTACTCAGTTCCAATGACACAACCTTTGGTTTGGCGATACTGTACAAAGTTGTTTTTTGTGTCTACAAGTTAGATTTCAGCAAGAAAATGTTAGAAAAAGGTGGAATTTTTGAAGGATCAAGTTGTGTTTTTGGGCGGAAATCAATCATTGTCATTGTCCAGTCATGATTTTTCAGAGTGCAAATCAAATTCAATTTATTTCATGGACAATTGATGGTCTGAGATGGATATGGACTACCTGTTTGGTGGCCACAATTTTTAATTGTTCAATTTAGATGATGAAGGGATTAAGCCATTTTAGCATATACTTTTCTTGCCAAAATGTCGGCCCATTCATTTCCTTTCCACATTTTGTGAACCACGCTCTGCTTGGATTTCCACGCACTGAGACTTGTCATTTTTCACAGGTGGGACATGAGTTAGGCCTCTTTTTGCAAAGCCAAAAAACCACAATACATACCTACTTCTATCCTTGGTGAATTGAACTTTATTTTTACTAGGTAACAATCAATGCCATTGGGGAATTTCCCACAGATGTAGGCCGAAAATTTTGATAGATGCTGATCCTTCCCTTATTTATTGTGTCTTTCAATTGGACAAGCTTGTGATTTATGAATTTTAGCTGAAAAGGTTGTCTGAGTACTGTCTTGGCACTCTCTCTATTAGAGATATATTAGATATATTAGCTGAATGTAATAGGCCCAAGCCCACTCCTTCTTGTATTAGTAGTCTAGGGTTTAGTCTCCTATATATATTCATGTTAAGGTTCATTGTAACACAGGTTTTGTACTACACTCTTATACAATAAAGATGTAGCCCTTTAGAGATTCCTCCATGGATGTAGGCCGACAAGGCTGAACCACGTAACCCTCGTGTTCTTGGTGTTCCTATTTTATACTTTCCCTTCCATATCCACTCTAGCATATACAACATGGTATAACACATCGCGTTGCTAATACTATATTTATCGTGGTATTAGAGCCAAATTTCGTTCTTGGCATCAAACAAACATCTCTACACAGTAAAGAAGATTCATACATGCATAGCACAGATTCACAGTGCCCCTACTTAACTTCAGATCTAGACTCCACGGCATCATGCAGTCGCCATGGCTCACTGTTGTATCAAAATCCTCAAGCCCAAGCAATCTATGCTTCTCCCTATCAGATCTGTGCAAATCGAGGCTTCCCCTAAAGAAACCAACACCACAGACGTGCTCCACAGCCTCCCGTAACCAAAGCCCAAGAACTCGGCCTCCATTGGCAGTCGCACACACCACCACGTGCGGACAATGGCTCTGGCTCCTCCTCCCACATGCCGCCAAAATTCTCGAATCCCAGATAGGATTATGGTTACACACGCCGCTCTATCAACCTCGTAGCTTGCAAAACTGCAAAAACCCGAGAAGTCCGGCCACTGATCTCGCCCACACGCGCCGCCTGTGTTTATAGGATAAATGAATAAGGATAAAACACATTGTGTTTTCATAATTGCAAATGTGAGTTTAAAGATAAAACACAATGTTGTGTCACACTGTATGTAACAACCAGTGAGTATGAAGTTATTTTTCAAGCGCTTTCTATAGCGGAAATTAAACCTGCAACCTCCATTTCCCAAACCCTTAGAAATGAGCCCATGACCACTAGGCTAACTACCTCGGTAGTCACAACTACCCATTTCTTTTACAAGGGTAGGAGATACAATATATAAGCATGACATTAACAAAATCGAGTTATAGGTGAAACTCGACATTAGCAATGTCGAGTTCTATGAATATTTTGCCACTTAAATTTTTTTGAAAATTTAAGTGAAACTCGACATTGTTAATGTCAAGTTCTACTTAAAAATATATATAAAACTTGATTTTGAAGATATCGAGTTTTTCACCAAACTCGATTTTGTTGAAATCAAGTTCCAATTAAAACAAGAGCATTTTACTAAATAATTTCAAAACATGAGCATTTTTCTACATAATTTTCAAATTAGGGGTAAATACCATTATTCCCCTTCATTTTGTTGAACATATAGTTTTGATTAAGATATCAATAAAAATAAAATAAAAAGGCTAGCTCTTAAATATTTGCTCATAAAAATTTTTCTTTATATATAGGACTTGCATGGTTGACCTATTACGGAGAGCTACCATTATATTGGTCTCTTTTGCACTTATGTTTTTATTTATTATTTATTTTTATAATTTGATAGTTGAGGGTAGTTTGATTTAAACCTTATGCCTTCAGGTGGTGTTAATTGAACTAAAAAACTCCTATCATTTTAGTCTTACCTTTACTAAATAGCAAAATTTATCACATATATTCAATATATGCATTATAGTTCTCATATCAGATTGGTTCATAATCATGGAGATAAATAATTAAATACTAGTATATCAAAATTTTAGGGAAGCCAAGTCTTACTTCACCTGCTTCAACTTTACACCACTGGGACTTTTCTGTAAACTTAAAAAATGGTATGTGCTCTCATGCTCTCACACATGTAGAAGCCGTGCTAGTCTTGCGTCATCTCCTTGCAAAAGTCTTGTGACCTCCTGGTGTGGTGAGGCCAATCTTGGTAACCTCTCTCGGAGGTAGGGAGAGTGGGTATTCTAGCCTGATGGCGGACGAGCGGGAAGCTCTATGGAGTAAGCTAACTTTTACAGAAGAAGAAGGCGAAGACATTGAACTAGGAACAAATAGTACGAAGGCGGCGAGGGAGATCGGAAAAAGCTGAGTGGTTATGAAGATTCTTACTCAACGCACCATCATGTTGGAAGCTCTAAGGAAGAACATGAAAATGCTGTGGAAACCAAACAAGGGACTACAGATCTCTGAAATCAAAGAAGACATGTTCTTAGTGGAATTTGGCGATGGAAGAGATAAAAAAAGGATAATGGAGATGTGCCCTTGGAGCTACAAGAAGCAACTTATACTCCTACAGGACTTTGAAGGTGAGCTGGTTCCAAAGGAGATAGTCTTGAAATGGACCCCGCTTTAGGTTCAAATCTATAACCTCCCCTTAAAGAGCATGACACGAGAATCAGGCATGGAGATTGGAGCGAAGATTGGAATGGTGCTAGACATTGATGTTCTTGAAAAAGGAGTACAGTGGGGAAAATTTCTAAAAGTGAGAATACATTTCGATGCTACAAAAAAGTTGATTAGGGGAAAAAGGGTCACGATTGAAGGTGGAGAGAGCAGATGGATTTTCTTCAAATATGAGCAGCTTCCCAACTTCTACTACCAGTGTGGGATGCCGGACCATGGAGAAAAGGACTGTTTAGAAAAGACGAGTACGGAGAATGGAGATGGAGAAGATTGTATGCAATATGGGGCGTGGCTCTGAGGAGAGCCAGGTAGACGTGTGGGAAAAGATCAAAGAAAAATGGAAGAAGTAAATAGACCGAAAGTTAGTACGAGTCGGGAGGAGACAACGGGAAGAAAGCCAACACGAGAAAAGATCTGGCAAGATGAGAGGATGAGAGTCGGTGAGGATCACGTGCATGGGTAGGTTTCCTGTTAGGGGTTTGGTCCAAGCCACAGTCCAGAGGGAACAAGGGTGATGTGTCAGACACTAGAAATTGATCATGGAAATGGAAAGGTCAACCTACTACAAGAAAAGGGGGAAGATGGATTAGACATAAGAAGGAAGGACTCCCTGACAAACATCCTACCCATAGCAGACCTAGAAAGAGACATGCAATGGGAGAGAACGAAGATTGAGGTGGGAGCTAGTAAACCTGTAGAAAAGATAAGATACACGAAAGCTAGTAGAGAAATGGGCTTAGAGGTAAAAGAAAACATGTCATGGGCCGATGACAACTCGAGCCCGTTAGCAATGAGTTTTGACCAAGAAAAGGGGTGGGTTGCTGAGACTCTAGGCCCCAAAAGTGGGCATTGGAAAAGGTTAGCTAGACAATCCAACAAGCCAAGCCCAATTAAAAAAGTTAGCCCAGAAAAACCAAAAAGAATTGGCCCTGTCCCGTTGCAGGAATTAGATCCTAATGCACCAAACACCAAATGAAAGAAGGGGAAAGGTCAGATAAGGGAAAATCTGAATGATGATAAGACTAAGGTTGGCGGTGACGCAGTGGCTGCAGCGCAGCACCGCCGAGCCCAATGAGCATTTTAGCATGGAATTGTCGGGGGTTGGGGACTCCTTCGATAGTTCGATCGCTCATCAAGGAGGTGAAAGGAAAAAACCTCATTTTGGTGTTCTTGGTAGAAATGAAGGCAAACACTGATAGAATGAAAGGCTTTCAACACAAATTAGGCTTTACTCAAGGGAATATAGTCCCTAGCGATGGTAAGAGTGGAGGCATAGCGAAGCTTTGGAGGGAAGAAGTAGATGTACGTTTCAAGAGTAGCTTGCACTCTTACATCGACGTGGTGGTCCACCGCGAAGGGAGAGGCGGTCCGTGGAGGACCACTGGCTCTTACGGTCACCCCAACACGAGCAAAAGGCAAAGTTCCTGGCAATTAATTGAATCCCTCAATGCCCAATGCAAGATAATGTGGTTGGTTTATGGGGATTTCAATGAAATTATGCACCCAGATGAGAAGATAGGATGGAAAGAAAGAGACGTTGATCAGATGAAGGAGTTTAGAGAGTCGTTCAGCAAGTGCAGCCTCTTTGATTAAGGCTTTGTCAATTAGAGATTTACCTAGTGTAATGGAAGGTTTGGGGATCAACGCACGCTGCTTCGACTGGACAAAATGGTAGCTAATGATGAATGGATACAAATTTTCCCTGAGGCAAAGTTACACCATGGTTCGATGTTGGCATCGGATCATTGCCCTTTGGCCTTATTCCTAAAAAAGAATCAGTATTGCAAATGAGGGAAGAAATGCTTTTTGTTCGAAGCAATGTGGACAAGAGAGGAAGAGTGCAAGGAAGTCATCGAATTGGCTTAGGATCTATATACGGAGGACTCTTCTTGGCCTATCCAGGAGAGGCCGGAGAGATGCCAACATTAATTACAATGCTGGAACCAAAATAGCTTTGGCAATGTTTACAAGACTCTAAAGCAGAAACAAATTCGCCTTCAACAACTTGAGTCCTTTAACATGTTACACGAGACAACAGAGGAGATACAAGTAGTCTGGAAGGAGATCAATGCACTACACATTAGGGAAGAAATCAAGTGGAACCAAAGATTTCAAGTGTGTTGGTTGCAAAATGGGTACAAAAACACAAAGTTCTTCCATGCTACAGTCAGCCAAAGGCAACGGAAGAATAGATTAGGTGGTCTCATGAATGACTGGAGAGTGTGGCATAAAGAGCAAGAGGCAATAGAGAAGATCATTTTGGATTACTTCTCATCAATCTTTAGCTCAGACCAACCTTCCAATTTCGAAGCAAGCCTGGAGGCTATGGATAAAAGGGTAACCCTAGAGATGAACAATGAGCTTCTAAAGGAGTTCAAGGCAGAGGAAGTTTGGAGAGCGCTCAAACAAATGCATCCCACAAAATCACTGGGCCCCAATGGTATTTCCCCTATCTTTTATCAAAAATATTGGGAAATTGTTAGTCCTAGTGTATTGAATTGTGTACTACAAGCTCTTAACACAGGCATAATGCCAAGGGGCATCAATGACACATATATATGCCTAATTCCTAAGACCAAAAACCCCCCCCAAAAGATAACTGAATACTGCCCAATCAGCCTCTGCAATGTAATCTACAAGATAATATCGAAGGTTCTGGCGAATAGAATGAAGAAGATTTTGCACAATGTGATCAATGAAGCACAAAGTGCCTTCATTCCGAGGAGGCTTATAACAGATAACGTGGTTGTGGCCTTTGAAACCATGCACTCCATAGCCAAAAGAAAAAAGGGGAAGGATGGGCTTACGACCATTAAATTGGACATGAGCAAAGCCTACGACCGAGTTGAATGGGCTTACCTTAGGTCAATGATGCGGAAAATGGGCTTCAGAGAAAGATTGATCTCTCTAATTATGATGTGCGTGACCATAGTATCTTATTAGGTACTCATTAATGGGGAACCAAGAGGAACAATTATCCCATCTAGGGGGCTGCGCCAAAGGGACCCTATATCCCCGTATTTGTTCCTACTGTGTGCCAAGGGGCTGTCAGCGATGATCAGGAAAAAGGAAGCCGTGGGGATGATAAGGGGAGTGTTAGTGAGTAGACAAGCACCTTCAATTTCGCACCTATTTTTGCGGACAACTACATCATATTTTGTGGAGCAACTATGGAGGAATGTAAGCATGTGGCCTCGGTGTTGGATGTCTATGAAAAGGAGTCGGGGCAAAAGCTTAACAGGGAGAAAACCTCACTTTTTTCCAGCAAGAATATGAAAGAAGATATTCAGAAATTTATGGATAACTTTGGAGCCCAAATTGTAAAACAACATGAAAAGTACCTGGGCTTACCCCTAGTGGTAGGCAGAGGCAAGAAAAAGGCCTTCAATCGTATTAAAGACCAAGTGGGAAGGAAAATAGCGGGTTGGAAGGGGAAGTTGCTATCCAACACTAGTAGGGAAATCCTTATAAAGGCTGTTGCACAAGCCACACCAACATATACCATGAATTGTTTTAAGCTCCTTGATTCTTTGTGCTTAGAAATAAACTCAATGGTGGGCGGTTTCTGGTGGGGATAGAAAGGAAATGCAAGAAAGATTGCTTGGGTGTCGTGGAAAAATTTGTGCAAACCAAAGGCAGAGGGGGGGTATGGGATTTAGGGACCTGAAAGCCTTTAACCTTACCCTCCTAACCAAGCAAGGATGGAGGATACAACAAAGCCCCAACTCCCTAATCCATAGAGTACTTAAAAAAAAATACTTCAGGAACTCCTTCATGGATGCTCAGGTGGGAAAAATCCTTCCTATATATGGAGAAGTATTTTGGCTGCCAAACCAGTGATTAAGAAGGGGGCAAGGTGGGTTGTTGGTGATGGGAGAAGCATTAAAATCTAGGAGGAGAAATGGATCCCTTCCATAGAGTCAGGCAGAATAATAACACCACGAACCTTAATGGGAAGTGGAGTGAAAGTTGCAAGCCTTATTGTGCAAGAAAGAGCTGAGTGGGATGTCGCCGTAATAAGATGCACTTTCCTCCCCCACGAAGCTGAGGCTATCCTAAGCATCCCAATCAGCCCCATGAACCCATCGAACTCCCAAATCTGGGCGAAGTCCCCAAATGGCATATTCACTATCAAGAGTGCATACAAAATAGCATCTAAATATCTCGTTGACACTAAGGGAAGAAAGGAAAGCCCAGGTTGCTCTGACAACTCCAAAATGACAGCGATATGGAATGTCATATGGAACTTACAGTGTCCAAACAAAGTCAAGCACTTTATGTGGAGAGCCTGTAGAAATGTACTCCCCACAAAGTAGTGTCTGCTACACCGAATGGTCTTAACGGAGGACAAGTGTGACTTTTGTGGTGATAGTGAATCATCTGGCCACATCTTATGGGGATGGATGATTGCAAAGGAAACTTGGAATGAAACAAAATTTAGGATTGACAACCTAATTCAACCCCTAAAGGATTTTCTAGATGTGGTCAAGCTACTAATGGAGACGCCGAGGGAAAAGAAATGGAAAGGTTTTGCTATCACGGCATGGAGCTTATGGAACAACAGAAACTCAACTCGTCATGGGGGAGTTTGCAAACGGTGGAAAACCATTGCATGGGAAGCTAAAAAATATGTAGGCGAAGTGCGTGCCTCTATACCAATCCACAACAAAGGAACCCCACCTGGTCCTATGATCAAGCATTGGGCCCCTCCTCCTCAAGGCAAGTACAAGGTCAATATAGATGCTACTGTGTTCAAAGAACAGGGTTGTTGTGGAATTGGGGTGGTTATTAGAAATGACTAGAGGCAGCTGATGGGCGCAATGTGCAAGAAAGTAGATTTCCTGTTGGAGGTCCTAGAAGCAAAAGCTAAAGTTGCTGAAGCAGGAATTCTTTTGGCTTGGGACCTAGGGCTGAAGGACATAATTGTGGAAGGGGACTCCCAACTAGTTATACAAGCCTTAAACGGTTCCAACTCTCCTGCCCTTCCCATCCTGAAGATTGTTGAAGGCTCGAAGCAATGTTTGCTGAATTTCAACTCCTGGAAGGTTGAGCATACCAGAAGAAACATCAATGCAACTGCTCACTTTCTAGCTAGGAATGCAAAGAATGTGACCAATAGTATAATATGGGTCGAGGATACTCCTCCCTCAATTGAACTCCAGAATTTGAATGATGTAATCTCATTGGACTCTAGTCCATATTAATGAAATCCAGTTAATGTTTTACAATAAATAAATAAAAGGGTAGTCAACGTACAGGTGTACTGGTCTTAGTGGACTCCCATCCCGTACGTGTACTGGTCTTAGTGGACTCCCATCCCATTCAACACGTACGGCACATGGAATGGCATCTAAATGGAGTAATGTTAGAGGTACGCAATCTTTTCCACAATTTTATTTTTAGTTTTTGCAAATTGTTATTGTTATTGATTTTATTTTATTTTATTTTTCTTGTTGACTGAAGATGACAGGGTTATTGATTTTTAAGTAGGCTCATAATAACTTATACTCTTTTTTTTATTGTTTATCGTTAACAATTTGTTACTTCAATTATTTTGAAAATTTTATGAAAAATAAAAATGATTTCATTAGAATTATTTCATCTAAGTAAGGCAACAAAATACAATAAAATATGGGGAAAAGAAATAAAAAATTGAAAAGTACTCCACTTTTTTTCCCCTTTCTTTTGTTTTCCCTCATGTTGCCACATTGTAAATCTTATGCAAAATCAATGTTCCAACATTACTATTTTTTTTTTTTTTTTTAAGAATCACCATAATTACTAACTTTGAATTTCAATCCTGTAATACAAAATCATGAAAAAATGCCACTACCATCCTATATAAGTAAAATATTACAAGACATCACATGACAATATCTTTAATATACATAAAATTAATTTTATACCAAATCCTTATTTTATAATTCAATTTTATATCATATGATTCAAATAGAAAAATTGAAATTGGAGATAGTAAGATTGGCAAATTATAATGTGGCTTTCTGTTTTCTTGAAAAGAAAACAGAAAGCCAATTTTCTTTTGGATCATAAAATAGTTTGGGTTTTGAAAAGAATGCTACCGTTGTTAATGTATCATTAGTAACTCATATATTGTTATATTGTGTATTCTTCAATTAAAATAAATAAATAAGGAAAATAGTAGTATCACATTTCAAATTCATTAAACATTAGCGAGGAGATAGCTTTGTGATTGACACCTTATTTATCGAAGCATGGACAGAACTACTTTTAGATTGATTTGACTCTGTCACCCTTGAATCATGCTCCCATTGCAAGCAAATGTTTGATTCAGTATCACTGTTCATAAAAAATGCAGGTTTTAAAGGTATTTGTAGAGTAATAGAGTAGCTATTAAGCATGAGAACAACAGATGCCATAGTTGGTCTATGAGCTACCTCTTCTTGAACACATAATAATCCAATCTGAATACATCTCATTATTTCGGTTGTCGAACCTACCTTCAACGTGGGATCTACAAGATTTGAAACTATACCCTGTTTCCAATTTTTCCATACCTGCAAGTTAATTTAAATTGACTAATTTAGTATTCAAGAAAACATTATTTTATTGTGTTTTAAAAAGAAATATATTTGGGCAACGCAACTTGATAGGGCCTCACCTATTCCACATATGCTCACTGTCCATGGAGGTCTTCCAAGAATTCCTGTTTTGCACTACACTAAGCATCTTATTTGCATCTCTCTTCCTTAAAAATAAAACATAATGTACAGTATGAATAACATTCTCCAATGAGAGTTTCAATTACAAAAACTCATCAAGATTTACAAAAAAATAAAAAAGAAAAGACACAACTAAACATTTTTATTAAAAAATAGGGCATTAACAAATTAGAAATTCAAAGCATGAAATCAACTACCAAATACCAATTATTATTCAACATCATGAAAGCTATGATGAATTGATAACAGATTTTAAAACTCTTAGTAATGAAGAATGGCTACCCCCCAACACAACAACATTTTTGCCAAAAAATGCATATTGCACATCAAATAGTGTATTATATCTATCAAATTGAAATCTGCTATCAATTCATTCAAGTAAAAAAAAAAAAAGGGTCAACTCTCCAAACTGTTAATTTTTTTAATTTCAAAAACCTCCAAATATAAGAAAGACATTTAATGAAATTAATCATTCACAATGGGAACAATGCATAACCCACATATAAATTTAGGGCTGGACAAACATTAAAGGGTTTTTGAGCTAACCATAACATCACTCTCAAAATAAACTTAAAAATCTTTTGCTAAAGTCCATATCATAGTAAAACAGAAAACCTTCAAAACCCAAAACCACTGTCACATTCACCTCACAATAAAAACATTCTAGTTGACCATGAATTAGCAATTTATGAAAACAATACATCAGGTAGTATAAAATATAACCCAATCATGAAACCATAAATCCCAGATAGGCACAAAAAAAGAAAAAAAAAAAAAAAAAGCCATGAAACTGAAACACATGAAAGCAAAACCTATAGGATTGGGAGGCTAAGATCAAAACTGAATACTGCCACCGAGTATATATAATTAACCACAAATTCACATGAGGCTAAAATAATTCAATAATCTACAACAGAAAGTTAATTATTCAATAACTAAATTAATATACTTGCATTTGTATATAAACCCAGAAACTTAAATTAAATCCAAACACAAACAAATGACTCACAAAAACATCAAGGGCATGCTGCTCCAATAACTAAATTAATATACCTGCATTTGTATAGAAACCCAGAAACTTAAATTAAATACAAACACAAACAAATGACTCACAAAAACATCAAGGGCATGTGCAAAACTCCTTACACAAAACATAACAAAATTATTAACAATGAAATAGAATAACAACTCTAAAATCCCAGATGGATTTTCTTGCCGCCACTAAATAAAGCCCACTATGGCTCCAAACCCATCAATCTAAACTAATCATTCAAAAGAAACACTCCCAAACGAAACCCTAAATCATATTTAACAACCAAAATTGAAACCCTAAATCATATTTAAAAAGCAAAAACGAAACCCTAAATCATATTTAACAACCAAAATTATAGAACAAAATAAAAAACTAACTGGTAATGTTTGCGGAGAGAATCTGGTCTTAAAAAAAAAAAAAAAAAAAAAAAAAAAAAAAACAGACGCCGACAAATATGGAGCTGGAGAAGGGTGGTGCCGGAGAAGGTGGAGTCATTGAGTTGTGGGAGAGAAGGACTGATGGTGACCTGCGTTTTGGACTGAAGGTGGAGCCGTTGAGCTGAGATTTGCGTGTGGGGGAACGGCAGAGCGTGGTCTGCATGTGGGGGAACGGCAAAGCGTGGTCTGCATGTGGGGGAACGGCAGAGCATGGTCTGTGTTTTGGAGGAAGGAGAAGGCAGAGCGTGTTAGGCTTCTCTGATTTTGCATTTATGTTTTTTTTTTGGGTTTTAGTTATAGAAGAAGTATTATCGGGTTTTGTTTTTAGTGGCAGAGAATTTTTTTTCCGCTTTTATTTTTAAATTAGATTTTTTTTTTTTTTTTATTTAAGTAATGCTGACGTGGAAAATTTTTAAAATTAGAACTTTTTTTTTTTATTTAAATAATGCTGACATGAAAAATTGTGGGAGTTTCAGAGGTTTCGGTTTTATATATATATAGATGAAGTTAAGCTGTACAAAGTCTGATTCTCCTTTTACTAAAAAAATAAAAGGATGATTCTCCCCAAAAAAAAAAAGGGGGAGTACAAAGTCTGGTACATAACAGATCGATAACACCACCATCAATTAAAAGCTGAGTCAAAATACTAGGATTAAAGTACTAACACAAAAATATCATTAGTTGACCTCTTTGCATGAGCCAAATAACCTCAACCCATACCTACTTTTACCCTTGGGTTGTTGATTTGAATTTTATTTTTACTAGGTTTAGCAGCAATCAATGCCATTCGGGAATTTCCTACAGATTTTGGCCGAAAATTTTGATGGATGCTCATACTTGTCTTATTTATTGTATCCTTCTATTGGACAAGCTTGTGGTCTGTGAATTTTAGCTGAAAAGGTAATCGAGTGTCTTGGCACTCTCTCAAATAGCATGAAAATTACCTATTTCCTTTTTATTAATGGAGAAAATTTTCAAGACTGCAATAACACATGAAAATTTTCTTGTTTAAAAAAAAAAAAACCCATAAAGAAAGAAGGAAGAAAAAAAGGTGAGGTTACTTTAACAAATCACTTATAGTATAAAATAACAAAAATAACATATATTTAACCATTTCAAATTCGTAATATTCATAATAAAAAATTTCATGGGGGAAAATTGTATATTTTTAAGAGTGGTGTTTATTTTACACACTCTGTTACGCATACAAAAAATCAGTTGAAATCATGACTTCTCCAAGTAAAAATTATGACTTTTTCGGTGGAATATTTTACTTGCATAAAGTGTGTAACAAGGTTTTACCTATCTTTAATACTTTAATCAAGCCAACTTAAAATTGAAGTTCAAATTTCAGGTCCAATGTGCTATAGGCACCTAGACGCCAGTAACTCATCAACATAATGGTTCTTGTCAAATGAAACAAAGATAAATAGGTTTTGTTTTCTTAATCCAACTCTAACATACGTATTTATTTATATATAAAAGAATCCTGTAAACATTGCAACTTTACAAGCCTTGATAATCTGATTTTCTGTAGATTTTTTCCGTTGACATATGCCTATTGTTATTCATAGTATTTCAACATTTTTCACCTATGAAGTATTAACTATTCTTCACCCATTTTCTTCATGAAGCCACATCCTTCAATTTTATTTTTGTTAGAAATACTGAATTCATTCATAGTAAAAGAATATACATGAGTGCCTTTATATAGGAGGCAGATGTGTGCAGTACAAGTAAGAGTGTAGTGCAAATATGTGTACTATACAAGTAATCTAGGTGGGCCTAAAGCCCACAACACTATACTTGTTAACACCTTCCCTCAAACTCAAGGTGGGTGTGAAACCAACTTGAGGTTGTCAACCAAAGCACGAAGGCATCCCTTAGGATGTGACTTAGTGAAGATATCTGCAAATTGATCTTTGGAGGAGACTGAGAAGAGCTTGAGAGCACCATGGACAAGATGATAATGGATAAAATGACAATCAATCTCAATGGACTGGCAGTGTAACCCAAGCGAAAAATGGTGGAGCTGAACTTGGCAAACCAAGCTCGTGGAGCTTGTTTAAGGCCATAAAGTGCACGTTGAAGGCGACAAACCTTGTTTGATTCAACAGAGAGACCAGGAGGACGTTGCATATAAACTTCTTCACTTAAATCCCTATTAAGGAAGGCATTTTTAACATCCATTTAAAAAAGTGCCCATTTACTAGCGGCGGCAACATCTAAGAGGGCACGAACAGATGAGATACGAGTAACCGGAGCAAAGGTCTCTTCATAATCAATCCCATACTCCTGTGTAAAACCTTTTGCAACAAGACGAGCCTTATAGTGCTCGATGGACCCATCAAAGCAAGTCTTGATCTTGTAGATCCACTTACAACCAACCATAGACTGTCCAAGAGGGAGAGTAACCAAACTGCCATAAAGGGCAGTGTAACAATGATAGTCAAGTAAATGTGTAGGAATAGATCTTACCCAGGTTGAGTGACAAGGTGGAATGTCTTGTGGATCTTCAGGCGAAGCAGGAGCAGGGGACTCAGGCTCAAAGTAGGGTAGCTCATCATCAACCTGTTCATCTTCCACCTATTCAGGAGAAGTATCAAAAATATCTGGAGGTTGGATAGAGAAGTACAAAGGAGGATCAAGAGTATTTGTAGAAGGAACACGTGACTCATTTGGAAAGATTTCTAAAACAGAGGAGGTAGTCAGGGAAGAACGAAAGTGAGAGAGTTTAACAAATGAGCAGTGTTCCCAGAAGACAACATTACGGGAAATACGAAGACGATGAGAGACAAGATCATAACACCAATACCCCTTTTAAGTTTCGCCATAGCCACGGAAACAATAAAGTCTAGATCAAGGCTCAAGTTTGTTGTACTTATGAGGCTGAAGAAGAATGAAACAAGCAGAACCGAAGGAGTGAAGGTGATGATAGTCAGGGGGTGACCCAAAAAGGCACTCATATGGAGTTTGATTATGGATGATAGTGCTTGGAATGCGATTAATAGCATGAACAGCATGAAGTGCGGCTTCACCCCAAAATGGGGCAATAACTTTGGTAGAAAGAAGAAGAGCACAAACAATGTTAAAAATATGACGAAATTTTTGTTCGGCTCGACCATTTTGCTAAGAGGTACCTGGACAAGTTAGATGAAGTATAGTGCCATAGGAATGCAACAGAGCTTGAAAAGCATATTGAGTATATTCAAGAGCATTATCAAAAAAAAATTTAATACGTTTGGAGAATTGTGTTTCAACCATTTTTGCAAAGTTACTGTAGATTGGTAAAATTTCAGAATGAGATTTCATAGGAAAAATCCAACTATAACAAGAATGATCATCAATAAAAACAACAAAATATTGAGATTCACCAATACTAGCAACAGAAGAAGGTCCCCAAACATCAGAATGAATTAACTCAAAAACACTTTTAGAGATAGATTCACTATTATTGAAAGGAAAAGCTGGTTGTTTTCCAAATTGGCATGAAGTACAATAAAAATTGTCTTTGGACACAGAACCTAACAAACCCTTAGAAGGTAATTGTTGTACCCGAGAAGAGGATGCATGACCAAGACTAGAATGCCAAAGTGCAAGAGAAGGTAAGGAAGAAACCGTAGCAACTGCAGCGGCAACATAAACAGGAGCAACTGGTGGAAGATGAAGATTGGCCACAGGAAACATACGCCCAACTCTAGGACCGGTCCCAAGCTCCTACCCCGTCCTCAAATCCTACACAGTACACCCAGAATAGTAAAAAATAAGGCGATATTCTAGTTTAGCTAATTGTCCCACAAAGCATAAATTATAGGATAGGTCAGGTACAATGAAGACCCCAAGAACTGTAAGGTTGGAGGTCGAAACAAAACTTAGACTATTTCCATGCATGGTGGAACCATTGGCTATATGAATATTAAGAGGATGTGGTGCAGGGTCAAGTTTAGAGAATAAGGACAAGTGAGGTGTCATGTGATTGCAACAAGTAGAATCAAAAAGCCAAGTGTGAGACTTACCGGGTAAAACTAAGAGAGTAGTGGAAAGAGATGCATTACCAGCCATACGAACAACTTGAGCTATGATGTCCTATAGTTCAGTGGAGGAGAGGTTGATAGTGGATCCAGAAGACTGGGACTCAGCTGAAATGGAAGGCATTGGCAGATTAGACTCAATATTAGCAACAGCAGCAGTAGATTTGTTGCGACGGTAACAAGTCTCAATAGTATGGCCAGGACACTTGCAATAGTTACATAACTTTTTGTTAGTTTGCTTGCGATGATTGCCAAAGCCAGAGGAATCAAACCTTGATTGCGGAGGTTGCTCTATGGGTGGAGCAGAAGTAGCAATAGCTAGAACATTAAGCTTATTCTGGGCTTGAAGGGTTGCAAGACAAGCTTCTTCTCCAACCAACTCATTTACAGCAATATCAAGAGAAGGAGGAGGACTGCGATTAAGAAGCTGACCTTGGATGGGCTCATATTCCTTGTGAAGTGACATTAGGAATTAATAGAGATGAAATTCATCTCTAACAATAGCATATTGCTGAGCATCCTTTGAGCATGCCCAAGTTGGATCAAAAAGGTCAATTTGGTCCCAAATGAAGCAAAGCTGATCATAGTAGTCATTGATGGATTGCCCTAGTTCTTTCCTGAGTTGATGCAATTCAACCACTAATTGATATTTCATGGATCCGTGAATAATGGAGTATCTTTTGGCCAACATATCCCATGCCGATTTTGCATCATTAAAGCTATCGAACAGATTGGAGATGGAGGAAATGGAAGTGTTATGAATCTACGTGAGGATCATGTGGTTGTGACTATCCCATTCAATCATGCGACTGATGAAGGTAGAATCTTCTTCACTTGCCCCCTTGACAGGAATAGTGATTGCACCAGTAAATATTGCTAAAGAATACGACCTTTAAGAAAATTGCGCATAGCTTGAGACCAAGATAAGTAATTCTTATTCCCCTCCAATATAGTATTGATGGGGCGAGGAAGAAAAATATCCTTTTTACCCATGTAGAGACACAATATGCAAAAACAAACTGCAAAAATGAAATCTAAGCAAAAAATTGGGTAAGGAGAACCTGGAGTACAAAAGTCAACCTTGGAGAAAAGTCAACATTCGGTCAAAGTCAACACTAGTCAATGGTCAAAGTCAATGCCGGTCAACGATCAGCAATGATGACGTCAGTTGACGTGGCAGGTGACATCAGCAGATGAATGGACGATGATGTGGCGATGATGACGTTAGCTAGGCTGACATGGCAGTGATGACGTCACTGATGACGTTAGCAGGAACAGAGGCCAGCGCGTGGGACGTGTGACTGAGGTGCAGCTTCTTTGGGTGGCACGTAAGGGCATGTGTGAGCTCCAATGACTGCGAGACTTCCATGATTGAGTAGATCGGAGCGAGGCGATCACTGTGGTACCTGCAGAAAAATTATCGGAGTAAGATACACGACGAAGATGGTAAGTGAAGTGGTCTGTATGGTGTGGGACTCCTCAATGACGACGACTGCAGGCCCGAAACCCAAGGACAACAGCTAAGAGACGTCGGAGGTTTAATGGTGAGTGATTGCAGTGTTGTGACGGCGAAAGCGATAAGAGTGGAATAACACCAAGAGAGACAAGACTGCTAATAGAAAGGTCAAAGCAGTGACTCTGATACCAAGTAAGAAATACTGAATTCAATAGTATTGTATTTCATAGTAAAAGAATATACAAGAGTGCCTTTATATAGGCGGCAGATATGTGTAGTACAAGTAAGAATGTAGTGCAAGTATGTGTGTTATACAAGTAATCTAGGTGGGCCTAAAGGCCACAACACTATACACATTAACAATTTTTATTACTAACAAGCTTTTAGCCCACCAAGCTCGAACCATATTGTTTTGATGATCACAAAAATTCTAGCAAACTATCAATATGAACCTAGAAGTAGAACTTTAGAACCTTTTTTTTTTATTTTTTCCCCTCTTTTAAATTGTACTATAGGCAGTCTTAAACCTCACCCACAATTGATTTGGCCATAAACAGCCTATCTTTCTACTCTTATGTGTTGCCCTACATTTTCACCACCAATCTCTTATTTTTGATAGGTTCAGAAGCGTTCTATGTGGGAACTTCATCAGTTAAAACTTCAAAATTAAATTCCGACTTGCTTTCAAGTTTTTTCAAAATTTCCTTTTGTTCGTCTATAAATAGTTCATATGGGAAACGAGACGACAAGATTGGGATTAGTTTACACTTAGGGTGAGAAAGGAATACCCTGCACAACAAATAATGTTTTCAAGTAACAAAATTAATTATTTTTCCTAAAAGAAGATTATCATAGGGAGGAAGAGAAAGAACATAAATGAATAAGGATAAAACACGTTGTGTTCTCATAATTGCAAACGTGAGTATATAGATAAAACACACAATGTTTTGTCACATTGTATGTAACAACCAGTGAGCATGAAGTTATTTTTCAAGCACTTTTTATTGTGGGAATTGAATCTAGGACCTCCATCTCCCAAACTCTTAGAAATGAGCCCATGACCACTAGGCCAACTACCCCAGTGGTCACAACTACCCATTTATTTTACAAGGGGGAGGAGATAAAACATATAAGCATGACATTAACAAAATCAACTTGCAGGTGGAACTCGATATTAGCAATGTCGAATTCTATGAATATTTTGCCATTTAAATTTTTTTGAAAATTCAAGTAGAACTCCAAACTCAACATTGTTAATGTCGAGTTCTACTTAAAAATATACATAAAACTTGATTTTGAAGATATTGAGTTTTTCACAAGACTTGATTTTGTTGAAATCGAGTTCCAATTAAAACATGAGCATTTTACTAAATAATTTCAAAACATGAGCATTTTGCTACATAGTTTTCAAATTAGGGATAAATACCCTTTTTCCCCTTCATTTTGTTGAACATAAAGTTTTGATTAGGATATCAATAAATTAAAAAAAAAAAAAAAAAAAAAAAAAAAAAAAAAAACAAAACAAAAAAAGGTTAGCTCTGAAATATTTGCTCATAAAAAATTTTATTTATATATAGGACTTGCATGGTTGACCTATTACGGAGTGCCACCATTATATTGGTCTCTTTTGTGCTTATGTTTTTATTTATTATTTATTATTATAATTTGATAGTTGAGGGTAGCTTGATTTGAACCCTATGACTTCAGGAGGTGTTAATTGAACTTAAAAACTCCTATAATTTTATTCTTACCTTTACTAAATAGCAACAATTATCACATATATTCAATATATGCATTATACTTCTCATATCAGATTAGTTCATAATCATGAAAATAAGTAGTTTTTTTATTTTATTATTATTATTATTATTTTTTAATACCAGCTGCATAACGTTATAAAACTAAGGAGAATACAAGTTTTAGCCTTAGTAGGCTAGTTCAGGTTACAAAATGACCAGGACAATTAGCAGCTATAGAGGCTATGTGAAATACATTTCTCATGACTAGTCTAGGAACAAAATGGACAAATATACACAAGCTTTGCTGCTTCAATTGCCAGAGGTCAGCAAGGAGAGCTTGATCTTGCCATGAGGGTTTGCTGTACAGGTTGCTGATTTGACTAGCTTTTTATGGTTGCACAAAACAAGCATTCTTCTAAAACCATGATTCTTGGCTTTGAAAATTGCTTCCACCATTGCCTCCTGAGTCACCATATAGACCGATTGTCTACCACTGTTTGCTGCACCTCTGAACATAGTGACCCCTGCCATAGTAGTAGCTTCAAAAGCAAAGCCATATCTCTTAGTTTTCCAATTTCTGCTAGCTACCACTTTGATGAGTATCTACCAGTTCTGGTGAGGAATTCTTTGCAAGGTCTGCTTCTCACTTGGTCTGGTGTTTTGCCTTTGACTACAAGTTGTTTGATACCTACACATGAGAGATTGAGAGATTAGAATAACTTCAATGGGATTAGGAGATAGACCCTGATGCAAAACCGTATTCCTATGGTTCCAAATTGACCAAAGAGTGGTGAAGATAGTCTGCAGGAAACACATTCTGCCCTGTTCCAAATCTGTACTTGACACAATACACTGACTAAGCCACTGATCAATTGAGATACAGTCCATATCAGAGGTTCTTAAGCCAAGATTTGAACCATGCCAAATTGCTCTTGCACAGTTACATTCCAAAAATAGATGAATAGCAGACTCTTCTAAATCATTACACATTACACATGTTCCTGCCACTGGGATACCTCTTTCCCTCAGCTTATCAAAAGTAGGCAAGCAATTATGCAGCAATTTCCAAATGAACATTAGAATCTTCAGTGGTAATTTCACTTTCCAGAAAAAACTCCAAACAGATGACCTTAGGATTAAAGCATTCTAGAGGGGAGTGTTCTGTTCTTGGTGAATAAGATAGTATGCTTGACTAACTTTGTATGCTCTAGATGTAGAGAATTTCCAAATCAATTTGTCATTGTTGCCTTGGGATTTAGGAAGAGGAATCTGGAGTATCTCCTTAGCTTTGGGAGGTGGGTAAATTTTCCTAATTAGTTCACATTTCCATGACCTGGAATGAGCATCAACTAAGTCTGCCACTGTGCCATTATGCAGACCATACTCCCTAAGGACATGGTTTGAGCATTGAAACCAATCTAGCTGGGAAAGTGGAATTTGGCTTCCATTTCCAATCAGCCAGTGTCCATGATGAAGGGAAGAACATTAAGTCTCAGTGATATTCCTCCATATCCAAGAGTGATGGAGTTTAGGTTGGTATTCTCTCAAGGAGCAAGTAGGGAAGTACTTTTTCTTGAAGGTCCTAGTCAGAAGTGAATTGGGGTTATCTTGTAGTCTCCAATACTGTTTTGCTATCATTGCTTGGTTGAAAAAACTAAATTTTTTGAACCCTAGACCACCCAATCTCTTTGGTTTGCACAGCTTACCCCAATTAACTAAATGAAGCTTCCTAGTACCAGGTTCATGTCCCCACCAAAAAGACCTAACAATGGTATCCAATTTCTTGCACACAGAATCAGGAACTTTGAAGCATGAGAAAGTATAAAGGAGTAGAGACTGTAGGACAGAAGAAATTAAGGTAGCTCTCCCAGCTTGAGACAAGAGTCTAGCCTTCCACCCCTCAAGCTTATTTTGGACTTTGTCAACTAAGTCTTGAAAGTCACAAACTCTCCTACCTCTAAGTTTAAAATTAATGCCAAGATACCTACTAGGTTGCTGAACAAGATTGACCTGAAGAGAATTAGCAATGGTATTTTGCTCATTTTGAGGAATGTTAGGAGAACAGTAAAGGTCAGACTTAGCAAAATTGATGCATTGACCCGAGATAGAACAATACCACATAATAATCATTTTTTAGATTAGTAAGGGATGAACTATCATTTTGGAAGAAGAAAAAAGATTCATCTGCAAAAAGAAGGTGAGTGAAAGATACCCCCTATCTTCCAATTACAATACCCTTGATCTGTTTCCTATTTTCAGCTTGGATTAAGGCAATGGAGAGTATATTGGCACAAAGAAGAAAGAGGTAGGGAGAAATGGGATCACCTTGTCTTATGCCCCTAGTTGGTTGAAATGAATGAGTTGGGCTACCATTAACAAGTAAGGTATATTTTACTGTGGTGACACATTCCATGATCCAATTGACCCAAGTGGGGTTGAAGTTCATGGCTAACAAGACAGCTTGAAGGAAAGTCCAATTGACTATATCATATGCTTTGCACATATTGATTTTCAGAGCCCCAAAACCTTTTTTCCTTCCTTTTTTCTTTTTCAAGGTATCAAATATCTCATGAGCAAGGAGAATGTTATCAGTGATACTTCTACCCTGAATAAAGGCATTCTGGAAAGGAGAGATCAGCTTATCCACGAGAGGTTTTAGCCTATTCACTAAGATTTTAGATATAATCTTATAGGAGACATTGCAAAGACTAATTGGCTGAAAATGGGAGACTTCCTCAGGATTGCTCACTTTGGGTATAAGGGTGAGAAAAGTATGGTTTAGAGATTTAAAAAGGGAGCCAGAATGGAAAACAGCCTTGACAGAGAGAAAGATGTCCTGCTTTACAATGTCCCAGTATTCCTGGAAGAAAAAAGCAGGAATTCCATCAGGTCCAGGGGCTTTAAGGGATCCCATATGAAAAACAGCCATTTCAATCTCATCATCTGTAATAGGCATGTCAAGCATATGTTGCTAGTGCTGATCAATTTGTGGAATGGGAAGGGATTGAAGTTCCTCAGTAATGTCATGAAGGGACCTTGACTCTATTTCTGTGAACTGAGTTTGAAAGTGATTAACCAAGGTGTTCTCGATTACCTCAAAATCCTTAGTAAAGGTTCCATCCTCAATCTTAAGGTGTATAATTTTGCTTCTTGCCCTCCTTTGCTTTACTAGTGTTTGAAAAAATTTAGTATTTCTGTCACCTATAAGAATCCATTCATTTCTAGCTTTTTGGGCACACATAATCTCTTCCTTATTCATTAGCACCTCAATTTCTTCTCTAAGTATTCTCTCCTTCCTAACATCAGACATGGTTTAAATGTTATTTTGCATTTCCTGAAGGGTTTATTGTTTTTCTTTTAGCACTTTCTCAATTTTTCCAAATACAGTTCTATTCCATTCAATGGCCCTTTTTCTAACACTATCTAGCTTATGTTGAAGCTCAAAGGCCCTAGATCCTTATGTCTGAGCTTCCTAAGCCTTTTGAATCATGTCCTTACAAGCATTGTGTGTTAACCACATTCTCTCAAATCTAAATGGCCTTCTTCTATAGGGCTGATGTATTTCAAAATCTAACAAAATAGACCCATGATCTGACCTTAAGATATGATGGTTATACAAAGCATAGTGAGGGTATGTGTTAACCCACTCCACAGAAGCAAAGGCTCTGTCCAATTTTTCCATTACAAAAGCCTCATCCTCCCTTTTATTCATCCATGTAAACCTTTGGCCTTTAGCCTTCAACTCACATAATTCCAAATCATTTATAGTATTTAAAAAGGAATCTGCACCTACAATACTTCTAGTGTTAAAGGAAAATTTATCTTCATGGCACAGGACTTGGTTAAAGTCCCCTATACAAAGCCAAATTGGTTTTGCTAGGAGCTTCAATTGTTTTAGTTCAAGCCAAAAGGTTTCTCTTTTTGTATGATCAGGTTGGCCATAAATAAAAGATACAGAAACAGGGGTACCTTTGTGGTCAATGAGATCAGCATGGATTAAGTGCTTGGAACCATATTGGACGCTGAACTTCACATTTTGGTGCCAGCCAAGAAGTAGACCACCACTCAGACCTTCCCTTGGAAATTCCCAACCATTACTAAACCCAAATTTTTCCAGAATATCTCTGCCTTTGTTCTGAACCAAATTTGTCTCCATTAGAAATATTATGTCTGGCTTGTGCTCCTGGGCCTTTTTTTGGCATTGTAGAACTACAGGGGGGTTGCCCAGCCCCCTACAGTTCCAGCTGAGGATCCTTATGGCTAATTGGGAAGCTGTT
The DNA here is from genome assembly GCA_028535165.1 of Quercus tomentella. Taxonomy (NCBI): domain Eukaryota; kingdom Viridiplantae; phylum Streptophyta; class Magnoliopsida; order Fagales; family Fagaceae; genus Quercus; species Quercus tomentella. The sequence goes on from JAPQVY010000122.1 coordinate 13,897,107, forward strand.
GAAGGCCAGCTTCCCGAAGCCCTGAAACTGATTCAACATGAAAGACTGGGGTGCAATTATCTATGGATATTTCTGGAGTTTCTACAGCTTGCACCTGAAGAACCTCTTCATCAAACAAAGCACATCAAAGTCTTTGTTTTATATTTCTACTAAACTTTCCAATCTCTTTTCTGATTCTCTTCCTAGAGCTGATTTTGATGGTATCAATTTCAGTGGTTGAATCTCATGCTTCACTGCAACTTAGGTAAGTGTTCTGAGAAGAAGAAGGTAGAGAACTAGTGATGGATGGAGGTCTTGGTCCTAAGTTAAGAAGTTCAAATGGGCCTAATTCACCCACTGTGGCCTCAAAAGAATTGGGTTGACCTTCACAGGTTGGGCTTGCATGCATGTGATGTTGAGGGGGTGTGATATCTTAACTCTGTTCAACACTGATATGGGCCTCCCTAGCAAGTGGATCAATCAAACTTGGCCCATGACTTGAGCTCCCTAGTTCAAATCTAAATCTCCCGCGGTTGACCCTTTGAACCAAGGATTCTATGAAGGAGTCAAGAGACTCTAGAATGCAACCTTTAGCCCATCCTTGATCCTGTCTAACTTCTGGTCTGTCTTCATTCAATTTATCTAAATTAAACATTACAGCAGTGGTATCACTTTCAGTATCAGAGGCTTCAAACTGTGAATGACAACTTTGACCATTTGTGATAAAAGGACCAAACCCTTCAATCCAGGTCCACTTGAGATTTGAATCATTTGGTGGTAACCATGAAGGTCTCATAAAGAAATTGGCATTGCTAGAGTTGATAGGGTGTGAAAAACCATTGGTATTACTTGGTTCAATGTTAGGAAGGTTCACAGATTCTCTGTTGCCAGTGGTAAGGGGGTTAAAAGTGGGTAAGTTAACTGGGGTTGGTGGGGTTATCTGTGTTCTATTCAGTTCAGTCAAGCTTGTACCATCCTGTTGGTTAAAAGGATTGGAAGTGTCTTCAATATGGTGAGTTATGGAGTTGAGATTAAGGAGGTTAATGGCAGAGTGAAGGGAAGAGTCATGGGGTTGTTTCTGGTTAATTGAAGAAGGGTAAGAGGGTGTGGGGTCAGGAAAACTATGTGGGGGTTGAAAATTGGGTGTGGAAGTTGCTGCATGTGGGGTATTGTTGAACTAGGGGTACTAGGGTCAGGGAAAGGATTATTAAGGTTGATAGGATTTGCATGAACAGGTGCATGATGCAGAAATCCATATCTAATCTGTGTGGTCCATCTACTTCTGCAATTATGGAAGGCTCTAAGATCATTGGAAAATTGGGGCTGTAAGGCATCAAACCTAAACTATACTTGATGAAGGTCTTGGATTCTAAGTCTCTACCTGAACAACATAATCTCAATATCATCCATGCAATGGGTGCATTGACCTCGAGAATGACCAATGAGTCCACATCTGGTGCACAGCTTATGGACCCTCTTATATCTACACCTAATCCACACCCTTGACCCATCATCCAATCTGAGCATAAAACCAGCAATTACAGGTAGTCATGGATCAATCCTAACCTTAACCCTCATGAATCTTATGTTTCTTGGCAACCTATCCTCCCAATCCACCCTCTCCAGGATTCCCATCATCTGACCCATTTTCTCAGCCAACTCAGGATATTGGTATTCTAAGGGTAGACCGTGGAATTGAACCCAAATAGAGATGAAGTTCAATTGTAAATGACTTAAAATCAAGTTTGGTCTCCACCTCTCTAAGACTAACAGTGCTCCAGATATAGCCCATGGCCCTTCATTGCAAATATGCAGAAGGTCCTCTTCAAATTCGAAGTGAAGTACATAAAAATAAGACTCTCTACCAACAACTGAAACTTTCCCTCTCAATCGCCATGCATTATCTATTACATGTTGAAGATGACTTACCGAGAACTTTCTATACAGCCTGTTTGGATGTTTAAAAATGGAGGGGGAGTAAAGTAGAGGGAGGGAGAGTAATTCAATTATCTCGTTTGGAAGTTTTTTAAGGAAGGAGGGGGAGGGGTTTGGAGGGGTTTCAACTACCTCTAACCCCTCATTTTTAATCCCCCCAAATTGGAGAGATTTGGAGGGAGAGGAGAGTACATAAATTATTGAAGATGTAAATTACCTAATTTACCCTTATTATATTAACAAAATTACAAAAAAAATTTGTTTGTTTCCCTAGAAAATTTAAGGTGAATGAAGCAGTTTCTCTTCACACTGTTTTTGTTTAAGCTTCATCGTTTTAGATTTGAGCTTTTGTGTAAAAGGTGTTTGGATTCTAAGATTTAGGTCGGATTTGGCCAGAGAACATGGCGTCGTCGTCGTCGTCGTCAGCATTGACTTCGGCGAGAGCCGGAGGAGGTTCCAATCAACCTTCGCAGCCGTAGAAGGTACCCGACATGTATCGGAAGTCTTTTTCCACGCTCAAGGTCTTGTGGTTACCATTCATGGTGATGACTTCACCGCCGGCTTTCACCGCTCGTCGTCGAAGTCTCTCAAGAAAATAGAGTATTTTAATCTCACGCCGCCGCGATCAAGTACATCGCCGACCTAAACCACGGTCGTTGACCCGCCGGTCCAGTCGCCGAAGTCGTTTATCAACTCAGCGAGTTGTAACGCTTGCTTCGACTTCTCCAAATCGCCGTGGAGATCGCCGATCGAACGAGTCAACCCGGCAGAGAAGGATACTGAGTTTTGAACTTTCCAGGAGTATTCCCATAATAAAAAAAATAAAAAATAAAAAAACTTTCCAGGGGTTTTTTTTTTTTTAATTTTATTTATGCTTCTCAAAAAAAAAAAAAAAATTCACCAACATATTCTAAGATTTGAACAAATGATAATCAAGTTCAAGACTTTACAAAACTGATAAATTACTTATAAATCACTGTTGCAAGTTTATTTTCAAATAGGGTTAAATTGGTCTATTTAAATCATTTCCTCTCCTCTCCATCCAAATTTTTAAAACATCCGAACAAGAGGAAGGACTAATTACTCTCTTCTCCTTTACTAATTTTAAAAACATCCAAACAAGGTAAAGGGGAACCATTCAACTCTACTCTCCTCTCCACTACTCTCATCCACTCTACTCCCCTCCCTCTCTAAACTTCCAAACAGGCCAATAGTCCAGAATAAAACCAATTGCACATAGGTTCCAAAAATCGCGTTGGATTGCAATTTCCTCAGGATTGGGGTGAACCAGAGGGCCATGTCTAGCAAATGGCACTTCATCACCCTCACTGGATAGCAAATCAGACTCCTGTTCTTCAACAAAGAGGTCAGCACTGAAATCCGAGTCACTGCTATCCGTCCATCCATATTCTCTAGCCTAAATGTGAGTTTCCATGAAGGAAAGCAAGAAGAGTTGCATGCACCAGGAGAAGTGCAGTACGACTCAAGTATAAATATTTGGAACAGAAGAAAAACAGGGAAAATGAGTTAACAGGGAATGAAGTTAAGGTTGGGAAAAGAAGACAAAGGAATAAACAGGAAGTGAACAAGGAAAGGTCAGACGGGGGGAAAAGGGGATATTTGTATTATTAAGCTGAAATTGGGAGAAATAAGGAAAGTTTGACAAGGCATAAAGTGACACGCCTCAAGCATGCACAGCCTTGGGATGACACAGAGATGAGAGTCGTGGGATGACACAGAGAAGTAAAGGAATGATAAGATGGTTAACCAACAAAAGATAAAGAGAAGTAATTTGAAGTACAAGAAAGGAGCAATAAAGGTAGAGGAATTAAAGGAAGGACAAAGAGAAGAAGAAAACCGGCGGCGATGACCCAAAAAAGGGGAAAAGATGACCCACAGGGAAAAAGCTCTCAACTTGGGAGAGAGTCTTTTCAAAAAAAATAAAAAATATCCAACTAAGCATAGTGTTTTTAACATTACGGGGATTTAATCGCAACCATTTAAGTGGTTAAATACTAGTTTATCAAAATGTTAGGGAAGCCAAGTCTTACTTCACCTACTTCAGGTTTACACCACTAGGACTTTTCCGTAAACTTCAAAAATGGCAGTCAACGTATAGGTGTACTGGTCTTAGAGCATCCACAGCAGTGGATGTAAAATTTTAGCTATTTAGCTATACAAAAAGTCACTTTATCTATTTTACCTACACATATACTACAGCAGTGGATCTATTTTAGCTTCTAACACAATAAAATAATATAAACACTACAATAAAATAATATTTCATTCAACCACCAACACTCAACCACAACCACCGTCAAATCCATAAAAATCACTGCACAACTACAATCCCGCCGTGCCCATCAAAACCAGTGAAGAAGAACAAAACAAGAACCCAGAAAAATCAACACAGCCAAACCGAAACCCATGCCCAATACCCTGTCCGTTTCGGTACCGGCCAATGAGACTGCGCCAAGGGGCACGGTTTCACGGTCTTCACCGACGAATCGAGCCCTAACTGATACTGACCGCCCGATTTCGCCGCCAACGGCGTGGCTTGGTCCTTCTCGATCGAAACGGAATGAGTGCAAAGCGAAACGGAAGGGTCTGTGGCGGTTGGGCTTGTGAGATCGGCGATGGAGAGAAGGTTTGTGGCGGTTGGGCTTGTGAGATCGGCGATGGAGAAAAGGGTCAGCGGCTGGGCTTGTGAGATCGGCGATGGAGAAAAGGGTTAGCGGCTGGGCTTGTGAGATCGGCGATGGAGAGAAGGTTTGTGGCGGTTGGGCTTGTGAGATCGGCGATGGAGAAAAGGGTCGGCGGCTGGGCTTGTGAGATCGGCGATGGAGAGAAGGGTTTGTGGCGGTTGGGCTTTTGAGATCGGCGATGGAGAAATGGGTCGGCGGCTGGGCTTTTGAGATCGGCGAAGGAGAGAAGGTCTGTGGAGGAAGAAAGAAGAGATGGAGAGGCAGTGAGGAGAGAGACACGGAGAATGAAATTCAGAAAGAATAAAAAATAAAAAGGTAATGTGAACATAAAATAAAAAATTAATATTTTTTTTAGCTGAGATGAACAGTACACATCTATTTATAGATGTGTACTGTAGCAATGGAGCTAAAATTTTTAGATTTAGCTCCACTGCTACAGCAAGCTTTTGGTATTTGAGGAGCTAAAATATAGCAATATAGCAATATAGCACCACTGCTGTGAGTGTTCTTAGTGAACTCCCATCCCATTCAACATGTACGGCACATGGAGTAATGTTAAAGGTACGCAATCTTTTCAACCATTTTCTTTTTTTGCAAAATTGTTATTGATTTTATTTTATTTTTCTTGTTGATTGAAGACAACAGAGTTATTGATTTTTAAGTAGGTTCACAATAACTTATACTTTTTTTTTTTATTGTTTATCATTAATAGTTTGTTACTTCAATTATTTTGAAAATTTTATGAAAAATAAAAATTGTTTCTTTAAAATTATTTTATCTAAGTAAGGCAACAAAATACAATAAAAAATGGGGACAAGAAACGAAAAATAGAAAAGTACTCCACTTTTTGCTTTTGTTTTTGTTTTTTTAATTTTCCCTTTCTTTTGTTTTCTCTCATGTTGCCACACTTTAAATCTTATGCAAAATCAATGTTCCAACATTACTAACTTTTTTTTTAGAATCACCAAAAGTACTAACTTTGAATTTCAATCCAGTAATACGGAATCATGAAAAAGGCCATTACCATGCTATATAAGTAAAATATTAAAAGACATCACATGACAATATCTTTAATACACATAAAATTAATTTTATATCAAATCCTTTTTCTTTTCTTATAATTCTATTTTATATCATATTGAAAGTTCAATTAGTGTATAAAACACTATGAACATTTAGACTCCCAATTTACAAATTACTAATTCAAGCTTAATATCAAACAATTAATGTGCGGAATATGAACATAAGGTTAATACAAAATTGATAAAAAATCTAAACCAAATAAAATCACATCCACAGCAGAAATTAAATGGCAAAGATTAAGGGAAGAGAGATGCAAACACAAGGACAACACAACAATGTGTTATCGAAGAGGAAACCGAAGCTCTCGGCATAAAACCTCTCCGCCGCCCTCCAAGAGGTAAATAATCCACTAAAGAATGTAGTTGGGATATATACATGAACAACAGAAGACCCTCCAAGCCTAATCTTCCCAATGTACCTAAACCCTCCAAGCTCCTACTCCAACGAGGTTACGCCGAACCTATTTCTTCTTTAGCTTACCGGATTCCGCTACTTGACCATAGCATCAACCAATATGAAATTGCTCCCTTCCTAACTGCTTCCCAAACACCAAATGGCCTTCTCACAGATATGGGTATAGTGAGAAAAGGATTTGGCTAAGAACCTCTTAAGGATGTAACAATGGAGAGGAAGAGAGTAGAGGAATTTGAAGAGTCTCTATGTGAAGATTGTGGATGAGTCAATCTTGTTTTTCTCTAGGGTTTCTCTCTCAAAATTCTCTCTGGAAGCTCTCTCCATTTCGTGGGTATAAGGGTCTATATATAGTAGGGTGAGAAGGAATGTGAAAAGTCAATTTTTCCCAAACAGGGTGGTCTGGTGGCTTGGCCTCGCGACTGGGCTGAGTCGCGAGTTCAAGCCGCGACCTAACGGCCTAGCTAGCCTGGGACTTTTGTCCTGTAGTGCAACAGCTGGCATGACTCTTCAGCTCCCCTGCATGCTTCACACGTGTGCCACTTTGGTGGCTTGCCAGTCACGAGTCACCCACGAGTCCAGCTGCGAGTCTTTGCATCCTTGCACAATCTTGAACATTTCTTCACACTCTCTCACTCACTACCCTTACATGATTCCCACCTAAATACAGGGTTACTAATTGCTAAAATACAAGCAAATTTGGCACGGAATAAAGCCAACAAGATGGTTGATAAAATTCAACCTTACACATATGATTCAAATCCAACAGCACCATCATCCACAATCAAATGAAAATTATTGAAATAGAAAAATTGAAATTGGGGACGGTAAGATTGGAATATCATAATGTGGCTTTCTGTTTGCTTGAATAAGACTAGAGCTAGAGAAAGAACAAATGGATAAATTACACCAATTTTCTTTGATGTTGATCAAAATGACACTCCTCCCAAAATAAATGACTCCTCACAATATTACTTACCTACCTAATGGAATATTGAAAGTTCAAATAGTGTAAAAACACCCTTGAACGTTTAGACCCCCAATTTACAAATTACCAATTCAAGCTTTATATCAAACAATTAATGTGCGGAACATGAACAAAAGCTTAATACAAAATTGGTAAACAATCTAAGCCAATTAAAATCACATCCATAGCAGAAAATAAAAAGGCAAAAATAAAGGGAAGAGAGATGCAAACACAAGGACAACACACGATGTGTTATCGAAGAGGAAACCGAAGCCCTCGGTGTAAAACCTCTCCGCCGCCCTCCAAGCGGTAAACAATCCACTAGAAAATGTAGTTGGGATACATGAACAACAATAGACCCTCCAAGCCTAATCTACCCAGTGTACCTAAGCCCTCCAAGCTTCTTGCTCCAACGAGGTTGCGCCGAACCTATTTCTTTTCTAGCTTCCCGGATTCCGCTACTTGACCATAGCATCAACCAATGTAAATTGGTTCCTTCCTAACTGCTTCCCAGAACACCAAACAGCCATCTCACAGTAATGGATATGGTGAGAAAAGGTTTTGGTAAAATGCCTCTCAAGGGTTTGACAATGGAGAGGAAGAGAGTTGAGGAATTTGAAGAGACTCTTATGTAAAGATTGTAGATGAATCAATCTTGTTTTACTCTAGGGTTTCTCTCTCAAAATTCTCTCTGGAAGCTCCCTTTCTTTTGTGAGTATAAGGGGTATATATACTAGGGTGAGAGAGGAATGTGAAACGTTAGGTTTTTCAAAACAAGGCTGGCTCGCGGCTTGGCCTCGCGACTTGACTAAGTCGCGAGATCCAGTCGCGAGATAACCGAATGGCTAGTTGTCCTATTTTGTCCTGTAGTGCTCTAGCTAGCATGACTGTTCAACTTCTGGCATGCTTGGCACATGTGCTGCATCTGGCGGCTTGCAACCGCGAGTCACCCGTGAGATCCAGCCACGAGACTCTGTCTTCTTGCACACTCTTGAGCATTCAACACTCTATCTCACTCACTACCCTTACAACAAACCCACCTAAATATAGGGTTACTAATTGCTGAATTACAAGCAAATTTGGCACGGAATAAAGCCAATTAGATGGTTAATTAAATTCAACCTTACAATCTCCCCCTTTGGCTATTCCGTGACAAAACCCTAAAACAGACTCTAGACTTAACATGTGAGTTGGGAACAGTTGAGCAAAACTCACTCACACCTAACTCTAGAAGCTGTGAAGCACTTGAATCATATGAACATGAAACTCCTGAAACACAACAATACACCATGATCATTGTAAGCAGAAAATCATGAAATGCATATGAAACAAGCAATATGTGATCAAGCAAAGATGGAGTTAAGAAACAAACCGTGGCTTAATCAACCAAGTAATCACTACAAGGTAGTGAACACAATGCTCATTCACACTTGGAATGAACACTTGGACATACAAGCAAACAAGAACAATGCAAGTTACTTGTATGCCTAACACTCAACCAATGCATAAAACACTAGGTATATGCATCTAGGAACAATCCTACAAGGGCACAAGAGTGACAGTACTTAACAAGAAAATGCATGACATTTTGATAGAAATACTGATTTAACAAAAACATAAAGGCTGCATAAAGCATGGTACAAACCATAAAGCCTACAGATAACCCTAAAAGCTTACAGAAGCAACATTGGTACAAACCACAAAATACTGAATATAAACTTAAACAATATAAACTAAAAGTGTTTAAAGTTTCTCCCCTTCAAAATGATGAGAAGCTGTGATGCACTTGGAACATATATACTTGTAACCTGAAACACTTGCACAAAACACATTAGACCCTCAATGTAAAGCAAGTAATAAAATGACAAGTATAATGTAACAAGTAAATTGCAATCAAGTAAACATGATGTGAAACATGTGAGCAACTTGATCATATACCAAAACAGTCATATAGAAATGACTACAATGATCACATAGCAAAGCAATTGATCATCCGAACATGCATTCAAAGAAGCACAATAGCATAGAGATATATGCATGTCCAAAACACAAACACGATGCAATACAAGAAAACAAGCATAAAGAGAAATAAACAAAACAAGGTTTTCTTATTAACTCAATGTCTTCTCCCTCTTGGTATATGCATCTCTCCTATGGAATATCTCTCCCCCTACAAATGTGCATGAGAAATAGAATTTCTCCCCCTAAGGATGTGCACAAGAGTCATATAGAAATGACAAAACACTCTGATATACTCTCTAGAGTATACTCTCCCCCTTTTTGTCAGGAATAGACAAAGGGTCAAGGAGAAAAGAGGGTAAGAGATGAAGGTAAGAACAATGATAATGATGCATGAGGGGTGCGAGATGAATGAGAAAATGAAGCTCAAACCTAAGACAATGTAAAATGCTACAAAGCATAAGGTAGACATGACATGCTAGGATGAAGAAGCAAGGTATAGACCAATGCATGACAAGGGTAGCAAAGGTGTGTGCAAGAGGTGGCTATGTGCAATGCAAGACCAATGCATGAAAAATGCACATGTGGGGCAAGGTGTGTTAAATACACAACCAATGAACCAAACATGTTCCTAATGAGGAAACATGAGAAACCCCAAAGTTTGGTACTCATCAGAGTCCAAACAAGCGAGAAAATGTCTAAGAGGCATTTTATCAAACACCTAGCATGCACACTATGAACAATAATGTGAAATAATGTATGAACATCATGAAATCCACCCTTAATACATGTTCTTTCTGCCATAAGGGGCCAACATCCAATGCAAATCAACAAAAGAAACCAATCCCATGAAAAAAATATGACCAAAAATTAAGTTTTCCCAACCCCTATGATAAAAATCTCAACCAAGAGCACAAAACTCTCCAAAACATAATCTAAGGATCAAAATCAATGAAAAGAGTTTATAATTACCTTAGAGATGTTAATGGAGTGAAAAACCATTCAAATTGATTGGGTTTTAATGTAAAAATAGTGAAAGAGGGGTTTAAGAGAGGATGGGAGAGGTTTAAAACAGGTTTCCCACAAAAAGCCCTTTAAAAAGCTATTTTTGGGCGTTTCGCGACTGGGCGAGTCGTGAGGTTCAGTCGCGAAAATTTTCGCGAGTTGCCAGTGAGTCGCGAGCAAGCCGCGAGTGAGTCGCCAAAGCTTCTGGATGAACTCGCGACTGGGGTTTCACGACTGGCGAGTCACCAGCTGAGCCGCGAAAAACTCTGACACCTGTTTTTCAACACAGAACATGTTTAAACAATGGAAAACAAAGTAAGCACTAAACATGAACACAAAGAGTGATAAAAATCACTTCCAAAAACATGTAAAATGATCAAAAATCTTTTTGAATTAATCCATATATGATTGAGCACACACACATCACATTTAGACAAGTACAATCTAACAAATGAATAAGACATTCATTGAACATTAGGCATGTGTGTTGTGTGTGTGTATCAAATGTAGAATATTCCTTAGTCTAGAGTGAAACTTCAATGATCAATTCAATCAAGTCATACACAACTAGTACTAAGTCAAGTGGTCTATCTCAATTATAGAAATGAACATATATGACCTCCTACAAGAAAATGATTACATACGATGAAGCTTTTCATTTGGCTTCTTTACAATTCATAACATATGATCATTTTGAATCAAAACATCTCATTTTGAGATCGATGCCTGAAATTTATGATATTTCAATTTGATGAACAAGCCTTTGGCTTTTTGGGCATCATACATTTTCAATACAAGTCGCTTTCCCTTTTTCCTAGTCAAATACTAGTATGTGCGACGGCTTTTGCAGCTCATTATCTCTTTTCATTTTGAGATTTACATTTGTTGAGCTCTTTAAGCAAAAACAATAAAAAGTGTGGGAAGATATATAGGCACAAGTCTATGCAAGTATCAAACCCATCAAGACTATTGACCAATCATTCATGACAAACTTGAAGATCAATTTACAACAATCACACATAGATTTCAATATTTTTCCCACAAATAAATAAGTGCATAAAGAACAAGCTAAGCTCATAAATGCACAAAGCCATTTGTACAAAGGTACAAGGCCAAATTCACATGTGATATGTGCTCAAACATATACGATCAAACTTTTTGAATTTTTCACTTTTTCTGTGGTTTTGGATTTTTTTTTACTCACACAAAACAGAAACATAAAAGTAAGATAAAAAAACAAAACAATGCCTACAAATAAATGCAAGATGCACAAAATGCATGAAGATATGACATTTAATGCATGAAGGGTCCTACAAAGATCGAAAGAATTAGATCAAGGACCAAAAAAGCAAAAGCTCAATCATAGGAACTCTTCCTCATCCAAACGGAATGATTGTTTGGAATGAGTGTCTCATGGGAAGTGAGACGAGGGTTGGAAGAATGAGAACCGGAGATACACATAGACAAGGAGGTAAGAGCATTAACCACTTTCTTTAACAACTTACCCTTTTCCATCCAATCCGGTTTAGCTTTCAAAGCACAACTTCCAAAACGCTCAAGTTTCTCTTTTCTTTTGATTCTCTTAAGAGCTTGAAACTTAGAGCAATGAGGTCTTAGATGACTAAAGGTACCACAATGGTGACAAACAATGTGTTTAGGTCCACTAGGCTTTTTGGGAAGGGATCTAACAACAAAGGTTTGTTCTCTTTTTAACTTGGGGCATTGGGGTCTTATGTGACCGATCACACCGCAATGGTGGCAAGTAGGAACAAACTTAGATCCACTCAATTCCCTAAAATGGGACCTAAACAGAGGCTTAGGCTTAAGAGCCTTTCTCTCCACTTTTCGATTTCTTTTGTGTGGAGGAATGTACACCGATTTGTCCTTTGAGGTAGAACACACAATAGGCACAAAATCGGGTACCACAACATAATTGCAACATATATCTTCTTCCATTTTAGCAACAGGTTCAGCAATCAAACACTTGGCATGCATCTTAAGAGATTCATTTTCAGATTTAACATCATCAACAAGTTTGTTAGACAAAACAAGTTTAGCATCCAAGTCCCTATTTAAACATTCAAACTCTTTCAGCTTTTCAAGAGAAATTTCAGCAAGATTCTTATATTTCTCAACCAATTTGTTGGATTCATTGAGTTTAGCAATCAAATCATCCTTTTCATAAACTAACTTGCTCAAATTCTTTTGAAACTTCTTAGCTCCTTTTTTTAAGAGTTTGTCAACAACACCCATAGATTCAAATAACATGTCATCACAATTATGAGGATTAACACTCATAGAGGCATTTTCACAAACACATAGCATGTTACAATCAACAATATCCATAGAAGCATACAAAGCATTATCCATGGCAAAACACACAAAGGGTCAAGGATCACACTTAGGTAATAAAACCAAAACAAGTGTACCCGCTCTGATACCAATTGAAAGTTCAAATAGTATAAAAACACCCTTGAACGTTTAGACCCCCAATTTACAAATTACCAATTCAAGCTTTATATCAAACAATTAATGTGCGGAACATGAACAAAAGCTTAATACAAAATTGGTAAACAATCTAAGCCAATTAAAATCACATTCACAGCAGAAAATAAAAAGGCAAAGATAAAGGGAAGAGAAATGCAAACACAAGGACAACACACGATGTGTTATCGAAGAGGAAACCGAAACCCTCGGCGTAAAGCCTCTCCGCCGCCCTCCAAGCGGTAAACAATCCACTAGAAAATGTAGTTGGGATACATGAACAGTAATAAACCCTCCAAACCTAATCTACCCAGTGTACCTAAGCCCTCCAAACTTCTTGCTCCAACGAGGTTGCGTCGAACCTATTTCTTTTCTAGCTTCCCGGATTCCGCTACTTGACCATAGTATCAACCAATGTAAATTGGTTCCTTCCTAACTGCTTCCCAGAACACCAAACAGCTCTCTCACAATAATGGATATGGTGAGAAAAGGTTTTGGTAAAATGCCTCTCAAGGGTTTGACAATAGAGAGGAAGAGAGCTGAGGAATTTGAAGAGACTCTTATGTAAAGATTGTAGATGAATCAATCTTGTTTTACTCTAGGGTTTCTCTCTCAAAATTCTCTTTGGAAGCTCCTTTTCTTTTGTGGGTATAAGGGGTATATATACTAGGGTGAGAGAGGAATGTGAAACGTCAGGTTTTTCAAAACAGGGCTGGCTCGCGGCTTGGCCTCGTGACTTGACTGAGTCGCGAGATCCAGTCGCGAGATAACCGAATGGCCAGTTATCCTATTTTGTCCTGTAGTGCTCCAGCTAGCATGACTGTTCAACTTCTGGCATGCTTGGCACGTGTGCTGCATCTGGCGGCTTGCAGCCGCGAGTCACTCGCGAGATCCAGCCGCGAGACTCTGTCTTCTTGCACACTCTTGAGCATTCAACACTCTATCTCACTCATTACCCTTACAACAAACCCACCTAAATACAGGGTTACTAATTGCTGAATTACAAGCAAATTTGGCACGGAATAAAGCCAATTAGATGGTTGATTAAATTCAACCTTACAAATATTGTGAGGAGTCATTTATACAATGAAAACAAGTTGATGATTTTGTGACTTGCATGAAGGAAACTCCAAGGTTTTTAGAAGCAGTTATTGCTCATGATGTAAACGCTGCTATTTCAATTTGCAAAAAAGTTAACCCATAAGCTTCTTGTCAAATAAAAATAAAAATCTAGACTTTGATTGTTATTTCTTTGTGATAATTCACATTCAACTTTTTGCATAAAATGAATAAACCAAATATGTGACTTTTTGGTTTTTACCTTGGTTGCCTGACTCTTTGGTAGATGCAGAATCATTAGTACTAATAGAGCAATATTATTGGTAATGGGCTAAAAAAAAACCATGTACACACCTATGTTTTTTGCATTAGAAGCTTCCGTGGGATTCGAAATTGGGACAGAACTATCTTGGGGCTGATGGGGGCCATGCCCCCCCCCCCCCCCCCCTCCAGCCTTCAAAAAAAAAAATCCCTAGTATATATATTAACATAAAAAATTTACTTTTGGCTCTAAAATTAATATATACTTGGCCCCCCTCTCCCAAACAATTTACAAGCTGACCCATGAAACCAAAAATGAAAAAAATTATTAAATCATCCCTTATTTGATTGTCTCAAGAATATCAAGAAAAACATTTAGCTAAACATTTGGACAATTTACAAATCCGGACAACAAGGAAAATCTACAAAACAGTTCACATATTCAAATAATAAAAAGAATCTTTGGACAAGGTCTATGTAAAAAAATGAAATTATAACAAATTAATTATAAATCCTTAAAAAAGCAAATCACTAAAACCCAATAATCTTTACCCAATTTCTATCTCTCATTTGAAAGCTCTTTGTCCCTCTCAAATGACTCCGCCCCATAGTCACAGAGACAACTTCTATACTGCTAATCACTCCATCCACACACCAATTAGTGTCACTAACAATTTAGATCAGTTAGTATCTTTAACTCAACCCATGAACCAATGGAAATTTTTTATTTTTTTTGAATGATAGAATTTTATTAATTTTTAATGTTTTATTAACTTTGGGACACACTTGGCAATTTTTTAAAGGAAAAGATGATCTCAAATCTTTATGCTACCTCAACCTTAACCAAGTAATTATAAAAAAAACAAATCCTTAACCAAGACACCAATAATTGTCTCACCTTTTTTTTTTTGCTGAATATTAGTGCATGATGTTGATTAACCATTATTTTAGTTGTTTTATTAATGTAATACTAGAAATGGATTTGAACTGTTAACTATAGTTTTTGTATTTTTGTTTTTTTTTTTTGTTTTGAATCCTTTATATATAGCATTATGAAGTTATTGGGTATAGAATATGTGAAAAGAATAAATAGATTTAAAAAAAAAAAATTATAATGTGGATAGAAGAAAGAATTGGTTCAACCTCAGTCAAACCTTGAAAATATCAAGACGTGCCAATTGACTTACAGAACTCTTGATTATAAATATTTGCTATTGATTTTTAAAAAAGAAAAAAAAAATTAATGCTAATAATGCATCGTTGTGAACCTCTAGTATTAGTATTCCAATTTTTTCAAATTCTTGAACAAAGAACTTTGGCCCCCCCTAAGTTTGAATCTTGGTTCCGTCCCTGATCCGAAACACATGAGGAAAGCGAATCAAGAATGGTGTTTGAGGACTTTTGCAATCAAATGGCATATGTAATACATCAAAAAAAAAAAAAAAAACCCTAACTTTTTTTTTTCTTTTGGGTCACTAAACAGTTTGGGTTTTGAAAAGAATGCTACTTTGTTTTTTTTTTTTTTTTTTTGAGAAACCAGACTCTCAGTCTGGGCATATATTAAAAACAAATAGTTAATGAACATCAAAACCCACCAGAGGGGCAATGTCAGCAGGCAGAACAGCAAACCATACCTGACAACCAACCAACTCCTTAGCTTTTTTAGCCAAGGCATCAGCAACAATATTACCACTACGAGGTACATGAACAAACTCAAAAGACAAAAAGGAAGAAACAAGACTAAGAATATCCTCCACAATAAAACCATACGAAGACAATGCTGCATTTTCCTGAGAAACCGCATTGATAACAATCACCGAATCTCCTTCGAAGATAACTCTGTGAAGACCAAGATCTACAGCGAATTGAACCACCCGACAGCACGCTATGGCTTCCATATCCGAGACTGAGTTAGCCAACGGCATTGACATGGATAATGCTTCGATGGCTTGGCCACCCCAATCACAAATAATGATTCCTATTCCAGCAGTATTAGAAGACTTAAAGACCGCTGCATTGAAATTCACCTTATAGGTTCCATGTTCCGGAGGCCGCCACTGGTGCATCACAGTTGGTTCGGTCACGCTGAGATCATCTTCCTGGACTGCTATGAATTCCTGCAGCAAGGCACCAGCTCTAATGCTGACCGACTCAGTATCAACAATAACTCTTTTTATTATTTTTATTTTTATTTTTTTTTGAGAAGATATCACCAATAACTGATATATTGTGTAATTAAAATAAATAAATAAGGAAAATAGTAGTATTACATTTCAAATTCATTAAACATTAGCGAGGAGATAGCTCTGTGATTGACGCCTCATTTAGCGAAGCTTGGTCATAGCTACTTTTAGATTGATTTGACTCTGTCACCCTTGAATCATGCTCGCATTGCAAGCAAATGTTTGATTTAGCACCACTATTCATAAAAAATGCAGGTTGTGAAGGTATTGGTAGAGTAATAGAGTAGCTATTTAGCATGAGAACAACAGATGCCATAGTTGGTCTATCAACTACATTTTCTTGAACACATAGTAATCCAATGTGAATACATCTCATTATTTCGGTTGTCGAACTTGCCTCCAATGTGGGATCTGCAAGATTTGAAACTATACCATGTTTCCAATTTTTCCATGCCTACAAGATAAATTAAATTGATGAATTTAGAAATCAAGAGAAAATTATTTTATTTTGTGTTTTAAAAAGAAATCTATTTGGGCTACACAACTGGATGTATTTTTTGCTTTCCTTTAAAGCCAACTAGCTATACAAGCTACACCAATAATTTTACTTTATGGACATTATTAGAGCCATACTAATAGGTACCAAGGCCAACGGGTAGAATACTCCACGTCATAAAGCTAAGTGTATTGTTTCAAATTTATCCACTCCCGCTGAGGAGTTTAATCCTCCCCTCCCCCTATCCCACCACATGATGGGGTTTGAACAGGGAATCCTATCTACGGGATTTATGTGTTATTAGACCCAAAAATAATAATACTTACATAGCTTAAAAGGTTCTCAATATTCTCTCCATTTCCGAAGGAGCTATTCTTCCGTCCACTTATTATCTCTAACATTAGCACACCGAAACTAAAGACATCAGACTTTACTGAGAAGTGTCCATGCATTGCATATTCCGGAGACATATATCCACTGCGCATACACAATTATTTTCAACAATACTTATTAATACTCTCATGTTGTTTCTTTTGGTACAACGTAAACATAAAGTATACCTATGTAAGATACTAGATTGTCATACAAAAAAAGTATGAAACTTACTAGGTCCCCACAATTCTACTTGTATTGGCTTCACTTTGATCAAGTTCAAACAATCTTGCCATACCAAAATCTGAAATTTTTGGATTCATTTCAGAATCTAATAGGATATTGCTTGCTTTTAGATCCCGATGAATAATACGAAGTCGAGAATCTTCATGAAGGTAGAGAAGACCTCGAGCAATGCCTCCTATGATTTTGTTGCGTCTTGCCCAATCTAATTGTTCACGTTTTATTGGATCTACATATTCAATCAAATATTTTATATTGGATTAAAATATGAAGGAAATCTACCCACAAAAGACATGTAAAAAAAAATACAATGAATATAATTTGAAATAAATGTAGAAATAAAATCATACCAAAAATGAAGTGATCAAGACTTCCATTGGGCACAAACTCATAAATTAGAAGCCTTTCAATTCCTTCCAAGCAAAATCCTAGGAGTCTAACTAAATTTCGGTGTTGAAGCTTGGCCACTAACAAAACTTCATTCTTAAATTCAAGATCCCCTTGTCCTGAATTTTTTGAAAGCCTTTTCACAGCAATAACTTGTTCATTGGAGAGTTTACCCTGAAAACATATTAGGTTAAAACATATTTAACCCTTTGGACTTGACATGTGGATCCTAACTACATACTTTTCCAATTGGGCTGGGGGTGGGTCATGGTTTGGAAACCGGGATTGTTCAATGAACCGTAAAAATGTGAAGTTTAAAATTTTTGAGATTGAATTAAGGTCGAACTGTAATGACATCATAATTAATTTAATAATTATTTAAAATATAAATAAATATATTAAATTAGTAAAAAATAGAAAAAATTAAGTAAAATCGTTCAAATAAATATAAAGATCTATCTTTCATTTTTTTTTTAATTTTTAATTTTTTTTTATATATCATAACTTTTATAAGGCAAATAAGAAATATTAAATTCTAACCAAATATAAATAATTTTTGTTAGAGCTTAGTAAATTACTCTTTTATGGGAGGATTGGGAGCTTATGTATCTTAAGTCATGCTCAAGCCCTTTAGGCTACCCAATAATTTTTTATGACCAAGCCCATTTCACTACCCATTAATTTTTTTTATGCCCAAGCCCGTTTGAATAGTCAACCATTTATGAAAATTTTTAAAATAAAAAATAAACAAAAACAAACGCTAGAATTAGAAGAGTTGGCGGACAGACCATTAAACTATTTGATTAAATGAAGAACAAAGCCCAATAACATTTTAAAAAGAAAGTGGTTGACAACAATTATTTAGTGGATGACTGAAAAGCAAGTTGTCCATCATAGATCATTTGCAGAGTAGACCAGAAGACTGCAGAGTGCAAAGGCAAAACGCATAGGGAGAGAGAAAAATGCAGAAACAACAATCAGAAGAAAAAAAAACGCAGAGAGAAAAATGCAGAAACAGCAGTCACCAAAACCATGATAGAGAGAGCGAGTGAGACTGAGAAGAAGAATAAGAGGAAATGGTGGCGTGATCTAAAGGTCCAAGGTCAGGGCGGAGTCAAAAATTTTTGTTTGAAGAGCCAAGTTGCGACACTAATATATTTATCAAAATAACTCCGCATACACATATATATATATATATATATATACGCTTTTTTATTATATATTCACACTATATATACACATTTTTTATTTCATAAGTTATATCTATATATATATATATATATATACATACACACCCAACAACAACAAAAAACTTAGTATTTTCAATCAAAATTATATTTGATGGCGATCTTTCATAAAATAAAATTCATTTTTATCATTTTCATAGTGAAATTCTTAAAAAGTATTATTTTCGATACAAATTATCAAATTTTATACTAAAGTTAGTAAAAAAATCTTTCCATTGAACTAATGCAATTTTCAAAAACTAATCCAAAACTTGGAGGAATAAGTTTAGCTACGAACATATTTGAAGCTATCTTGCTCTAACTTATTATGTGGCTACTAAAGAGACATTTCATGTGTTGTTTTAGTGACAAGATTTTTTTAAATGTGTTAGTAACTTGTTAATCGCCACATAACGAGTTGAAAGAAATAGATTTAAATATATTTGGTGCCAAACTTTATCAAATATTTTACAGATATAAGAACACATTTTACAATAAAAAATAAAATTAAAAAAACTAAAGTTATATCTTTATAACTATTAGACAAATTATTTTTTTTAAGAGCATCATTGGACTGATTCAATTATATGGGGGACCAACTCTTATTTTTGTATACTAAATTTTAAAAATATAAAAAAAAATTATATATATTAAAAAAAAATTCGTTCCTCAAAAAAAAAAAAATATATATATATATATATATTAAAAAAAAAATCAAAATTTTGGGGGGCCAACTTATTACTTACCTCCACCCCTACCAAGGTTGAAGAATGAAGATTCAACAATGGCTGAGCGGAGCCTATAAGTACCCAAAAAAGGAAGAAAGAAAAGCTTTTAACTGAACCTGCGAGAACCATCTACGGTTTTCAAACCCGAAAGTTCAACCATGATTCACACAGTTCACTGATTTTTTTGCATGAGCTAGATTTTAGAGTTAAAGAACCATTTTGGTAGACGGTTTTCGGTTAACCTGGTCAGATTGTATGGCCCAACAGCCAAATCCATGGGGTGGAAAGGAAGCTGTTTGAGCCAGTAGCCTACTTCAATCATGAGGCTGGTCTGCCCATTAAATTATCTCTTTTTGAAGTTAATGATAATGTAACAGTACCTTGTAAACAACACCAAATCCACCTTTTCCAAGCTTATTTGCATTAGAAAAGTCATCTGTTGCTACTTTAATAGTTTTTAAGTCTAACTGCAAGGATTCCGCATTTCCAATCTCCTCCACTGCTTGGCCTGAACAAGACTTTATTAGTGTCTTATTTAGAGAGCTACACAATTTAAAGTACGTGCATGCAACATCAATAGCCTATCAGGCAATATTAACGTACACAATTTAAAAGTGTTTATTTAGTATTTATTTTAGAGAATACTTATATTACATGAATTGTAATACATTCTACTACCATAATTTTGCAAATAATTTCTTTCAGATATCACTTTTAATCCGTGCATCGCACGATAATGGCTTATATATAAGTTTTCGTCATATTATAAGATTTTTAAACAAAATTCCGCAGTAGTTTCATACTTTCATGACAATAAACCAATTCCCATTAAAAAAAAAAAAAAAAAAACAAAAACAATAAACCAATTAATTAACTTACTTTCTGGTTTCTCCCTTGGCTTCCGAACTTTTAGGTAGATGCAGGAGATTATTATTAGTACCACTACTACTACAAAAGCAATAATGGACCCAACTATGATTACCGTTTGAGATTTGTTACCATCATTTCCTGCAAAAATCATAAAAATTAATGTTCACACAAAAATTTTCAAGTGTTATATAATATTCTAGTTAGTTTCGAAACTTGAGAAATTATTCAGGAAAAGTACCTTTTGCAGCAGAGGTATTGGTCGATGGTGGTGCAATATCAGCTACGGGGCCAGAGGTATTGGTCGATGGTGATGCAATATCAGCTACGGGGCCAAAGAATGTGTACTCCTCATACCGAAAATTACAGCTGGGTGTAAAAATTACCGCACCTTGCTTGCCATCACAACAAAGAGGAATCTGTCCAAATGCCGAAAGCAAGCAATCACTGCAATCTGTTTGAGACAAATCAGGTGTGCATTGCACAAGTGCATATTGTGTTTTGGAGTTTATTCCCGTAGATTTTGTTTCTGCGAACTTTCGAAGAGAACCACCTGCTGCAGCTTGATTTCTTAGGCCATCCAACAGGGTCCTGAGGAACTGATTATAAGTATCCAAATTGCCAGATTGATCATTAATATTTTTTTGAGTGTAAACAGGATAATCTTCCATGATCCCAAGTATGTTGCGGAACGAGTACCGTAATATGCAATACTCATCCTGTTTCATTGCTTCCTTCTGATTGGGACAATGCCGTGTGAAAAGAATTGTAGTATTATAGAGGCAACTACGGCACTCATCTGGCTTAACATCTCCTCGACAAAGTCCAATTGCATATACTTTGTCAGGGTCTCGGCCATAAGAAGAGTTGTAGAACCCATAGTCAATTTCAGTGTTGGAAGTGAGGGTGTAGAGGAGATGATTGAGGTTTGCTTTGTAGGTACTATTACTGGTGTAGTTACCCTTGTCTAAACACACAAAACTATTTTCGAAGTTTGGCTGAGCAAAAATGGCTTGAGCAAAGAACAGGCAAATGGCTGACAGGAAGATAAGTCTTGAACAAACTTTTGCCATGTTTTCCGTAAAATTAGCGCAAGATTTCAGGTGAAGAAAGTTATCATATTGATATAGGCATTTTGTAGGGTGCACATACCCTCTATGGTCCAGCCCATGCTTTAAAAAAAAAAAAAAAAAAAAAAAAAAAAAAAAAAAAAATCACTAATGAGGTAATTGGAAAAGACTCAAAAGCTAGCATCACTTTCCTTGAGACTGACTTATTTGCTACATCTATTTAAATACATATTTTCAGTTTTTAAATAATATTAAACACATTTTCATATATTTTTTCACCTACACATATTTTTATACATATTTTCAATAAACAAAACGCATATTTTTAAACACACACACAACAAATATCTCCTGACTTTTTAAGTGCGTGGAACATGCTGAAGAGACAGCATCACTCAAAAGCCTCAAAAGCTAGCATCATTCCAAAGCAGAATGGCTTTGCTTTTTTTCAGCCAATTTTCTTCTTGACGTTCAGCTTGTCCCACACGCTTGGCTTTTGTGTGGGATCCTTATTTTACTGAAATTAATTTTAAATTATAAATTATTGTAAATAGAAGTAAAAATTCGTTAAAATAATACAATAAAATTAATAAATAGTATAAAAAAATACAGTAAGATCTATAAATAATAAAATAAACTGAATAGTAAAATAAACTAACCTTTTAATTTAAGGTCATACACACTTTTTATTGAAACTGAAAACTTTGCTGAAAGTATTGTAAATAAAGGTAAAAGTTAGCTGAAATAGTATAGTGGGGTCATTAGAGTCTATTTAGGATCCACTTATTTTGTTAAAACTGAAAATTTTTTGCTGAAAGTATTATAGATAAAGGTAAAAGTTAGTTAAAATAATATAGTGAGGCCATTAATAGTATCAAAAAGTGCAGTAAAGCCTATAAATAATAACAAAAATAAGCTCAATAGTAAAATAAGTTATCTAAATGGACACTTAGGGTCTATTTGGGATCCGCTTATTTTGCTGAAATTAAAAACATTTTGTTGAACATACTGTAAATAAAAGTAATAATTAATTGAAATAATACAGTGAGACCCATGAATTTACCATGTTTTCCATAAAGGCTGTGTTTGTTTTGGCTTCAAATCAATTTCGGAAATGCTTTTCCGTAAATGCGGGTGTTTGGTTGCGCATGGAAAATTCATTTTCCGGAAAATATTTTCAGTTGACCGTAAAAATTATGGCTTTGACCCGAAAAATTTTTTACACTTCTATTTTACCTTCAAACCATTTCCAGAATTCAAACAGAGAGAGAGAGAGAGAGAGAGAGAGAGCACAGGTGGCCGCCCAGCCAAGCTCCGGCCAGCCCAGATCGTGCCGCCCCCACCGCCGCCTCCACCACCCAAATCACGCCGCCTCACCGCCCAGAAAGAAGAGATAGTAGAGAGCCTTTTAGCTCATGACCGATCCCGCCACAAGGAAAGCCGAGATCGCTGAGATCGCCCAGAAATTGATGGCTTCCTTTCTTCCTTCAAAGCTTCGATCTTTACCTTCTCTTCCGACGAAATTGATGGCTCCGATCACTCCGATTTGAAGAGAATGGATCGTTGGGTTGTGGCTTGTGAGTCGGTGGTGGTGGGGATCGATGGTGTGGGTCCTTGGGTTGTGGGCTGTGGTCGATTGTGTGGGTTTTTATTGGGTTGTGGGGGTTTGTTGATAGCCATTGTTGATGTGGATGGGTTGTTGAGGTGGATTTATGGTGGTGTTGGTTGTTTTTTTTTTTTTAATCAGAGTTGTTGTGGTGGCAAGTGGTGGTTTGTTGATGTGGGTGGGTTGTTGAGGTGAGTTTGTGGTGGTGTCGGTGGTTTTTTCTGATATAAAATTTGTTTGGAAGCTGAGAAAATAGCTGAGAAAATGTGAAAAATTTGTGGGAAAATAGCATTTTCAGAATGTTACCAAACACTGAAAATTGTTTTCTAATATAATTTTCATAATGCAACCAAACACTTGAAAATATTTTCCTTTCCCGAAATAGCATTTCCGGAAAATAATTATTTTCCGGAAAATATTTTACATGAAACAAACACAGCCAAAATTACCGCAAGATTTCAAGTGAAGAAAGTTATCATATATGATATAGGCATTTTTTAGGGTGCACATACCCTCTATGGTCCAGCCCACGCTTGATTAATAAAATAAATAAATAAATAAAAAAAACCTCACTAATTAGGTAATTGGAAAAGACTCAAAAGCCAGCATCACTTTCCTGGAGACTGAGTATTTGGTATACCCACTCAAACACACATTTTCAGTTTTTAAATAACATTACACTTATTTTCATATATTTTTTCATCCACACATATTTTTACACATATTTTCAAATAACAAAACACATATTTTTAAACACATAAACCAGAGTCTTTTGGCTGAATATTGCTAAATCCGAAATTTATTTGCGTTATAGGTACTGTTCCAACTTATTTAGCGAAATGAGGAAAGAGAGTGAATTTTGGCAACGGTGTTGCCGAAATTCAACAAAAGTATGAGAGAGAAAGAGGAAAAGTGGGAGAGAGAAAATTTTGAATTTCGGCAATGGTGTTACCGAAATTCCTACAGCCCAAATTCCCTGCTCGAGTGTGTCCTGTGTGCTCGAAGTGTGAGTGCTCCCAAAAAAAACCAATTGCGGCAATGCTATTGCCGAAATAGGGAAAAAAAAATTGGTAATTGTGGCAATGCCATTGTCGAAAATGGGAGGGAAAAAAAAAATTGGAATGGAATTGTAGCAATGGCATTGCCGAGATAGGTGAAATTTTTTCTTGGCAATTGTGGCAATGTCATTGCCGAAAATGGGAGGAAAAAAGAAAAATTGTGGTTGTTGAAATCTGGGGAGGAATTTAAAAAAAAAATTGTTACGTTCACAATATTTTTACAACATTTTCACAACAAATCACACGTGATTAGTTATTATTAGTTCAAATTTGAATTTAACACTGAGATTACTTTTTTAATCCAATAATAACAACCTGTCACTTAAAATTTGTTGTAAAAATATTGTAAAAATTGTGTGCACTTATCATTTCTTAAAAAAAAAAAGAATAGAATTGTGGCAATGGCATTGCTGAAATAGGTGAAAATTTTTTTTCACCTATTTCGGCAATCCCATTGCTGAAAATGTGAGGAAAAAAAAAAAAAAAAAAAGAATTGTGACAATGTCATTGCCACAATTCTTTTTTTTTTTTTTTTTTTTTTAAGAAATGATAAGTGCACACAATTTTTACAATATTTTTACAACAAATTTTAAGTGACAGGTTGTTATTGTTGGATTAAAAAATTAATTTCAGTGTTAAATTCAAATTTGAACTAATAATAACTAATTACCTGTGATTTGTTGTGAAAATGTTGTAAAAATATTGTGAACGTAACACTTTTTTTTTTAAATTCCTCCCCAAATTTCTGCAACCACAATTTTTTTTTCCCTCCCATTTTCGGCAATGACATTGCCACAATTAACAAAAAAAAATTTCACCTATTTTGGCAATGCCATTGCCACAATTCCATTCCAATTTTTTTTTCCCTCCCATTTTCGGCAATGGCATTGCCACAATTACCAATTTTTTTTTCCCAATTTCGGCAATGGCATTGCCGCAATTGGTTTTTTTTTTGGGAGCACTCCACACTTTGAGCACATAGGACACACTCGGGTGGGAAATTTGGGTAGGAGGAATTTCGGTAACACCGTTGCCGAAATTCAAAATTTTCTCTCTCTCACTTTTCCTCTTTCTCTCTCATACTTTTGTTGAATTTCGGCGACACCGTTGCCAAAATTCACTCTCTTTCCTCATTTCGCTATATAAGTTGGAACAGTACATGTAATGCAAATAAATTTCAGATTTAGCAATATTCAGCCAAAAGACTCCATAAACCAAACTTCTCCTGACTTTTTAGGTGCGTGGAACGGAGTCATTTGGCTGAATATTGCTAAATTCGGAGTTTATTTGCGTTATAGACACTGTTCCAACTTATTTAAGGAAATGAGGAAAGAGAGTGAATTTCGGCAACGGTGTTGCCGAAATTCAACAAAAGTATGAGAGAGAAAGAGAAAAAGTGGGAGAGAGAAAATTTTGAATTTCGGTAATGTGATTACCGAAATTCCTGTTGCTCGTACTAGCTACCCGAGTGTGTGCTGTGTGCTCAAAAAAGAAACCAATTGTGGTAATGTCATTGCCAAAATAGGGGAAGAAAAAAAAAAATTTGTGGCAATTGTGGGAATGCCATTGCCGAAAATGGGAGGGGGAAAAAATAGTGGTTGCCGAAATTTGGGGAGGAATTAAAAAAAAAAAATTTACGTCCACAATATTTTACAATATTTTCACAACAAATCACAGGTGATTAGTTATTATTAGTTCAAATTTGAATTTAACACTGAGATTACTTTTTTAATCTAACAATAATAACCTGCCAGTTAAAATTTGTTGTAAAAATATTGTAAAAATTGTGTGCACATATCATTTCTTTAAAAAAAAAAAAAAAGTGGAATGGAATTGTGGCAATGGCATTGTCGAAATAGGAGGAAAAAAAAATTTCAATTGGTTTGTGGCAATGCCATTGCCGAAATAGGGGGGTTAAAAAAAAATTTTGTGGCAATTGTGGCAATGTCATTGCCGAAAATGGGAGGGATAAAAAAAATAGTGGTTGTCGAAATCTAGGGAGGAATTAAAAAAAAAAAAGTGCTACGTTCACAATATGTTTACAACATTTTTACAACAAATCACAGGTGATTAATTATTATTAGTTCAAATTTGAATTTAATACTGAAATTACTTTTTTAATCCAATAAGAACAACCTGTCACTTAAAATTTGTTGTAAAAATTGTGTGGACATATCATTTCTTAAAAAAAAAAAAAATGGAATGGAATTGTGGCAATGGCATTGCCGAAATAGGAGGGAATTTTTTTTTTCCTCCTATTTCGGCAATGCCATTGTCACAATTCCATTCCATTTTTTTTTTTTTTAAGAAATGATATGTCCACACAATTTTTACAATATTTTTACAACAAATTTTAACTGGCAGGTTATTATTGTTGGATTAAAAAAGTAATCTCAGTGTTAAATTCAAATTTGAACTAATAATAACTAATCACCTGTGATTTGTTGTGAAAATATTGTGAATATAACATTTTTTTTTTAATTCCTCCCCAGATTTCGGCAACAACTATTTTTTTTTCCTCCCATTTTCGGCAATGGCATTCCCACAATTGCCACAAATTCTTTTTTTCTTCCCCTATTTCGGCAATGACATTCCCACAATTGGTTTCTTTTTTGAGCACACAGCACACACTCGGGCAGATGGTTCGGACAGCAGGAATTTCAATAATCACATTACCGAAATTCAAAATTTCCTCTCTCATTTTTTCTCTTTCTCTCTCATACTTTTGTTGAATTTCGGTAACACCGTTACTGAAATTCACTCTCTTTCCTCATTTTCCTAAATAAGTTGAAACAGTATCTATAACGCAAATAAACTCCGAATTTAACAATATTCCGCCAAATGACTCGCGTAGAACATGCTGAAGAGACGGCATCACTCAAAAGCCTCAAAAGCTAGCATCACTCAAAAGCAGAATGGCTTTGCTTTTTTTCAGCCAATTTTCTTCTTCACGTTCAGCGTGTCCCACGCGCTTGGCTTTTGTGTGGGATCCTTATTTTACTGAAATTATTATTTATTTTTAATTATTGGAAATAAAAATAAAAATTAGTTAAAATAGTACAATAAGATTTATAAATAGTATCAAAAAATATAGTAAGGTCTATAAATAATAAAATAAAATGAATAGTAAAATAAGCTAGCCCTTTAATTTAAAGTCATACGCACACTTTTTGTTGAAACTAAAAACTTTGTTGAAAGTATTGTAAATAAAGGTAAAAGTTAGCTGAAATAGTATAGTGGGGTCATTAGGGTCTGTTTGGGATCCACTTATTTTGTTGAAACTGAAAACGTTTTGCTGAAAGTATTGTAGATAAAAGTAAAAGTTAGTTGAAATAATATAATGAGGTCATGAATAGTATCAAAAAGTACAATGTAGCCTATAAATAATAACAAAAATAAGCTCAATAGTAAAATAAACTGGCAAAAAATAAGCTATCTAAATGGACACTTAGGATATATTTGAAATCCGCTTATTTTGCTGAAATTGAAAACATTTTGTTGAATATACTGTAAATAAAAGTAAAAATTAGTTGAAATAATACAGTGAGATACATGAATTTGCCATGTTTTCCATAAAATTACCGCAAGATTTCAGGTGAAGAAAGTTATCATATTGATATAGGCATTTTGTAGGGTGCACATACCCTCTATGGTCCAACCCACGCTTGATAAAAAAAAACACCTCACTAATGAGGTAATTGGAAAAGACTCAAAAGCCAGTATCACTTTTCTGGAGACTGAGGCCCTATTTAGTAGACTATCTAAATAACATATTTTCAGTTTTTAAACAAAATTACACACTTTTTTACACATTCTTTTACCCATATATATTCCAAAAAACTACAAATAACATTACTCGAACTCAAACTCCACTGCCAAACCAGTCCTAACCTTTTAAGCGCGTGAAACATGCTGAAAAGACATTATCACTCAAAAGCCTCAAAAGACTCAAAAAGCATCACTCAAAAGCAAAATGGCTTTGCTTTTTTTCAGCCAATTTTCTTCTTCACGTTCAACGTGTCCCACACGTTTGGCCTTTGTTTGATGGGCGTAGAATTAAAATTTTTTATTAAAATTATTGTAAATAAAGATAAAAATTAATTTAAATAATATAATAATATTTATAAATAATATTAAAAAACATAATAAAATCATAAATAATAAAATAAAGTTATTTAAAAACATAATGAAATCATAAATAATAAAATAAAGTAAATAGTAAAATAAATTGACGCTCTACTTTGGAGCCATTTGAGCATATACTTTTCTTGCGTAAAGGTCGGCGCACTGATTTCCTTTTCACATTTTGTGAACCACACTTGCTCTGCTTAGATTTCCACGCACTAAGCCTAGTCATTTTCGGATCCGGATCCTCTCCATTTCCCTTTGAAATGGAGAGGCTCCAGTTCATGGACAGGATCACCTTTACATTATATCAAGGGCCAAAAATATGCCACGTCATAACTTAACCCACTTAACCCAAACCACACTTAACTACACTTAAACTAGAGGCTGTTTAACTCAACCGGACAAACCACAGTTTCTCTCTCACCAAACCCATCTGAACATTTCAAATTCAAACTCTCTTTCTCACTCTCTTCTCCAAGGTTCTCTCTCGCCCCGCCGTCACGGTGCCTCCTCGCTCACCACACAGATTGAAATCCCTAACCCACGAACTTAGCTCCTCACTCACCTCACACTGCGGGTTTCCTCTATCTCTCACACGGCCTCTCACATTCACACACACAACCCCGCCAGCGCCGACGAGCAGAGCCAAGCCCAGCGCCGACGTGCCGAGTCGAGCCCAGCCCAGCCCAGTGACGACGCCAATGAGGTTGAGCCCAGCCATCGACTCCTCTCCTCCTATACCCATCGGCTCTCTCTCCCTCACCACAAGATCCTTTCTCCCTCTCTCCCCTTGCCACCCCCATACCCATTCCGATTTTGCTTGGTAAGTTATTTATTTGATTTTTTGTTTTGATTATTGTGAAATTTTGGGTTTGGATTTGGATACTTAACATTTAGGTTATTTATTTAATTTTCAGTTTTGATTTTTGTGAAATTTGGGTTTGGATTTTGTGGTGTAATATGTAGATAATTTATTTATTTTTTTATGTACAATTGAGAATCTCAGAGTGATTTAGAAATTGTTGATGCTAAGCCTCTTGTGCTTTCAAGAGGAACATTGCAGACTGCTGATTCAAAGGAACCATTTGCAAGGTTACATCTCTTGCAATTTTGTCATCTATAACACGTAGATACTTCTGGTGATGACATGTACTTTGAGTAGTTTTCGTTCTTAACTTATGTGATCTAGATTTCATATAGTAGTTAATCCATTCAGAAACTTATTATGTTGCTATAATTTTGAAGAATCTATTAAATTCTAGTATTACTTTTCTTTTAAGAAATTATGGGAAAGAGCTTATTAGATAATTAAAAATTATGCAATCCGTATGTTTATGGCATGGGGTCTTACTAAAGTGTAGCCAAGTGGTGGCGGAATATTGTATTTCAATAATACTTCCAGTTAGTGGGAATGAATAATTGGAGAGTAGATCTGTTCCATGAAAGAATAATCACAATAGCCTGCAAGATCTCTTAGTTGGGATTTCGTTGTTGTTCTAGTATGGTATTAAAATATGCATGAACTTTAATGATCAAGGAAAACTCACTTTTCCTCTACTCCTACATTTTAGTTTACACAAAAATTTTGGCCATTCATTATATTATTGAATTGCAATGTAAATTTAATTTCAAAGCTGAAAGAAGTCACTGGAACACCATTGTTAATTCCTTTTTAAATTCTAAAGTATCATCTTTTATAAATATTTATTTAAGTTTCTAATGGTTGTACCACTGGGAAAAAACAACTCATTTTTTCTAATAGACTTTTTCTTTTTCTTTTTTCATTTCACTTCATTCAGTGAGAGTCTTTTATAAACTATGTGCTAAAATTGCTTGACTCACCCCATCTAAGTTTTACATATTGTACCATGCTTGGAAAACTTACTCAAAGTGAAGACATGCCTCTTGGTTGATAAATCTCTTTAGGCTATTTTTGTGGCTTCAATATTTGGCAAATGGCACATCAATCATGATCAATGTTACAATATATAACAGCTAAAAGATGGTGGTTTTAGAACTTACAAACCTAATGTCCACATTTTTGGGGGGATCCTCCAAAGATGAGGTGGATCTTGTAATGTTTGTAACTTTATATGATTTCAATTGATCTTGTAATGTTTGTATGCATCACATTATTAAATGGGCTTTTGAGTTGATAGGTCAAAATGCTTGTGTGAAGGGGGTTTGAAACATTGAACATTTGGCTTACTGCATATAAAAGCAGAAATATGTGTCATCTAAATTTTTATTATTAAATGGCCTTTTTCATTTTGTTAGTTTCAATAAATACTATAATTTTAAAAACTTTTATTGGACCTCAAGGCTCAGGCTTGATGCAATGTGCATGTAGGAACAAGCCTTTTTGAACTCATGTTCTTTTTACACAAAAGTGTTTGGAATTTTGCTTAGCTTCTTACCCAATTCCCTTTCAAATAGAAGGTATGTTTGATAGAAGATATTGCTTTTGTTCTTATGTTCGTTCAGTTTTTCAAATAGAATGTATGTTTAATAGAAGATAATGCTTTTGTTCTTATGTTAGTTCAGTTTCATGACTAAGTATATGGACCACTTGAAGTTTGTTAGTGTATTTGCTAAAAAAATGTAGAGCTTTTGACTTGATGGTATGGATTTTTAAGAAATTTTTCTTTGTGGATTTTTTTCCCTTTCTGATGTACATTATGCATTTGATTTTTCTTTTTCTTTTTGTAGAAAATGAGTTGGAGCAGCCTAACCTTGAAAAAGGTCTAAAGACGGTTACAAGTGTTGTTCAAGAAATCAAGTGCAAGCTTTATGCGAAGTTCCATGCACTAATTTTTGCCCATTTGTTTTGAAGAAAAGGTTTTGAAGTATCCCATGACTGATTGAAAAAAAATGTATCTTGAAGTTAGCAATGCAAAATTCGCTAATTTTCAGTTTAACTATTGATTGAGATTTGATATAATCTAGCTTGTAGGGCAACTTAGACATTTATTTGCGAAGTTTGTAGCAAATTTTTGATATTTTTTGTAATTGGCTTAGAAGATACTTAAAGATGTTGGTTTTGTGTGTGCATGTTTGAATATTTGTTTAGTTGAACAGTGATCATATATGTGATATATTATTAACATTATGAAAATACGTTTAATGAATTTCTATTTTCTGTGTAATTTCTTAGTAGTATCGTTTGAGGATGGCTGGGCCATTTTTAACTCTATATTTTGGCAAATTTTTCATTTCTTCGTAAGGGTAATTCATATCTTGTAGAGTAATAGTATAAGAGATAGAAACATATGTAGAGACTTCAATCAAGGTGCGCACGAGTTAGCCCAACATCCTCACAGGACAGAAAGCTCCCAACTATGGAAGGGTGTTACTCCTTTTATTTCTTTGTTAATCCAATCAGATGTATTGTAGTGCTTAGTCTTTTTGGTTCTACTTCTGCAGATCCTTGTATGACTGTAACTCTCTTTCTGGTTTTAATGAAAATCAAGCCCACTATCAAAAAAAAAAAAAAGGAGATAGAAACATAGACATATATAACAAGAGTTCTATTGAAATATACGCTTGATTACAAAGGTCATAATATAATGATAATTCTGCACTACAAGTGTCTCCTACTTCTTGACTACACATTCCTGCCATAGTCTGCAATTTTCAGTCAAAGACTCACAGCTTGATCACTTTGACTTGTCTCATGATATTCAACTTGCCCCACCCTTTCCTGGTATGATGTCTCTTCATTATATAAGTCCTTTTGATATCAAAACTCTAGAATCTGAAGTTTCACGACACATGAAATGCAGTCCCATAGAATACCTGACACTTTGACAGTCTTTCCCCTCCAGTAATTGATGATTCAAAATAGCGCAGAAAGTATACCAAAGATTGATGAAACCTACAGGCAATATCCAAAAAATGCCAATCCTGCATATTATAAACTTCCCCATTATTCCCAACTAGTTGAGCTATAATAATTAAGTAAAACAAACAGCTTGTATTTTGATGATTGCTCACAACCCAATACCATGTTTTAAGGGGGTAAAAGAAAGAAAATAGTTAACAACAGATTGAAAGCCAAATTGAACATTCACAATATCTTACATCTGAGTGTATGCATCCTCAAGCCAACATAATTGACCTTATAACTGACAACGCTCTAAGCTTGTAAGGTGAATTAGTGCATTCATGCTTGCTTACTAGATAAAATTGTCAAATTTTTCATTTCTCTTTACCCCTTAATTGATTAAAAATCAAATTGAGACGCAAACTAAATGAAAAGTTATGATAACATAACAAATTGGAAGATGAGGCAGATAAAAGGAGAGTTTTCCCTAGTATATGCATAAACACTGATGATACTTCCTCCCCTGTAATTATTTTTCATAATAATACAAGGCTAATCGTACTAGGTGCTTAAAAAATCACTCATGCCTTTCTTTTATGTGTCACGCCTTTTTTCTTAACTTATGCAAAGCATATGGAGTATTTTGCAATAATTATTTCTTCACTCATCCTTTTATCTAGTAAGCAAGCATGAATGCACTGTCTCTAACTTTGTCTCTGTCTCTTCCTATTTTCATTTTATTTCAGTTTTCCCTATTTTACTTTCATTTCCCATACACCATTTGATTGATATGCTATAGGAACTAAAATTTCCTAAATCACATTTATCAAACCGTTTACTCATATAATTCCTCACTATCACTGTGTAAAAAAATAAAATAAAGTAAACCCTTTTCTTCAAATTTCAATACAGCTTTTGACAAATTTTTGTGTAGCTAAGCTGTGAATTTGTGATTCTCGTTTCCTTTAGAGTTCTTGAATTGGAACCCATTGTTTTTATTAGCAAGAAGATTGTGTTTTTCTTTTTTCTTTTGTGGGTTAAAAAATTCTGTAACGTTTCTGGGATTGTTGAACTTTGTTTCTGAGACACTAAAAGAGAAGGAAGAAACTTGGGTGTGGTATCAAAAATATAACCCATAAATCCCATTTTGCTTTAAGAACAAATTTAGATAAAAAAAATCCATAAATCCCCCAAAAATCTGAAACACCCCACCAAGATTAAAACCAAAAGCTTTAAAAAAAAAAAACACACACACACACACACACACAACAAGAAACCATTCTATAAAAAATAAAAAAAACCAAATTCAGCACCAACAAATCAATCAAGAAATAGCAATATCATAGTTTTTTTTTCCCTTCATTTTTCCAACAACCAAACAGAGCTTATCAATTAAAAAAAAAATAGAGAGAGAAACTTACGAGGCAATGGCTGTTCCAGCGGAGCAATTTGATGATGCTGGGCTAAAATCAAAACTGAAAATTAAATAAATAACCTAAATGTTAAGTATCCAAATCCAAACCCAAAATTTCACAATAATCAAAACAAAAAATCAAATAAATAACTTACCAAGCAAAATCGGAATGGGTATGGTGAGGAAAAATGAATGGGTATGGGGGTGGCAAGGGGAGAGAGGGAGAAAGGATCTTGTGGTGAGGGAGAGAGAGCCGATGGGTATGGGTCGACGGTAGAGAGAGCCGATGGGTATGGGAGGAGAGGAGTCGATGGCTGGGCTCAGCCTCATTGGCGTCATCACTGGGCTGGGCTGGGCTCGACTCGGCACGTCGGCGCTGGGCTCGGCTCTGCTCGTCGGCGCTGGCAGGGTTGTGTGTGTGAATGTGAGAGGCCGTGTGAGAGATAGAGGAAACCTGCAGTGTGAGGTGAGCGAGGAGCTGAGTTCGTGGGTTAGGGATTTCAATCTGTGTGGTGAGCGAGGAACTGAGCAAGGAGGCACCGTGACGGCAGGGCGAGAGAGAACCTTGGAGAAGAGAGTGAGAAAGAGAGTTTGAATTTGAAATGTTCAGATGGGTTTGGTGAGAGAGAAACTGTGGTTTGTCCGGTTGAGTTAAATAGCCTCTAGTTTAAGTGTAGTTAAGTGTGGTTTGGGTTAAGTGGGTTAAGTTATGACGTGGCATATTTTTGGCCCTTGATATAATGCAAAGGTAATCCTGTTCGTGAACTGGAGCCTCTCCATTTCAAAGGGAAATGGAGAGGATCCGGATCCGTCATTTTCACAGGTGAGACATGTCACATGAGTTAGACCTCTTTTTGTAGAGCCAAAAAACCACAACACATACCTACTACTACCCTTGGGTTAATTGAACTTTATTTTTACTAGGTAATAATCAATGCCATTGGGGAATTTCCCACAGATGTTGGCCGAAAATTTTGATAGATGCTGATCCTTCCCAGAGAGCATTTCCAGTCACCTCTTCAAATTTTTACCCGTTTGGAGAGTACATAGTTCGTTTTACTTTTTGCCTACTTACTTTTTAAAATACACTTTTTAACAGATTCTCTATCATTTTCTCTATCTCATTTAAATATTATTTCTTCATTCTTTCTTTAATATTTCTTTTTCAATCTTCTTTCATTCATCTAATTTTAATGAGAAGTGCTACGTTCTTAACATTTTATAATATTTTCACAATAAATCATATGTGATAAGTTATTACTGATTTCAATTTGAATACATTACTTAAATATATTTTTTTCATCAGTATTAGTTAATAACAATTCACCATTTAAAATTTATTGTGAAAATATTGTAATAGTATTTCTCAATTTTAGTTTCTTATTCTTTATTTTATTTTTCCCTTTTTTTTTTTTTCATCTACACGTCTCTTTTCTTTTTCTTTTTTCCTCTTTTTTTCTCCTCCACACCTTTCCCTTATCTCTATCTTCACTTTACTTTTTTCCTTTCTTCTGCTGGAGCTCTATCGTCACTTCTCTTTCTTTTTTCTTTTCTTTTCTAGCATTTCATCTCTTCACTTTTCTTTTTTCTTTTTTCTTTTTTTCTCTAGCACTTCGTCTACTCCAGAGCATTCAAGAAGCTCTCTCTCTCTCTCACACACAAATGGGTCAGATGGGTCAGATGTGTTGTTAACGGGCACCCTACGGTGCCCGTTAACACAGCCCTATTTATTGTATCCTTCAATTGGACAAGCTTGTGATCTGTGAATTTTAGCTGAAAAGGTTGTCTGAGTACTGTCTTGACACTCTCTCAAATGGCATGAAAATTACCTGTTTTAGCTTTTCAAGATTGCATCTGGGGTCGAGGATTTAGAATAAATGCATTCAAAAGTATTTTAATATAAATCCCTTGATATAAATTTCATCGGCACATGAAGATTTTCTTGTCAGAAAAAAAAAAAAAACGCGAATATTTTGTGCTGAAAGAGAGAAAAAAGAAAGGAAAAAAAGGTGATGTTACTTTAGCAAATCACTTATGATATTAAATAACATATATATATATATATTTAATCATTTCGAATTCGTAATAGTTATAACAAAAAATTGTACCTTTTATAATGGGAAAGTTTGTATAGTATTTTTTAATGCTTCCTTTCAAATTCCTGGTCAAATGTGCTATGGCCTCTGGGCAGTCCTAAATCTCACCCACCATAATGGTTATTGTCAAATAAAAGAACCATAATTGTACTTCACTTTTGCCACAGTAACACAATTCACGCTGATTACTTTTGAACGGCATCAATGGCTTGGACCGAAGTCATTATCTACTACAAGGGACCACTAGAAATTTCAGGATGATAGAAACATAGATAAATTGGTTTTGTTTTCTCTATCCAACTCCAAAATACGTACTTGTTTATATTAAACAAGCCTGTAAACATTACAACTTTACAATTACAAGCCTCGATAATTTGATTTTCTGTAGATTTTTTCCCTTGAAATATGCTAACTGATATTCATTCTATTTCAACATTTTCCACCTATATAAACAATAAAAATTTTTAATACCACAAGCATTGCCACAACTTTCCTACATTGCTACTAGAAGAACTCAAACTATTCTTCACCCATTTTCTCTATGAAGCCACACATACTTCAATTTTATTACTAACAAACTTTTAGCCCACCAAGCTTGAACCACATTGTTTTGAATTTGATGATCACAAAAATTCCAGCAACTATCAATATGGCCTTAGTAGTAGAACTTTAGAACTTTTTCTTTTCTTTTCCCCTCTTTTAAATTGTACTATATATAGGCAGTCTTAAACCTTATCCACCATTGATTTGGTCATAATCAGTCCATCTTTCTACTTGTTTGTGTTGCCCTACATTTTCAACCACCCGTTTTTTACAAGCAGAGAAGATATCATAGATATAAGTATAGTTTTTGCATATCTTACAATACATATCATATCATGTACAAAAAATTTTGTATCTTAAAAGCATATTGGAAGTACTCATGAATCATATGATACATAGATATGCGGTTTAAAATACATACATATATATATATATATATATATGTATATGTATATATATTTGTTATAATTTGTGTTCTAATTTGAGTCCAACAAAATGAACAAATTGTTAGACTTGTTTTTAATACAAAATTATCAGTCTACTTGATTGAGTCCAAAAAAATAACATATCAATAAGGGGTTTTTTTCCCACTTCTTTTCTCTTTTAAATTGTACTATAGGGAGTCCTAAACCTCATTCAAATGAGAGATAAAAACAAGAGTTTCTGCTCCAGATTGCCATGATAACCCAAATGACTTATAAAAATAAACTAGGAAAAAGAAAGGACAAATCAAAAACAGGTTGATGATTTTTTTAGAAGCAGTTATTGCTCATGATCTAAACGTTTCTATTTCAGTTTGAATAAAAGTTAACTCATAAGCTTCTCATCAAATAAAAATAAAATATAAAAAATAAATCTAGACTTTGATTGCTAATTCTTTGTGATGATTCAAATTTAACTTTTAGGACAACAATAAACTAATTATGTGACTTTTTGGGTTCTCCCTTGACTTCCTGACTCTTTGGTAGATGCAGAAGGAGAATATCATTAGTACCACGAGAGCAATATTATTAGTAATTAGACAATATCCCGCACGATGCGCGGTTCATTTTGATAAACTTTGTAAGAAATTATTTATAACCCATTGATTTCATGAATACTATTATTGTTAGTCACACTTAATCCATGAGGTTTTCTACTAAAACTAAATTCAAACTAAATACATTGGGGGAAAAATTCCTCTAATTCATGCAACCAAGAAATGTCACCAGATCATAGTGAAATTGTCACCTACAAACTTATTGGTTTGCCTCCTATTTTTTACCAACATTACTGGAATAAGATTGGTGGGGATGTGGCAAAAGCAGTTTTGACATGGCTTAATTCAGGTACTATTTGTCCATCTTTTAACCATACTTATATTACTTTAATTCCTAAAGTAAAATGCCCTCAACAAGTTACGAAGTTTCGCCCTATTGCCTTATGTAATATCTTGTATAAGCTTGTGTCTAAGGTTTTGGCAAACAGGCTAAAGAAATTGTTACTGGATATTATTTTTGAATCTCAAAGTGCCTTCCAATCTGATAAGGCGATTTCTAATAATATTCTTGTGGCTTTTGAATCTCTCCATCATATGAAGCATAAGAAGGTGGGCAAATTGGGTTTTATGGCTATGAAGCTTGATATGAGTAAGGCATATGATTGTGTAGAATGAAATTTTTTGTGTTGGCTTATGGAGAAGATGGGTTTTGAGGACTGTTGGATTCAGTTGATTTACGGTTGTATAAGTTCTGTTTCTTACTCTATCTTAGTGAATTGGGAACCTCATGGTGATATTAAACCTACTAGGGGACTTAGACAGGGTGATCCTTTGTCTCCCTATCTATTCCTTTTGGTGTCTGAAGGTCTTAACGGCTTAATCCAGCAAGCTGTGGCAGCGGGTGATATTAGAGGCTTTTCCCTTTGTCGTAATGGTCCTCGGATATCTTATTTATTTTTTGCAGATGATACTTTCCTTTTTTGTAGAGCCAAGCTTGGGGAGGTTCAGACTATTCAAAATATCTTGCGAAAGTATGAACTTGCTTCGGGTCAGAAGATAAATCCGGGTAAGACCACTCTATTCTTTGGACAGTCTGTTTCTCTTTTGTCAAAAAATGCCATTAAAAATCTGCTTGGTGTTCTTGGGATTAAGGAATATGAACGTTACTTGGGGCTTACGGCTGTGGTGGGGAAGAATAGGAGGGCTAGCCTTAATTATATTAAAGAAAGGATTTGGGGTAAGCTTCAAGGGTGGAAAGAGAAATTACTTTCTCAAGCGGGAGGGAAGTGTTGTTGAAAGCGGTTGTGCAAGCTATCCCCACTTTTGCTATGAGTTATTTTAAACTTCCTGTCGGGCTATGTAATGATATCGAAGCTATGATTCGAAAATTTTGGTGGGGTCAACAAGGTGATCGTAGGAAAATACATTGGAAAAAGTGGGATATTTTATGTCTACCAAAATCAAAAGGGGGCCTTGGTTTTCGGGAGTTGGGTAAGTTTAATGAGGCCATGTTAGCTAAGCAGGTTTGGAGATTGGTCCATGACACGGATTCCCTATTTTATAGAGTGTTCAAAGCGAAATATTTCCCTACGGGTACCATCTTTGATGCTAAGGCAGGTTCAGGGTCGTATGCTTGGAGGAGTATTCTCAAAGCCTGTAAGGTGATTTTGTTAGGTGCTCGATGGAGGATAGGTGATGGGTCGTTGGTAAAGATTTTTAAAGACTCTTGGCTCCTGGGTGCCCACTCAGGTAGAGTTCTTTCCCCTGTTTTTGTCTTGTTAGAAGAAGCCACGGTGGACCAGCTGATTGATAGTGACTCTCAATGGTGGAACACAAATCTGGTGGACTCTATTGTCATACCCTTTGAAGCGCAGCTGATAAAATCCATTTCGGTTTGCCATTCTGCTCAGAAGGATTTTCTGTTTTGGCCTCCTTCTCGGACTAGTATGTATCAGGTTTGTACAGGTTACCATTTTCTATGTGATTTGCAAGATAATGAGGTGGCTTCATCTTCAGATACAGCTGGGCAGAAAAAGTTTTGGAATAGCCTTTGGAAGTTAAACATTCCAAACAAGGTGAAATTTTTCCTTTGGCGTGCTTGTACAAATTCCATCCCGACTATGCTTAATTTACATAAGCGAAAAATTGTTCCATCCTTGGTTTGTAGCCATTGTCATGCAGGGGAGGAATCGATTCTTCATGCCCTCTGGTCTTGTGAGGCTATTTGTTCAGTGTGGGGTTCTTGTTTCGTGTCTTTACCTTCTAAATTTTCCAAGGTCAGTTCATTTAGGGACCTGCTTGAGCTGGTGTTTTGTTCCTCGTTGAATTCTAAAGTTTTTGTGATGACTTGCTGGATTCTATGGAATCACCAGAATAAGATATGGGTTGGAGAGGTGGTCTGGCCGCTGAATAAGGTTGCTGGTGTAGTGCGTCGTCATCTGCAGGAGTTTCAGCAGGTCCGGTGCTGTCCCAACAAGAAGGTTTGTGCATAGAGACCTCGGTGGAAGCCTCCTGATGTAGGTTTTGTGAAGGCAAACCTTGATGGGGCAATTTTTGAGGATTTAAGAGCCGTGAGTATTGGAGTGGCTGTACGGAATGAGTATGGAGAGGTGGTTGCAACTTTGGCAGAGCAAGTTCCCATTCCCGATTCTGTTTTTTACTCTTGAACCTTTGGCAGCTAGGCATGCGGTTCATTTTGTTCAGGAACTTGGTCTACGTAATGTTGTCTTTAAGGGTGATTCGGAGTCTTCCATTCAAGCTATTAGTAATAGACTTCTTTTACATTCGTCTTGTGGTCATATTATTCATGACATTTTACTGTTTCCTAGCTCATTTCAGAGCTTTTCTTTCTCTCATGTGTGTAGGCAAGGTAACGCTTTAGCTAATGCCTTGGCTAAGAGAGCTAGGTTGTCTAGTCCTTTACTGGTTTGGATGGAGTCTATTCCTCCGGATCTGTATAACTGTTATTTGTCGGATTTTTCGTCTTTTAATTAAAGTAGCCTTCTTGGCTGGTTTCTCAAAAAAAAAAAAAAAATATATATATATATATATATATATCAATTAGCTATAAAAACTTCTAGAATTTCATGATACAACAATAGAAAAAATAATGTCATAGTGATGCAATAATATCACAATTTAACCTCCAAATTTTAATTGAACTAAAAGTAGCCAAAAATAGATCCTTACTAGGTATACGCATCATACAGAAAACCAAAAATATAAATTGGCACATAATATGAAAAAATAAGCCTAAATAAATCACAATGCTACATAAGTAAAACTGTATACATAAAATCTAAACAAAATATTTAAGACGATCGTAATATTTTGAAAATTAACATACCTCTCACAAAGAAAAACAAAGATATTGTGAGAGAATTATGAAAGTTTAATTTTTAAGTCCAATGGAAATGGAGATTTATACTGGACAAATGTGGAAACAAATAATATTTGCCCAATTCATTGAATTTGACTCTTGCAATTCTGCATTGAAGTTAGTCTTATGCAGAAAATTGAAAAGTTTTTTTGATTCCTACATTTCCCATGACTTTTTAGATTCATCTGTATCAATGCAAAGCATGTAAAATTATTAATGTATACAAATTCTTTGAATTTTATTCTTACATTTTCCATGACTTTTTAAATCCATCCGTATCAATTCAAAGCATGTAAAGTTATAAATGTATACAAATTCTTTAAATTTTATTAATACATTGAAATAAATGCATTTGCCATTACTTAATAGTTTGACATAAATGCTAAATTTAGTCGAGGTGGAAACCTAAATGAGAAGGATGTCATACAATGTGCCATTTGGCAAAACCTCATGCTTTCCCACATGAGGTCTCTGCTTTTATATATAATATTGAATTGATGTGGAGACAAATAATATTTTCCCAATTCATTGAATTCGAGTCTTGCAATTCTGCATTGAAGTTAGTCTTATGCTAAAAATTGAAAAGTTTTTTTAATTCCAACCTTACCCATGACTTTTTAGATCTACCCGTATCAATTCAAAGCATGTAAAGTTATAAATGTATAAATTTCCCATGACTTTTTAGATCTACCCATATCAATAGGAATCATTTCACATCTCTTGTAAATTTCAACTACTAATTAATTATTACAGTACGTCAATGAGTATTTCATCACTAAATACAACAGTAACACTTGATTGATGCAGCCTTAATGCAATAGTAGCTCTTGAACAATGCAGCAATCCAATATGATAGACCTGTACACCAATAATAGGAACATAGCAGTGGTGCAACTTAAACTCCATGGGGAAAGCATGCATAGTGCCATTAAGCACACACCATTTCAAAAGTAATACAGTGAAGTACATCAATGGCTTCATCATTCTCTGCAGTTTAGGACATGCAAAACATGACTGGAACTCATTGTGAAGGTCATAAATAAAAGCCTAAAAGTATATTAAAAACTATTAGACCTTTGAGTGGTAATTTGAACTCTAGTAGAATAACCTACTAATAATTAATTTAATGAAATTG
This sequence comes from Quercus tomentella, assembly GCA_028535165.1. NCBI lineage: Eukaryota > Viridiplantae > Streptophyta > Magnoliopsida > Fagales > Fagaceae > Quercus > Quercus tomentella. Next base: position 13,938,688 of record JAPQVY010000122.1, read on the forward strand.
CTTCCTGGAAGACATTTTGGTTTTACTACAAAAGAGACCAAAATATTAATTATAAAGCAATAAAATTTTATCAATGTTTGCTAAGAACTTGAAGGAGGCAGCAAGTTAGAATACTGGCCTGTTTTAGTTGTCACAATCACTAAAATAAAAAGAGTAGCTAAAAAGTATTAAATTATTGTATCAATATTACTTGGTGAACCGCTGTGTTGCAAACTTGATAGTACTGAAAGTTTTAAGATCATTTACATATTGGAGTTGCGACAAACCACATCTTTATAAACACTCTATGCCAAAGGAATGAAAGAATTACCTTCTCTAAAGGGCATTTGAAGCACTCAGAAGATTCACTATCTCGTGAACCATCAAAAGACTTTTCAATAGTAACATCAACTAAATTAGAGCATTTGATGTCAACTACAGAGTCATCAACACAATCAACACTGTTTTCAGTACCTGTATGAAGCAGCAAAATCAATATCAACATCCAACTTCTTCTTTTTTTGATAAGTAATATGAACACCCAACTTTGAGGCATAAATGTGAATAAATTAATATGAAAAAAAGGAACACATTTGTACATTATAAAAATTTCTGCACATTTACATTAGTCATAGTTTGGAACTTGATTTGGAGTATATTAGTTAGAGGATTATATTGTGTTATGAATAAGGACTATCCTAACCATAAATATATAATCCCATCTAATGGCTGCAAGTCTTCAACAACAAATTCACAATGGCAAAAAAAGAATTTTCCATAAACATTACAATAATTACAAACTTAGAACTCCACTATCCTCTTATTCATCAAGCTTTAGTTTTAGCACTTTGAGAGAATAGAGATAATTTATTTCATTAGACTAGATTGCTCTATCTAATACCATGTACATTTAAAGTGGGATGATCAGTTCATCCAACAACCGAGCCTTGAATCTTAGTCCCACAATTTTCAAAGTCTATATATGTCCATAGGTATCATCTTTTTAGGATAATAAGGAAGATGTGAAGCATTCTCATGCATTCAGTTGAGATTGGTGAAAGTTTGGTTGCCTTCAATTTTGTTGATATCAATCTAAACATGGTGAGATTGGTCAAAGTTTTGCTTGAGGCAATTTGTATTTCAAATTTTGAAAACCAATCCATTTATGAAAGATCTTAAGCATTCTCACAAAATAATAACAATAAACAAACAAATCATGATTTTTTTTGTTTAAAAAAAAAAAAAATTGCCTGAAGAGTTTGTATGCTTCTAAAAGAAAAAAATTTCTTCAATAATCAATCAATGCTCCATATTTCTTATCAAAAAAAAAAAAAAAAAAAGCTTCATATTTAAAAAATGGTAGTACCTAAATTGTAAGGAAGGTCTCAAGACCATCAGCATTGCACATAGCAAGTAGGGACCATTTATTTACTCCTGCAAGACCACGCTCCTTATTTCCCTTCCACCGCCATGTATTAAGAATTTTAGAATAAAACAAAAGATTAGTGATTTTATCAAACAAATTGTGTATAAAAAAATTAAGTTGTTCTATTAGCATAATTAGAAAAAATAGATGCTAGCAATTAAAGATAAAGTAACTAACTCTTTTTTTAGTAAAGATAAAGTAACTAATTTGAAAATGCAACAGATGGCTATCTTTGACAATCACAATCCTAATTCTTGAAAAGATCCAAAAGAAACCTCCAAGAACAAAAATAAAAACCATCTAAATTTCAAACAGTTCTTCAAATGTAACCACCACCAATGTAAAAAACAGAGAAATATAAGAGAAAAGAGGTGTATCTTCAAAAGAATAATTCATTACCACAGTTGTTGCAAATATTACAATCTGAAACAAACCAAGACAAAAACCTTAAGATTAAAATAGATACTAGCAATTAAAAATAAAGTAACTAACTCTTTTTTTAGTAAAGATAAAGTAACTAATTTGAAAATGCAACAAATGGCTATCTTTGACAATCACAATCCTAATTCTTGAAAAGATCCAAAAGAAACCCCCAAGAACAAAAATCAAAACCATCTAAATTTCAAACAGTTCTTCAAATGTAATCACCACCAATGTAAAAAACAGAGAAATATAAGAGAAAGGAGGTGTATCTTCAAAAGAATAATTCATTACCACAGTTGTTGCAAATATTACAATCTGAAACAAACCAAGACAAAAACCTTAAGATTAACAACTTTGGTTCTATTAGGACTCATAGCAAACTCGTAGATAACTTTAATCAAACACATTATAGGCAATCTATTAAATGACTAAACAACATCAAGATGTAATATATACAGATATATACAAATAACAAATAAAACTGAAATTAAGCTCCACAAATTGAACCAAATTTGGTTACCAAATAGAGAAGCAAATGTTCAAGACCAAAGTGATTGCAAAAGTATTTTAAAAACATAGCCAAGTTTGGGTACAGAGACTTTGGAATACCTTGATATCATTGTCCTTGTTGCTACTATTGATGCTTGGATAGGTTATGGCTACAGCTCATGACCCATTGTAGTATCTAGACTCATATTAGTCAAATAGTGATAAGAGTTTGAAAGCACTTCCATCTCATTATGGAGCCTCAAAGTACATAGTTAGCAAGTGCATATGAAAAAGGAAACAACTTAATTGGGAACTCATTCAAGAATAAAGCACCACCCTAAAAAGTTGCAGGAATCAAACTCTGCTTGGATAAAGGACCATTGAGAGACACTCAGAAGAAATTCATTTTAATATGAGGTTGACCAGCTTCAAATAGCTCAAACCTCCATTGAAACATATTTAAAAGCAACTCTAATTTTAGTCAGTTTCCTCGCTCTAAATTTCCCTCAATAACCATTTCAATATCAAAAAATGAAATTAACAATTTCTAGGAACCCAATTGTCCACCATCCACTCTTGCAATTCTTTCAGGTTTCCCTTTCCTTGATAGCTTTTTGCAGTCTAGGTTCTTTATGTTCACTACAGGCTGTCTGACACAAGCTTGCGTGTTTTCTTTAGTCAACTATAATAAGCAGCCCAAAAACCCACAAAGGAGTTAGCTTTATTGAAACTTCAGCCCCAAAAATAATGTTAACTGTGCATAGCTTTATCATGTCTTAATGCATTGAATTTGTACGTTTTTAGACCCCTTAAAACACAAATTATTTAACCTAGTTATTTAGCCAAATGATTACTTAGTCAAATTATTCAGATCTAGGTTAACACAAATAAATCATATCATTGAAACAGTGCGGAATATAAATAATACAACGATATGATAACCCAGGAAAACCAAACCGGTAAAAAAACCTGGGGAGGATTTAACCTAGCTATCCTCAAGGTAAAATAGATCCACTATGAAAGAATTGAAGTTTACACAATAGCGACTTAGACCGCTAACATCCTATTGTTACCTTGAGTTGGAAATTTACTACCACGACCATATGACAGCTCCGAGTCCACGGACTACTTCTTTCTTGGATTCACAGCAACCACAAGTACTCCCACTTGTGTTTCTCTTTAAGCTCTTTATGCAGCAACTGAACTGATCATCAAGCTCTCGACATGAATCTTGATTCTTGATAACCCTAAGTATGTATGAAGGCAAACACCTCTAGATCTCACAAGAGATTCGTACACACAGCATAAACAACAACATTAAAACATGGCTAAGGTTTTCCTTTTATACTTAAGGCAAAACATAAAACCCTACACGTCAAACGGGCTTGGGCTGAGTTGGAAAATTCTGTAGAAAAAACAATTTGCATGAGCTTCGATCGATCAAGTCTAATTTTCGATCGATCAAGCTTTGCAAATTTACACAATAAATCCTGCAGTACACTCGATTCCAACTTTACACATAAACACACTTTGAGCAAGTCTAAAACAAGACTAAACGTTTTGATCATGGTTTGCCAACATTACATAATGAAGTTCTAATACATTTAAACCTAAAGTCTTAGAACCTAACAAAATTATCAAAACTATGTGATACAATATGAATGGAATTCAAGAGTTGCCTCAAGTCATTGTATGATGCCAAAAGATTTATATGAGACTTCAAATGGTTATGGTCAGGGTACTATTGCAAGTTAGGGATTGACCATTATGATTATAACTAAAGTTCATTCACCTTTTTCCTAATTCAAGAAATGAATTGCAACTAAATCTTCAATTAGAATTGCTTAATATTTCAGTGAGATTCACTAATCAAGAACATGCTGCATTACTACAATTTTCCATTGACATAACATTTTATTGTTTGCTCCTTAAAAAGGAAGCAAAACCTTTTCTTAGAAGTTGAATAGGGTCAGCACTAATTGCCATTAAGCAAAAACATAGAAAATAATGAGTTGGAATTAGGAAAGTACTAACTGCATATGTGGCTTGTGATCTATTTTTGGTGTTTAAGATCAATAAGCTCCACCACAGGCAATTTATCTATACAGAAACAGAAGAAAAAAAAAATCAAATGAGAATAAAAAATGAAAATACTTATTGGAAGCCTTTTGTCGAACACCTAGTAGATGTAGTCATTTGCTCGTACTGACATAATTCTTATGAAAAACTAAACTTTGCACAATAAATGGAAAAAAAAAAAAAAAATACATTGAACAAATTTGAGACCAACATATTAGTGCTCATCATTTGCTCAGTTTTTTTTTTTTTTTTCAACAAACAAAATTGAGGCCTAGTGTTCTCTAATACCCAGCTCAAATTTGTGAGTAATTCTAAATTGTTTCAATTAGCCAAGGAAAGAAATAATATAGAACACAAAAATTATTTGCTTAACTGTCAAAGAAACCAAATAGAGAATTTTTTTTGTTATAATAGAATTTACAATAGAAATTAACACTCCTTTCAGAAAAGGAAACCAAGAGACTGCAGAAGAAACTATGGAGGAGTTTCACAGGTCAAAGAGAACGGATATATATATATATATATATATATATATAAAACAAATTGAACATAGTGGGAACTATACCTGGTAGTACTGCTTCTACTCAGACTTGGATTGCTTCCAAGGATTTGCCTTTCCACCTACAAATCCAGAAAAAGAAAAGCTAAAGAAAAACCTTTTAATTTTTTATTACATAGATTTGAAATTGAAATCAATCAATGTCAAATGAAATCTACAATTGAAACTAAGAGAGAATTAAAAAAATATAAATTTGTACTTGATTAATGACAAAATTGGAAACTCTTTGCTAAGAATGTTGATTCATGAAGCGTAAAGAAATTAAAGAGACCAAAAATACTCTCTGCTTTGTAATCCACAAATTACCCATAAATTATCCAAAACAATTTTAACTCAAAAATCCAAAACCAAACCAAAGCAACACATAAACCCTAACCATAAACCAAATCTAATCCTATAATTGATCAAAACAAAATCTAACCCAAATGGCTAAATCGAAACACTCAAACATAAATCATAGTTATTGTGTAATTTTAAAAAGAATAAAGAAAACCTTCACCGGTAATGGTTCCGACTGCATGAAGGTGGTGGCTGCCTTGAAATTCATCTCTCTATCGTTTTATGTTCTCATCTGTTTTAATGGGATCATTATCTCGACTAAAGGCACTTTCGATCTCTCTTTTGTAACATTATCGATCTATCTTTCGATCTCTGTTCTTCTGCAGTTTACGTAATCTCTCTTTGTATCTCTCTGTTCTTTTGCGTTTTTTCTCTTTCACCAAACCGTCTACCTTTATGGCCTGGGTTTTGGACGATGAAGAAGGGGTTTGGCTGTGGAGTGTGTTTTGGAAGATGGAGAAGTGGAACAAGGAAGGAGAAGGGAATGGGAGAAATAGAGAATCAGAATTTATTTTGTTGTATTATAGGGTTTTATGTATTATCGGGTTAGGAGAAAAAAAAAAGAATTTATATATGTTCTCTCTTTTTCTGTATAGGTTCAAGCTTTTTGAACGTAATTCACTAATTTATTAAGCGGTTAGTTTTCTTTTTATACTGAGAGACTCTCAAAAGGTGTTTTAAGAAAGTGAAACACTATAATTTATCATTTTTTAATTGTGCACATGGCAGAATTTTAGATAGGCTTTTTTCCTACATGGCAACACCTCCGTTTGGCCTCTACATGGCAACACCTCTTTAATTGCAGAAAAAGGCTTCTGCTATTATATATAGTGTATAATATTGACTAGTAAGTTACCTGTGCAATACATGAATAATATTGGAATATTTTATGTAAGATGGTTTTGGAGAATATTGTATATGTATTATAGCATAATTGTTATAAAATTTTATTAGTAATGAGTTCATCATAAAAGCAACAATTCTAAATTGCACACACATATCTATTATAATTATTCAGTTGAAGTAATGAGGAAAAAAAAAATAAAAAAACCAACTTTGGAGGAATATTATGGAATAAAAGCTGATATAAAATGTGTCTTTTTCTTTCTCCTTAATTCTAAAACAAAATACACATCCCAAACATCCACAGTCAATTACATCATTTACAAAACCCACAATCCACAACATCCAACCTTAATATCAAAATCATAATTGTCATTGTCACTCAATATAAAATGTAGGCCCCCCTTCCTTGATTGTAGCCAACTCATATGGATTAGAATTAGATGAGACAGTGTTAGAGTTAGGTAGGTGTCATTGAAAGATTGAAGGTAAATGACATCATTTTTGGTCTGTATGTATTTGATATGAGATGACATAATATGTTGTGTGTAGGTATATATATATATATATATATATAAGCAGAGACTTCATGTGAGAAAGCATAAAGTATATTGATGGGTTAAAAAAACCTCATGTTGAGACCTACGTTTTTGCATTAGAAGCTTCCATTGGATGCGAAACACATGAGGAAAAGTGAATCAAGCATAGTGTTTGAGGACTTTGGCAATCAAACACCATAATACAATAAACAAATCCCAATTTTTTTTTTTTTTTTTGGTCGCTAAATAATACAGGTTTTGAAAAGAATGCTAAGTTGTTAATGTATTAATAACTCATATATTGTTATTCTTCAATTAAAAAAAGAAGAAGGAAAATAGTAGTATTAAATTTCAAATTCATTAAACACTAGTGAGGAGATAGCTCAGTGATTGACACCTCATTTATCAAAGCTTGGACAGAGCTACTTTTAGATTGATTTGACTCCGTCACCCTTGAATCATTCTCCCATTGCAAGCAAATGTTTGATTCAGTACCATTGTTCATAAAAAATGCTGGTTCTAATAGTATTGGTAGAGTTATAGAATAGCTATTAAGCATGAGAATAACGGATGCTATAGTTGGTCTATCAGCTACATTTTCTTGAACACATAGTAATCCAATGTGAATACATCTCATTATTTCATTTGTCGAACCTGCCTTCAATGTGGGATCTACAAGATTTGAAATTATACCCTGTTTCCAATTTTTCCATGCTTGCAAGATAATTTAAAATGACAAATTAAGTATTCAAGAAAACATTATTATTATTATTATTTTAAAAGAAATATATTTGGGGTGTATTTCTTCATTTCCTTTACTCCTGATCCTTCAATTTTGCTAGATTCCTATGTATTTGGTATAAAGCCAACTAGCTATACAAGCATTAATAATTTGTCACTTTATGGACATTATTAGTGCCATACTAATAGGTACAGCCCAACGGGTAGCATGCTTGATACTCCACATCATAAACATAAAGAAAAAGGGTATTCTTTCAAATTTCTCCACTCCCATTGAACCACATGGTGGGATTTTAACATGCATTCCTACCATTCCATACTTACGGGGTATATGTTCCATTAGACCCAAAAATAAAAATACTTATGTTAGGACATATGTCATTATTTTATGTAATTAACTAATCCTTTGACAAAACGCACTTTACTTGTATTTGGGTAGATCTAGGATGTGTTTAATATTTCAAAAAACTGTGTTTCAAGATCAAGTGTTGAAGCCATGCAAGTCTGTCCAAGAAACAAGCTGAAAAGTGCCTGTCATTAAAGCTCGACAGCTACCTCGACAGTTAGCCATCTATCGAGCTTAAAGAGCTGTTCAGCCCCGTGGCTCGATAGCAGCTTGACAGATAGGGTATCTGTCAAGGTTTATGAAAAACAGAATTTTAGTTCTGTTTTGACTCAAATCCATGATTATGTATTTGGACTTTCTTTTCTCACAACCCTAGACATATAAAAGGATTATTTAGGGTCGTCAAATTATTCACAAGTTGCATAAGTGTTGAGCAAAGTTTGTTCAAGCAAATTGTGACTGAATACAGAATTTGCCCTAGTTCATCGTTCTTGTGAATAAGTTGCTGTGTTTGTGCACCGTATGGTTTTGTGACCAAGCATCTTCTGGATCTTCATCGTTGGGATGAACTGAAGAACTTTGCAACCAACAACCTTCTCTAGTTGGTGATTGAAGTCGAGTATTGGGATCCGCGCAATTGGTTAGTCACGTACTGGAAGCCGTGTATCAAAAGGAGAAATTGTCACTACAGAACAAGTCCAATTGGGTATTGGGGTAAGGGTTCAACTGTAAGTTGGTATAAGGTACTGAGATTCCTTTACTTGTAACCGCTTGTTGTGATAATAGTAAAATTTCAGGAGTGGTAACCTTAAAATCACCCGGTGGAGTTTTTGCCGTATTGGTTTTCCCCATTTGTAAACAAATCACCGTGTTAATTTATTTTCCACTGCATACTTAGTTTATTGGTGATTTGTTTATGCTACCACGCGTTTGCATGTTAATTTGATTAATTAATAAACTTGGCTAATTAATCAATTAATTTATCACAAGGGGTCAATACGTTTTCAGCCTATCAAGTGGAATCAGAGCAGACACACTCTGATTAGGTTTTATCTTTGTTGTGTTGATCCATTGACCCCTGTTTGTCATGGATAGAGGACAGTCTTTAATCATACCTCATTTATTTGATGTGACTAACTATGCATACTAGAAAGTACGCATGAGAGCTTTCTTGCAGTCTTTAGATGAGAAAGTGTGGCAAGCTGTAGAGATTGGTTGGACCAAGCCAAAGGATGCGTCGGCCGATTGGGATGAAGCCAAGATCAAGGCCGGCAAACTTCAACAGCAGGGCATTAAATGCCTTATTCAGTGCAGTCACCAATGAGGAGTTCAAGAAGATATCCTCTACTGAAACTGTTAAGGAGGCATGGACCATCCTCCAAACAACCTATGAGGGAACCAAGGCTATCAAGGATTCAAAGCTACAGAGGCTCACTACAAGTTTCGAGGAGATTAAGATGGAGGAGGATAAGTCGTTCGATGAGTTCTATGCCAAGCTCAAAGACATAGTGAACTCAGCGTTCAATCTTGGGGAAACCATTCTTGAACCCAAGATTGTAAGAAAGGTGCTCAGATCTCTACTCGAGAGATTCCATGCCAAGATTACGGAAATCGAGGAATCAAAGGATATTGATAAGATTCCTTTGACAGAGCTGGTTGGTAATCTGCAGACTTACGAGCAAGGGTTAACAAGGATTGGTAAGTCGAGCAAGAGCAAGAGCATGGCCTTGAAGGCCAAGAGCAGTGACACGGATGAGTCTTCAGACTATGAAGATTCTAAGATGAAGTCCTACATCACCAGGCAATTCAAGAAGTTTATGAAGAATGCCAATGGGAAGGGCTTCAACAAGGACCGAAGGCAATCCAGTTCTTCTCAGTTCAAGAGTCAAGACAGAGGGAAGAAGGATGCTAGGGATAGTGGTCAGTACACTGTTCCCGCAAGACCTAAGTACTTTGGGTGTCAAGGCTTCGGTCACATGAAACAGGAGTGTCCTACATATCTCAAGAGTATTGGGAAAAGCAAGGCACTTGCTGCTACTTTGAGCGACACCGAGCCTAAGGATGATTCTGACAATGAGGATGACGGAATCCTGAATGCCTTCACTGCCACTGTTAGTCCTATTAAGGGGATTGTTGAAGATGTGTATGAAGAAGAGGAATTGGTAGAGTCCAAGTTTGAGAAGATGGATGAATAAGATGACATCCACATAGCCTATGCAAAGTTGTACAAGCTCTTAGAGAAGCATGAGAAGATGTATAGGTTGGCCTCCAAGAAGCTTAGTGATGTGGAGCTTGTGCGAGAAGAGCTTTCCACAAAGGTTGATGAAGCCAATTAGACTATTGGAGCACTGAGATTTGAGAACAATCTTTTGGCTGAGAAGACTAAGAAGCTTGAAGCAGAGCTGTTCCAAGTCAGAGCTCAATTGGAGAGGACTTCAAGTGCAAAACTTGATGAGATACTCAGTTTTCAAAAATCTGCTTCTGATCGAATAGGTTTAGGGTATGATTTCTCTTCTTCTAATATTGCTTCTACTAGTACTACTTTTTTTGTTCCTCCTAGTAATAATGTTGAAATTGAGAACAATGATGTTAAAACTAATTTAGCTAGTGAGAACATAGACAAGAGAAAATCTATCTTAGGAGCACCCCCTAAGCAAGATAAAAAGGAAGCTAAAAACCCTAGGGTTAAAAAGGCTAACTCTCAAAAGCCTAAACAAAAGAAGCAACATCTCTGTCATCACTGTGGAGTTGCCGGTTATACTCGACCAAATTGCTATAAGTGGTTAGCCACTCAACAGAGCAACGGCATGATAGCATCTGGAAGCCAGAATCAGCTTCAATCCTCTCTTGCTCCTCTTGGAGATCTTCTCAAAGCCCTCTTGTTCCTTTTGAACTTGAACGGTTTCAATTCTTCTCCTTCACCGCCGGTCCAAGGGTTTAATCAAAGGAAAGGTTCTTCTAGGATGTGGAAGGAAAAGGGCTTCAGTGATTCTATCACTTTCTTCTCTCTCTCTTTGTGTTTTTACTTTTGCATAACTTGTGTGTTTTGCTTTTATTTTGAGTCAGTCTAGTTTTTATGCTTTGCTTTGTTTAATATGTTTTTATTTGTTTTCAGTTTTGTTTATTTTGTTTTCGATATAAAAATAAAAAAAATTAAAAAATCAGAAAAATACAAAAACAGTGTGTGTTTTGTGTACATTGGTACTTGTGTACCTTGGATGACCATTGAAATAAAGTTTTCTAAATTTTGTATCTTTTGTAGCTTAGATGAGCACCTCTATGCACAACTAAGCAAGTGAGCTTTGTGGCTCTTGTTTGTGATGAGTAAGATTAAGTTATCTCTTGTACTTAACACTCGTATCACTTTTTTGATGGGAAGTACTAAAAAATCCTAAGAGAAAGGCATAAATAACCATCTCACCACTGTTGTCTGCCAATCATAATATGACATCTATATGCTTCGGCATAGCAAAAGTGCAATTTCAAAAGCTTAACATCATTGGGTATTTCTTTTCTATCTCTTATATGTCCATGCATGATTTACTTAAAAAGAAAATATGCAAAGACTATAAAAAGAAAAAAATAATCAAAATGCTTTAAATATGATTGCAAGCTTGTATTCTAGGAGATGTGGGAGTTATAGGATGTACCTCGAAGGTGATAGTCCCCATCAAACAGTTATAATTGTGTGTGAGTTAAAGTGATTTTCTCATATCTCAAATCGTCATAACATGTATACACTTAAGCACTCTTGCGATGTTTTTCACACACAACACACAATATTCTTTGCTACTCTTGATACATGTGCAGGTACAATATGATTTGGCCATCACAAGATTTACATGTGTTAATGTATGCTCACTAAACTGTCTTGACTTGTTTTTAAAATATAAAATTGGTTAGACTTGTTTAGTATGTGTGTGTGTGTGTTTTTGGGATCTTTGTGCTTAAAATTGTTGTTGAGAGATGTTTTTGAGTGTTTAAAATGTTAATTGGATCCTTGGTTGAGTTGCATGCTTGATTGCATTCATATCTGTGTTTTTCCCTTCTTGAAAAACTGTTTTTAAGCAATCTCGACACCTCCTCGACACCTAGCTATCTGTCGAGCTTTTAAGCTTTTTCTTATCGCAATCTTGACAGATCCTCGACAGCTAGGTGGATCGATCTAGAAAGTTTCTGGATCCTCGATAGCCTCTCGACAGCTGGTGGATCGATTGAGCTTCTGTTATTGTGTCTTTGCTTTGTTCCTCGACACCTTCTCGACAGCTGCATCTGTCGACGTTGTTTTTCTTGATACCTGGCTCGACAGATGTCTCGACACCTCTATCTGTTGAGATTTACTGAACCTCTATATATAGGTTCTGTGCGATCCGGTTTTTCATTTCACTCGATCTCTCTCTCGATAGCTTCGTGTTTTCTCTTCCTAAACCTCTCTCACTCACTCCAAACTTCTTCCTCAAGGTTTCTTTAAGCTTTTACCAGTTCTTCTTCACTTGGTAAACTTCAAATCTCTCATTTTCATGCATTTTCATGTTTTGAAACCTAGGTTTTGAGGTTTTTTCAAAATTGATGAAGTTTTGGTGAAATTTTTGGGTTTGGGATTTGCTTATGTGATCTTAAAACTTCATGCATTGCATCTCATGTGCATTATAATAGTATTATCATGCATTTAGTTGTGTGCAAATTGATTGTGTGCTGGTAGGATTGGATTGGGCTGAGCCCATGATGCAATTTCTTTTGCATATCACATGTTCATGCATTCCCCATGCATACGTGCTCTATTTTCAATACACTTGTTATATTTGAAATGTGTTGGGATTTTTCTGATTGTCTCTCGCTCTCTCTCTCCCTTTCTTTTCGGTTTACGTTAGTCGTGTCTATGGCACCAAAACGTAAATCCACTCCGTCCCAAAATCCTCTTCGTTCTAGGGTATCGTCTTCCTCTGATCCTACTCCTTCTCATATCCGGTTTCGTGATGAGGATGCCTGAAAGGACTTCTCGGAGAACTTTTCTCGATGAGGTGTTCATTCGGAACGCCGAGTCATTTCGACGGACTTCACCGACATTGACCTTCCCGATGTCATTCACAGTCGGGGTTGGGAGTCATTGTGTGACGTCTTAATCACATGTCCATCCGTGCTGATCCAGGAGTTTTACTCCAACATGCATGGCCTTGATTCTTCAGTACCTCTCTTTCATACTCCTGTTCGAGGTACGCGCATTGTTGTCACACCGCAGCTTGTTGCGGATGTGCTCCATGTTCCGAAGGTAGAGCATCTTGACTACCTCGGATGTGAGCGTCTGAGGACTGTGTCCAAAGACGAGATGATCTCTAATTTCTGTGAGCACCCTTCTGATTGGGGTGATCGTTAGTTTACACCATGTAAGGCCTTTGCTAAAGGTCCTAGATTCATAAACATGGTGATAACTCTTTATTTGCATCCACTCTCTCACTATAATTCTATCACAGAGCCTCGTGCTCGATTTTTGCTTTCTTTGTTAGAGCACCTCATTATAGATTTTCCTTCACATTTTATTCTTTCTATTATAGATGTATTTAGGGATACGACAACTCATGATAAGCTCATTTTCCCTTCGGCTATCACGCGGATTTTATGCCATTTTTCTGTTCCTTTTCCCTTTTCCACCCACTTTTCTGTCATGTGTGCCATAGACGCTGCTACCGTTAAACATAGCGAGGCGCAGTTTAGGTCACGGTAGTAGGATTCAGCAGCTCCTCCCTCCCATTCGGCTCCATCTTGTTCTGCTCCATCCACATCTACTCCCTCCTCTTCTACGAGCGATGTGTCACTCGGGGACATCGTGGCGCAGCTGCAGTGCATGGATGCTCGCCTTGATACACTCTCTACAGAGCTGTATCAGGTGAACGTTCGTGTCGATCGTATTGCACGACGGTAGGCGATCATGGGTGGCTTTGCTCCTGAGGCTTCTCCTCCACCTCCTCCCGTGGATTCTAATTCTGAGGATGAGGATGATGATGATGGTGATGACGATGATGCTTTTGATGATGATGATGAAGATTCTAGCTCTACTGATGAGATGTCTACTTGACACTCTTACCCTTTGTCACTCGTGATAAAAAGGGGAAGTAGTTTTAGATATGAGAGTAGTCATTTTTAGGGGGAGAATTAGTATAGGACCATTTTGTTAGGGGGAGTGTTGTTATCTGAGGGATGTAGTAAGGATTACATGTATCTTTTTCTTTTCTCTATTTTAGATGCATTTATTCTTGTACATGGGTCTGGTGACCATTATTGACATACATTGTACTTATTTTTCTTTATATGTTAATGTATGTTTCCTTCACCTACCCTTGCATGTGTTGTTTCTTTCATTTCTTTATACACATGATTCTTATTACTTGTATGCAATCTATTATTTCTGTTTCACACAAAGATGCCTTGATGAGTTTTGTTTAAAGTGTTTTAGAAATACAGGTTGTCAAAGTCTACTTGCCATGAACTCTCTTCTTGCAAAGTTTTTCAAGAGTTTGTGTTAGGATAGATTTTATTGTATTCAACAAGTGAATATGAGTTGAGTGATTTATGACTTCTCTCATATGTTCATTTGTTTGTTGTGGTTTTGTCACGGATTGCTAAAGGGGGAGATTGTTAGGACATATGTGATTCACTTGTTAGGAACATACGTCATTATTTTATGTAATTGGTTAATCTTTTGACAAAACACACTTTACTTGTATTTGGGTAGATCTAGGATGTGTTTAATACTTCAAGAAACTGTGTTTCAAGATCAAGTGTTGAAACCATGCAAGTCTGTCCAAGAAACAAGCTGAAAAGTGCCTGTCATTAAAGCTCGACAGCTAGCCATCTATCGAGCTTAAAGAGCTGTTCTGTCCCGTGGCTCGACAGCAGCTCGATAGATAGAGTATCTGTCGAGGTTTATGAAAAACAGAATTTCAATTCTGTTTTGACTTTAATCCATGATTATGTGTTTGGGCTTTCTTTTCTCACAACCCTAGACATATAAAGGATTATTTTAAGGGCCGTCAAAGTGTTCACAAGTTACACAAGTGTTAAGCAAAGTGTTTGGGCTTTCTTTTCAATTCTGTTTTGACTTCAATCCATGATTATGTGTTTGGGCTTTCTTTTCTCACAACTCTAAACATATAAAATGATTATTTTAAAGGCCGTCAAAGTGTTCACAAGTTGCACAAGTGTTGAGTAAAGTTTGTTCAAGCAAATTGTGATCGGAGACAAAATTTACCTTAGTTCATTGTTCTTGTGAAGAAGTTGCTGTGTTTGTGCACTGTAGGGTTTTGTGACCAAGCATCTTCTGGATCTTCATCGTTGGGATGAACTGAAGAACTTTGCAGCCAACAACCTTCTTTAGTTGGTGATTGAAGTCGCGTACTGGGATTCGCGCAATTGGTTAGTCACGTACTGGGAGCGGTGCATCAAAAGGAGAAATTGTCACTACAGCACAAATCCAATTGGGTATTGGGGTAAGGGTTCAACTGTAGGTTGATATAAGGTACTGAGATTCCTTTACTTGTAACTGCTTGTTGTGATAATAGTGGAATTTTGGGAGTGGTGACCTTAAAATCACCTGGTGAGGTTTTTGCCGTATTGGTTTTTCTCATTCTTAAACAAATCACCTTGTTAATTTATTTTCCGTTGCATACTTAGTTTATTGGTGATTTGTTTATGTTACCACGCGTTTGCATGTTAATTTGATTAATTAATAAATTTGGCTAACTAATCAATTAATTTATCACAAGGGGTCAATACGTTTTTGTCCTATCAACTTACATAGCTTAGAAGGTCCTTAATATTCTCTCCATTTCGGAACGAGCTATTCTTTCATCCACTTATTATCTCTAACACTAGCACACCGAAACTAAAAACATCAGACTTTATTGAGAATTGTCCATGCATTGCATACTCCGGAGACATATATCCACTTCATATTCACAATTATTTTCAACAATATTTATTAGCAATTTCATATTGTTTCTTTTGGTACAATATAAACATCAAGTATACCTATGTAAGATAGATACTAGATTGTCAAAAAAAAAAAAAAGTACAATACTTTCTAGGTCCCCACAATTCTACTTGTATTGCCTATGCTTTGATCAAGTTCAAACAATCTTGCCATGCCAAAATCTGCAATTTTTGGATTCATTTTAGAATCTAATAGGATATTGCTTGCTTTGAGATCCCGATGAATAATACGAAGTCAAGAATCTTCATGAAGGTAGAGAAGATCTCGAGCAATGCCTCCAATTATTTTGTAGCGTCTTGCCCAATCTAGTTGTGCACACTTGATTGGATCTACACAAAGTCAATCAAATATATTATATTGGACTAAAATGTGAAGGAAATCTATCCACAAAAGACATGTAATCAAAATAAATTACAATGAATATAATTTGAAATAAAGGTAGAAATTAAATCATACCAAAAATGAAGTGGTCAAGACTTCCATTGGGCACAAACTCGTAAATCAAAATCCTTTCAATTCCTTCCAAGCAAAATCCTAAGAGTCTAACTAAATTTCGGTGTTGAAGCTTGGCCACTAACAAAACTTCATTCTTACATTCAAGATCTCCTTGTCATGAATTTTTTGAAAGCCTTCTCACAGTAATAACTTGTCCATCAGAAAGTTTACCTTGAAAACGTATTAGAATGAAACATATTTAACCCTTTGGACTTAACATGTGCATCCTGACTACAAACTTTTAAAATTTGGGGTTGGAATGGGAGGGAAACTGCTTGAATCAATAGTCATCTGTTGCATCACAATAATTTTAGGTTTACCTTGTAAACAACACCAAATCCACCCTGCCCAAGCTTATTTGCATTAGAAAAGTCATCTGTTGCTACTTTAATAGTGCCAAAGCCTAACTGCAAAGATTCCACCCTTCTAATCTCATCCACAGATTTGCCTGAACAAGACGTTAGTGCATTATTTAAAAAGCGACGCAATTTATAATATGTGCATGCAACAGCAATGACCTTTCAAAAACTAATTATTTATTAAAATCTTCTAGATAGGAAAGTCATGTCTATTAGTATAACAACTTTTTGTTTGTTTTAGTGCAAGTCAATTTATTGACGGAACACACTGACTATTGTTAATTTGTAGTAGCTAAGTATCATTTTATGAAAAACAAAATAATAAAAAATAATCCCCAAATTATGTCGTGGTGGGAAATTTGTCCTCATTATATAGATGGAATTTTTTACTCCCACAGATATCACGCATACCTGAGAACTTTAGGAAGCACATCTATGTAACCTAGCACATAATTTCTGACTTTGTTTGTTATTATCTTAGCAATAATTCATATTTTTGGATAACAAAAAGAAATAAACGAATTATTTTACTCACTTTGTGGTTTCTCCCTTGGTTTCCTGACTCTTAAGTACATGCAGAAGGAGATTATTATTACTCTCCTTTCCTGCAAAAAACCAGAAATATGTTTACATAAAAAATTCTGACAGATGTATGTTAATTTTCAAGTGGATACATGGGAAAGTAATAAGGAACCTTCATAAAAAGTTGTAAGCAATACAGCTTTCTATAGTCTTTTTTTTATTTATTTATTTATTTATTTTTTTTATAATTAAAAAAAAAAAAAAAAAACATATAACTATACTTTGATCAACATTCGACAAAGCAAATAATTCATCGGTACCTTTTGCAGCAGCGGTATTGTTCAATGGTGGAGGAGATACAGATGGTACTAGTGGTGGTGGTGGAGACAGTGATGGTGATGATGCATTATCAGCTTTGGCATCATAGAAGAGGTAGACCTCAAACCTAAAATAACAGCTGGGTGTAATAACTCTCCCTCCTTGCTTGCCTCCACAACATTGCGGAATATTTCCAAAAGCCCCAGCCAAACAATCACTACAATCTTGATCGGACAAATCAGGTGTGCACTGCACAAGTGAATATAGTGTTTGATTGTTTGGTGCTGTTGCATTTCCCGCCGCAAACTTACGAAGAGAACCACCTGCTGCAGCTTGAACTCTTTTGCAGTCCAACTAGGTTCTCAGGTCCTGATTGAACTGATCCAAATTAGCTGATACGTTATTTGTGTTCCACATATAGAAAGTAGGACCAGTTTCCTTGATGTTAAATATGTCGCGGAATGAGTAGCGTAACATGCAATAGTCATACCATCCTATTGCTTCCTTCTGATTGGGACAAAGCAGAGTGAGAAGATTTGTAGCGTTATTGAGGCAACTACGGCAAATATCTGGCCTGGCATCTCCTCTACAAAGTCCAAGTGAATATACTTTGTCAGGGCTTTTGCCATAAGAAAAATTGTAGAACCCATAGTCAATTTCTGTGTTGGAGGAGAGGACTTGATTGAGGTTTGTATTGTAGGTACTAATGCTTGTGTAGTTACCCTTGTCTAAGCAGAAATAGTATAGGAAGTTTTGCTGAGCAATGGCTTGAGAAATCAGTATGCAAATGGAAAAGAGGAAGACAAGTCTTGAAAAACCATTGCCATTATCATTTAGACTTTTAGAGAGACGGGTGAACTAGTGGGCTGAGTAAAGGCTTCTTGAAACATTCAACCATTTGTTTCTCGATATGAGTGCAAGACTGTAAGGGCATAAGAAGAATTGAACAACAGCGTAAGTCCCTTTGGGAACTTATATAATGAACAATATTCCACAGCTAGATATAGCCTTTTTTTTTTTTCTTTGATTTGGTATTGGGGGTAATTACTAGTAAAACTTTACATGTTTTCTTTGCAGGATGATTGTAAATGTTTTCTTTATCCTAATAAAATAGTCAGTCTTTAATAAAATAAAAATTATAAATTTATTACAAATTTTGGGAATTCAGGTCTTGCTTGCACCACTTGGCACCTGCATTGCCACTTGACTTGGTGGGGACGGGCAAGTAGACATGGCAAAACAGATCAAACTTTTTTTACCTAATCCGACCCGACCCAAAAAACTTAACCTGAACCCGATTTTTTGATCCGAAGCAAAAACAGGTTGACCCGTGCCCCGACCCGTGTTTTTTGCGGGTCAACCTAACCCGACCTGCGACCTAACCCGAACCCGAACCAGTTTTTTGAAACTTTTTTTTTGGTAAAAAAAAATAGTAAAATTAAGGCAATATTGGTTTAATTGTTTATTGTGAGTTTTAAGGAAATAATTTATATATTTACATAACTGCATGCAAATTAATTGAAAGATAAATGGTTGAGCATTCTGTAATGAGTAAGGATTTTTAGATATCAAATAGTAAAGTACATGCTAAGATAATCTGGTGACAGTAGAGTTAAAAACATAGATTTAAAATTGTAGACATGTGTGAGAAACATTCACAAGTTTGAAAATAGTGAAGCCAAAGTATTAAATTAGCATAAATTATAAATGCTTAAACCTATTTTTTTAACAATTTATGTCCAAAATAAACAGCTTTTCAAAATAAATTATGATATTTCCTAGAGTGTGTGTTGCTTAACAATGATATGATATTCATAAAAGAGACCATGTATAAATAAGTAAGCAATCAAACTTGTATATCTCAATTGAAATAGAGTGCCAACCACAATTAATAATAGATTATAAAATTAATTTTCAAGATTGTAAATTTCTTATATGTTTTTATTCTTTATCAAATGAGTAATCCAATAAGTCATTTGTAATTTTATTTTATATTTTGGAATGTTGAAATTGTGTAGAAATAAAAGTTGTGTATTTGTTTTACTTATCCTCGTGTTATTTTGTTTTAGATAGCAATGTTAGGATTTGTATAATTTTAAAATTATTGAATAAGTACTAATAAGTTTAACTGTGTTCATTCTTGATATAAGTGGTGAATTCAAAATAATGCATTTTATATCAAGTAATTTGTTGCATAACTTTCCAAATGGCAAATGCATGTTGTTTTCTTTATTTTTAAAAAAAAAAAAAAATTCATTTGAAAAATACGGTTCAACCCAACTCAACCCGCTACCCGATTGACTTGAACTCGTTTTTAATCCGCTTAAAATGACCTGTTTTTGACCCGTAACCTGATTGACCCGACTCGAACTCGAACCCGAACCCGACCCAACTCGCCTCGCCCCGTTTTGCCATGTCTACTGGCAAGAGAGAAAATGAAATTGACTTCCTTGTTATGATTGGCGCGCGCTTGTTCTAAAATTAATATTGGGGAGATTTTTACGCAAACAAGAGAATCAACAAGATACAATAAATAATGGGAGCCAAAAAAAAGAGAAGTAGCAAGTTAAGCAAAACATTATCTAATTTAGAACATAGCACGAAATTTTTAAAACTTTTCTAAAGGTGGATTTTGATTCATTCTTCATTTTAACACTTTGATTTCTTTATTAAAATATTATTATATGTTCTGAATTTTAAATCATGGGCAGTATTTTCTTTTTATGTATATTTTTCAAGATTGTAAGGTTGAATTTATTCAACCACCTAATTGGCTTTATTCCGTGCCAAATTTGCTTGTAATTTAGCATTTAGTAACCCTGTATTTAGGTGGGTTTGATGTAAGGGTAGTGAGTGAGATAGAGTGAAGTTTGCTCAAGAGTGTGCAAGAAAACAGAGACTCGCGGCTGGGACTCGCGGGTGACTTGCGGCTGCAAGCCGCCAGACGCAGCACACGTGCCAAGCATGCTGGAAGGTGAACAGTCATGCCAGCTGGAGCACTACAGGACAAAACAGGACAACTGGCCATACGGTTATCTCGCGACTGGATCTCGCGACTTGGTCAAGCCGCGAGGTCAAGCCGCGAGCCACCCCTGTTTTGTAAAACCTGACGTTTCACATTCCTCTCCCACTCCAGTATAAATACCCCTTTTACCCACGATTGAGAGAGAGCTTCCAGAGAGAATTTTGAGAGAGAAACCCTAAAGAAAAACAAGATTGATTCACCCACAATCTATACCTTAGAGTCTCTCCAAATTCCCCAACTCTCTTCCTCTCCATTGTCAAATCCTTGAGAGGCATTATACCAGACCTGGTTCTCACCATCATCATCACTGTGAGACAGTTGTTTGGATTTCTGGGAAGCAGTTAGGAAGGAACCAATCTTCATTGGTTGATGCTATGGTCTAGTAGCGGAATCCGGGAAGCTAGAAAAGAAAAAGGTTCGGCGCAACCTCGTTGGAGCAAGAAGCTTGGAGGGCTTAGGTGCACTGGGTAGATTAGGCTTGGAGGGTCTATTGCTGTCCTTGTATCCCAACTACATTTTCTAGTGGATTATTGACCGCTTGGAGGGCGGCGGAGAGGTTTTACGCCGAGGGCTTCGGTTTCCTCTTCGATAACACATCGCGTGTTGTCTTTGTGTTTGCATCTTCCTTCCTCTCTATCTTTGCCTTTCATTATCTACTGTGGATTTTATTTTGTTATGGCTTAGATAGTTTTTTTAACCAATTTCATATTATAGCATATGTTAAGTTTCCGCACACTTGTTGTTTGACATATTGCTTGAATTGGTTAAGTTGTTCGTTGGGGGTCTAAACGTTCAAAGGTGTTTTTACACGTTTTTGAACTTTCATTTGGTATCAGAGCGGGTACACTGTTATTGGTTTCATTACCATTGTGTGATCCTTGACTCCCTTTTGAAATGGATAGGTCTCAATCCCTAAATGCACCTCCTTATTTTGATGGTAGTAATTATGCTTTTTGGAAGGTTCGCATGAGAGCATTTCTATGCTCCATTGATGAATCTGTTTGGGATGCAGTTGAGAGTGGTTGGACTAAACCTGAGGCAGCCAAATCCACATGGGATAAGGCAGCACTCGCTGCATCTAATGCTAACAGTAAAGCTTTAAATGCTATTTTCTGTGGTGTGTCTCCAGATGAATTTCACAGGATTTCTCACATCACCGTTGCCAAAGAAGCATGGGAGATATTGGAAACTACCTATGAAGGCACGAAGAAAGTGAAGGACACCAAGTTACAAATGCTGACCACCCGGTTTGAGGAGCTCAAGATGAGTGAGGATGAGTCTTTTGACTCTTTCTATGGGAAGCTAAATGAGGTGGTTGTCAGTAAGTTCAACTTCGGGGAGAAAACGGAGGATTCTAAAATCGTAAGGAAGATCCTTCGATCATTGCCGGAAAGTTTTCGTGCTAAAGTGACAGCGATTGAAGAGAGCAAGGACCTAGATGACATCAAAGTCCAAGAGCTGGTCGGTTCTCTTCAGACTTATGAAATGTCGCTGCCCAATCAACGGAAGAGTAAATCCCTTGCTCTTAAGACCATTAATGAGAAGGTAGAAGTCCATGACTCATCGGAAGACGATGTGGTTGATAAAGATGTTGCATACCTTGTAAAAAATTTCCGAAAGTTCTTGAAGTTTAAGAATAATGGAAAATTTGGTGATAAAGGAAAATTCCAAAGTTCTGGAAGGGAAAAAAGGGAATTCAAAAAGAGAGATGGTAAAGAATCCCAACCTACACAAGGTGTCACTTGCTTCGAATGTAACGGGCATGGACACTTTAAGAAGGAATGTCCGAATTATTTGAAATCGAAAGGTAAAGTGTATGCCACGACATTGAGTGACTCTGATTCGTCTGACTCAGAATCCGAAGAGAGCTGTGATGGAGAGGGGAACTATTCAGCTTTTATGACCATTGCTCACGTTGAGTCTTCAGAGGAGTTGAATCTGCTTGTACAAGACCTTGGAGAACATAGTGATGATGAATCACTAGGAATTGTTGAAGAATCAGATGCTGAACAAGATGAAAGCACAGCAAATCTTCAAGAAAATTATAACTCACTCTTGGAAAAGTCGGGTGAGTACACAAGGGTGGCCAAGGCTGCTGTGAGAAAAATGAAGAAGGCAGAGGAGGACTACAAAAGTCTCCTAATCCGATATAGGGAGGCCAAATGCGAGATAGAAACTTTGAATGGTGAGTTGTCCGAAGCTTACACAAAAGTAAGATTTCTTGAGAATGAGGTTGTGCAAGCAAATGCTAAAGTAGAGAGGGTCACCACCAAGAAGCTAGATGATGTTATCTCATCTCAAAAGAGCTTTTCAGACAAATCCGGATTGGGATATACCGGAGGAAGTAGCTCATCTGGAAATGTCACTAAAGAAGTGAAGTTTGTTAAAGCTAAAGATCCAGTTGTAGCTGACCTTATTGATGAGAAACTCAAAATGGAGGAGAAGAAGAATGTGGTGAACCAACGGATGCTGAATTCCCGTAGTCAATTTGTGGGCAGATCCGAATCTCGTGCCAAGTCACGTCCACGACCACAAAGAGGTCCTAGAGTGACTTATGTGTGTCATTATTGCGGACTTCAAGGGCATACTCGACCAAATTGCCAAAAGCTGAGAGCAAAGAACAGTGCAACTCCTCAAAGGTCAGGAGGACCTAGAAATGATAGAAGAGTTTGGGCAGGTGATCAATCTAAAGATCAGAATGGTGATCCCGGAATGATGAACGTGATGAAGATGATTGGTGCATTCACCAACTGCTTGGAAAGCTTCTCACGAAGGTTTGAAAGCCCTAACTCCCGTACCCAATCCTATAAGGAAATCACCCCAAACGCAAGTGACGTGTGGGTGAAAAAGGGTACTCATGCATAAGCATTAGAACATGTCCATGCATTAATACTTCCTATGCTTTGTGACAATGTTTGTTTGTTTTACTTGCTGTTTTTTGCTATTGGTTGTTTTTCTTGTGTATATTTCTTGTCTTATCAATCTTTTTGCTTCGTGTGTCAAAAATCCAAAAATCACATAAAAATTAGAAAATCAAAAAGCTTGATTGACTTTGTTGAGTTTTTGTCTCAAAACGTGTTTTGCCTTGTACCTTTGTGCTAATGGCTTTGTGCATTTTCGAGCATTGCTTGTCTTCATGCACTCATATCTATGTGGGAGAAATTTTGAAATCTTTGTGATTGTTGTAAATAGATCTTCAAACTTGTCATGAATGATTAGTGAATGGTTTTGTTGATCTTGAGACTTGCATAGACTTGTGTCTATATATCTTCCCACTCTTTATTTTTGTTTTTGCTAAAAAGAGCTCATCAAATGTAAATCTCCAAATGAAAAGAGATATTGAGCTTCAAAAGCCTGTCGCACATACTAGTATTCGACTAGGAAAAAGGGAAAGCGACCAAAAATTAAAGAGAAATGTTTTATTCAAAAAGCCAAAGGCTTGTTCATCAAAAGGAAATGTCAACTATCACTCTCACAATGAGAGGTGATTGCCTCAAAAGATCAAAAAGATCAAATGTTGATTAATAGTGGAGTCAAATGTAAAGCTCCAAGTCATATTATCAAGTTTTTGTGGGAGGTCATATATACATACTTCTATAATTGAGATGGGTCACATAATCTAGTGCTAATTGTGTATGTCTTGGTTGAATTGATCATTGAAGCTTCACATTAGACTAAGGACTATCTCATTGTTGATATCCACACACAACACACAAGTTTATGTTCAATAAATGCCATATTCATTTGTGTGATTGTACTTGATAAAATGTGTTTTCACATGCTCAATCTTTGTTAAATCAAGCACAAAAAGATTTTTGAGTGTTTTAGGTGTTTTTGGAAAGTATTTTGGTTGAAAAATCTGAAAATTTCAAAAATCCTGTTTTGCCCTGTTTTGGCGGCTCAGTCGCGGGTATGTCAAGTCGCGAGCCTCAGTCGCATCTTCGCTGGTCATTTTTGGCGACTTGTTCGCGAGTGAAAGGTCCAGTCGCGAGGTTATTCAGAGATTTTCGCGGCTCAGCTCGCGACTCATTCGCGGGTAGACCTTCCAGTCGCGAAAAACACTTAGAAAAATTTTTCAAATTTTTATCCTTAAGTGTTTTGGCGGCTTGATCTGGCGACTGTGTGGCGACTTAATCAAGTCGCGAAAATCGCGTGTTTGGCAGAAACAGGAGCAGTTTTTAAATCTTTTTCAGTTTTCCCTCGAACTTTAGTAACTGTTCATTTTCTCTCTAAAAACATCTCCTTCCCAAACACTCCGTGCTCCCATTTTCAATCTCCATTGTTGCATATTTTCTGCTCAAATTCTTCATGTCACAGGTATGGGTTTTCAATTTCGAACTCATTTCTACTTAATTTTGTGTTTTTCCCCTTGATTTTTTTTCTTATGTCTGTGATTTAGAAATGGGTTTGTGTTTCGACTATTATTCTTTGTTCATGCTTAGCTTGCTGATGATCTTGCTAAAGTTTGTTTTGTTCCTAGTTGTCTTCATCCTGTGCTTAGCTAAGTGTTTTTTATTTTTATTTTTTTCTGATATTGAGCTGTGTGTTGTTCCCAAAATGCTCCGTTTGATGATGTGCATGTTCTTTTGTGTTAATCTGTTGGGTGCATCTGTTAGTTTAACAATGCTGGTTATGAGCCTTATCTGCCATTATCTGCCTCTAGGATGATATCTATATCTGATGATTTTGTATATGTTTCCTATCTTAGGCTTGTTTATCCATGTGCTTTTTCTAAGTAGCTTATGATTTAAGTGTTCAAAGTTAATTTGTTTGTCTGAGATCTCTTTGTTTAACTACATGGTACTGACTTGTTCTGCACATATATTCCTCTATGCTGTTGTGGCCTCTTCTGCTTGTTCACAGATGGCTCCTTCTCCTCCTAAGAAGAAAACTCCTGCAAAGAAGGCTGACAAAAGATTGAAAATGGATCCTAAACTGTTTAGGTCAGTTCATCACTTTGAGAGATACAAGGATAACTTCTTGAAAGCAGGAATTATTCAAGAAAGATTTGTAGATTTGGAGGACTTGAGACAAACCTTTATCCCCGGCTGTTTTGAAGGAAGAGGATGGGAAAAGCTTCTGTGTGATTTCCCTGTAGTGTGTGAACCCCTGATTAGGGAATTTTACTCAAATGCTGTGATAAGGGAGAATGAGTTAAGTTGCTGGGTTAGAGGCAAGGAATTCATTTTGGATGCACATGTCATAGATGATGCATTAGGTCTTGAAGGATTAGAAGATGAGGAATTTATCAACTACAAGGATAGGAGTGTTTCTATTGAAAAAGTTCAACAAAAGATAGGTGGGCAGAGAGAAGGGAAATGTTTGAATACCACTGCCTTTCCAGTAGACATGAGGTGCCTAACAATCATCATGATGTTTAACCTCTATCCCATTAAGAAGTTGACTACAATCAATTGTGCTAGAGCAATCTTTCTAATGGACCTCAAAGAAAAGAATTTCATAGACATAAGTTCCCACATATATGACACTATTGTGGATGAGACAAGAACAACCTCTAGGCCAAAATTGATCTTTCCCAGCTTGCTGATGAGGATTTTTAGAAGTAAGGGTGTTCCAATCCCTCAAGACATCAGTCCCTTGTCCACACCTTCTGCAATTAACAAGCTTACTTGCAAAAGAATAAGTGTTAGGCTTCCAGGAGAAGAAGATGAAGGTGATGAAGGAGAAGGTGTTCCAATGGATACTGAAGCAGAGGCAGCAGGGCATGCATCAACCTCAACACCCAGGAGAAGTGGCAAAAGACCCAGAGCATCAACTGCTTCAGATACACCTCCAGATGCTTTCCAAATCATTCTGGAAAGACTTGATGGGATCAGAGAAATCCAGACTGAGCACTCTGAGAGGATAAGAGCCATGCAGGACCAGATTGATGTTTTGTCTGCAAAACTTGACAGCTTCACCACTCAGCCTGCACAGTGACCCTTTGGCCATTCCTGTCAAAATGGGGGAGATGTTTCTGGTGATGATGACATTTTTGATTGAGAAGCAGAAAAGCAGATCTTAAGGGGGAGTGTCTACCTAAGGGGGAGTTGTCTATTTCAAAGACTTTGTTTATATATGTTTATCTTTTGAGTACTCTTAGTGTTTTTATGTGTTTGATACACTGTGTTTTGGTGTATAGTTGTTTCTAACTCTTATCTATACTCTTGGTTTAAACTTTAACATATTGTGATGATGTTATTCAGGATGTTTTGTTATCTGTACCCATGTGCTTTTGTAAGCTTTTAGGGTTTATGTTTTATGCATAGTTTGTAGGCTTTATGGTTTGTACCTTGCTAATTGCAGCCTTTATGCTATGTTGAAATCAGTACTTTGATCTAAATGTTCTGCATTTTGATATGTGTACTGTCACTCTTGTGCCCTTGTAGGATTGTTCCTAGATGCATATACCTTGTGTGTTATGCATTGGTTGAGTGTTGAACATACAAGTGTCTTGCCTTGTGCTTGTTAACTTGTATGTCCTTGTGTTCATTCCAAGTGTGAATGAGCACTGTGATCACTACCTTGTGGTGTTCACTTGGTTGATCAAGCCATGGCTTGTTTCTTAACTCCATCTTTGCTTGATCACATATTGCCTGTTTCATATGCATTTTATAATTTTCTGCTTACAATGATCATGGTGTATTGTTGTGTTTCAGGAGTATTATGTTCATATGATTCAAGTGCTTCACAGTTTCTAGAGTTAGGTGTGAGTGAGTTTTTGTTCAACTGTTCCCAACTCACATGTTAAGTCTAGAGTCTGTTTTAGGGTTTTGTCACGGAATAGCCAAAGGGGGAGATTGTAAGGTTGAATTTATTCAACCACCTAATTGGCTTTATTCCGTGCCAAATTTGCTTGTAATTTAGCATTTAGTAACCCTGTATTTAGGTAGGTTTGATGTAAGGGTAGTGAGTGAGATAGAGTGAAGTTTGCTCAAGAGTGTGCAAGAAAACAGAGACTCGCGGCTGGGACTCGCGGGTGACTCGCGGCTGCAAGCCGCCAGACGCAGCACACGTGCCAAGCATGCTGGAAGGTGAACAGTCATGCCAGCTGGAGCACTACAGGACAAAACAGGACAACTGGCCATACGGTTATCTCGCGACTGGATCTCGCGACTTGGTCAAGCCGCGAGGTCAAGCCGCGAGCCACCCCTGTTTTGTAAAACCTGACGTTTCACATTCCTCTCCCACTCCAGTATAAATACCCCTTTTACCCACGATTGAGAGAGAGCTTCCAGAGAGAATTTTGAGAGAGAAACCCTAAAGAAAAACAAGATTGATTCACCCACAATCTATACCTTAGAGTCTCTCCAAATTCCCCAACTCTCTTCCTCTCCATTGTCAAATCCTTGAGAGGCATTATACCAGACCTGGTTCTCACCATCATCATCACTGTGAGACAGTTGTTTGGATTTCTGGGAAGCAGTTAGGAAGGAACCAATCTTCATTGGTTGATGCTATGGTCTAGTAGCGGAATCCGGGAAGCTAGAAAAGAAAAAGGTTCGGCGCAACCTCGTTGGAGCAAGAAGCTTGGAGGGCTTAGGTGCACTGGGTAGATTAGGCTTGGAGGGTCTATTGCTGTCCTTGTATCCCAACTACATTTTTTAGTGGATTATTGACCGCTTGGAGGGCGGCGGAGAGGTTTTACGCCGAGGGCTTCGGTTTCCTCTTCAATAACACATCGCGTGTTGTCTTTGTGTTTGCATCTTCCTTCCTCTCTATCTTTGCCTTTCATTATCTGCTGTGGATTTTATTTTGTTATGGCTTAGATAGTTTTTTTAACCAATTTCATATTATAGCATATGTTAAGTTTCCGCACACTTGTTGTTTGACATATTGCTTGAATTGGTTAAGTTGTTCGTTGGGGGTCTAAACGTTCAAAGGTGTTTTTACACGTTTTTGAACTTTCAAAGATGATTCTATTTGTATAACTTAATGTTTTCCAATTTTTAGTGTTTAAATCCCTCTCTCCTAACTAGGGATGTCCATGGGTTAGGACATCGAGTTTGGGCTCAATCCCTAGATCCAACCTGATCAAGAGGAACATTTATCAACCCACCACTAATCAAAAAAGTTGATTGGATAAGACAGATCAAGCCTTCAAATGGTAGCAGTCAATTTGGTTGGTGTCGTAGATCTAAAAAACGATGATAATCCGATAAGATAAAGGTGAAAATTTGGTAAAATTTCGCTAGATCTAGCGAAAATATCACCAAATCTGGTGAGATATTGCTAGATTCAATAGAAATAGCTGGATTTAGTTGAGATCTTGCTAGAAATGGCTGATAGCTCACTAGATTTGGCAAATCTCACCGAAAAAAGGGCCTCCTAATCGATTAGTTTGAGATTTTTGGGTTTTAGGGGACGAGATCCGCAACCGACCCATCAGCATCAGTTTGTGCAGAAAGAGACTCGCTGCCAATTGCTAGAGTCATCGGGTAGGAGTGGCAGTTGATTCGGATCCAGTCATATTTTTCAAGTGGGTCGGGTTTGTGGGTGAGTTGGACAACCCTTCCCCGAACTATTTGTATTATAAAAGATAAGAAAGAAATGCCTTGAATTTTTTAAATATATTTTATAACTCATAAAAAATTTCTATTAGGCATGATTTTAACATTTGTATCACAATAATAACATTTATTTTTAAAATGTCGTGTGAATATATAAATCAATAACTAATTTATTTATAAAAAATAAATAAAAATATAACTAACTAACTTATTTTTCTATAGAGTAATATAGAAGGAACAAATTTGCTTACCCTACCAAAATTTAAAAGCTAATTGATAGTATTAACCTAAATACTTGATTCCTGAACGTTATATATGTAACTGATTTTGGACATTTAAAAAATTAAAAAAGATATATATATATATATATATATATATATATATATATAGAGAGAGAGAGAGAGAGAGAGAGAGAGAGAGAGAGAGAAATATCTATATTTGTCAGATGCAATTAATAAAACTAAACTTTTATCTTTTCAATGCACACCATTAAACTTTCAAAGCCACATTTTTATCCTATTAAAATAAAATAAAATCCCTCATTACAAATATGATATGGTTATTTAATTATAATATTTATAATTATACAAAGATTACAAGTTAGTTTCTAATTAAGAAAAAACCTTGATAACCAATTTGCTAGTTTCTGATGTGAAATTCTTGTAACAAATAGAGTTGGGCGGGTTGGAGTTCGACTTATTTGGTCTTTAATGTGTCAGCTAAATACATTATAGCTTGCCTTTTTTTTTTTTTTTTTTTTTTTTTTTTTTTTTCGCATTAGAAAAAACAAAACCCTTGAAGTACATAGGCAACCCTCATTTTCTTCATCATGTATGTCATTTCCACCTCTCTAAAAAATAGATAAATAAATAAAAGGTTTTGCAAGTTCCCGAACTACTCCATATTCTATACAGTGATAAATGAACACTATGGGAAGAAAATGTTCAGTATATATATAAATATATATATATATATATATATATATATATGTTTGGTTGAAGGGTAGCTGGAGGGAAAGCAAGGGATGGAAAAGGTAGGAAGGAAAAGAAAAATCCTTTATTTGTTTGGAGAGAAATGGAACGAGGAAAGGGAAAATGCAGAGTTCTCCATAGGGCCAACATTTTCCTTTCCTCCCAAATTGGAAGGAAATAGAGAGAAGAGAGAATCTGTTGCAAACCAAACACTTTGAATGCAAGGTACTCTCATTTCCTTTTCCTTATTTTCGTTTCAACTCGACTTTTTTTCCCCCCTCTATTTTTCCAAACATTAAATCTCTAACCCCATGCAAAATAAATGTTCTAAAATTACTAACTTAGAATTTCAATCTAGTAAAATGTAACCATGAAAGAGGCTACAACCATCATAAAGAAATGAAACAATACATGATATCATACAACCATATCTTGAATATACATCAAATTAATTTTATACAAAATCCAACAGCATTGTCATCGAAAACTGAATGAATGATTGAAAAAGTGGAAGAGATGGAGGGAGATTGGCATATCGTAGTGTGGCTAGAGGTTTGGTTGAGTAAGAGTAGAGGTAGAGGGAGAAAGAACAAAGGATAGATTACACCAATGGCCAACTTATCTTGAGATTTATCGAAATTATACTTCTTCCAAATGTATGTATTAATGATACTTCCCCTTGAGGTTTGTATAAATGTGACAAATAAGTGCATGCGTGGCTTTCTAAAAGAAAAATTCTATTTCAAAAAATATTCCTGCCAAAACTCTAGAGGAAATGACACTGCACTCCCTTAGTTATTTTAAATAACACTCTGCCCCTTAAGGTTGGCAAACATGAGTGAATCTTTTTTTTTTTTTTTTTTAATGAAAAATTCTATTAAGTAGCACTATGAGAGGGCATTTGGATTTCTTGCATTTATAGAAACCTTGAGGGAGGAGTGTTATTTTGTGAAGCCACAAGGGAGGTTGGTATAATTTACACAACAATAAAAGACGAACTTATGAAGGTGAGGGAATAGAGAGAGACCAGAGGTGGTTATTTGAGATTTTTTTTTTTTTTTTTTTTGGGTTAATTTGAGAATTGAAATCGACAGTATTTTTGTATCTGCAATCTGTTTGATTGAGGGAAAACAAAATAAAAGGGGGATTTTTTTATTTCGAAATATAGGGATCAACATGTATAACCCACATGTCAACCTAACCCAACCTGTCATTTTAGCTAAAAAAAGTTATTGAGTGTCTTGGCACTCTCTCAATGAGCATGAAATTACATGTTTACCTTTTTTTCTAATAAAGAAAATTTTCAAAATTGCATTTGGAGTTGAGGATTTATAAGAAATGAATTCAATATTGTTTTTAATATAAAGCCCTCTATAAATTTCATCAGCACATGAAGATTTTGAGTTATAGGAAAGAAAAAAAGAAAAAGGAAAAAAAGAGTGAGGTCGCTTATGATATTATAAATAATAAAGATTTAGAGTTATAGAAGTTGCTTGTAAGAAAATAATTTCCTTAATGATAAATTATAAATAATGCTTTTGGTAAGATGGGAGGGGGGGCGGGGGGGAAATAAAGTATATGGTACCTAATTTTCATAAAAAGAAGCACCAGATGATGGTTTCCTGCATCCAATATGCTGCTCAAAGTGTCCCAACTATAAATAAACACCTAAGGCAACCAAAAACGGAAACTTGTACTTGAGGCAAAGTACCCCATTAGAAAGTGAAGCAAACAAATTTGTTGAGCTTCTTACTACCACTTCAATGCCTGTAGTTTTACAGTCATGAATCACGTAACAAAAAGAAAAGACAATGAAAAACACATGGGAAATTCTATCTGAGATTTATTCTTGAGGACCTCAGCCCTCAACTTTTATTTCTCTAAAGAGAGAAAGCTTACATAAATTATTGTTAGAAGTCTATTTTTTATATAGCATCTTACCAATTATTGTATGTAGATCAGTTTAGAGGGTTTTAGATATCCGAGTTAGCATGGATCTCCACCATTGGTACGTATAATCATTATGTCTTGGAAGGAGGACTTGTGTTTGGGCCTCAAGATTCCATTCTCCAACCAAATTGCACCCCCCACCCCTTTTTATTTATTTATTAAGTTTTATAGATTATGAACTATAAGAAGTTTCTCCAAAAAAGGACATATAAATAAGTTTTGTTGGTTACGAACTATAGGAAGTTTCTCATAAAAAAGGCATATATGGGACAGTAAAAAAGAAATTTTCAGTAGATAAACAAATTTCATACCCAAGGCACATTGCTCCCACTTGTGCAAGGTCTATGAGAGGTGGCTAGAAGACAGCCTCCTCAATTTGGAGATGTAATCTGAAAAAATGTAATTTTCCTTTGTATAAAACAGCTCATACGAACTAAAAGTAAGTAACACCAACCTCCAGCACCCATCATGCAAATTGTTAGTTTCTGTAAAACATGGAGATGTTATGAGAATGAATTCACATAGATTTCTTATGATATGGCAGGAGTAATCTCATTATTTCATATTTGACAACGATGCCATTGCATTCAATGAACTTTAGAAAGGATTTCACCTTTGGACTCCACAGTGCCATGTTTCTAAAATTTTAAATTGGGTCACTTTCTATGGATCATGCAACTGTCTCTATAAAAGTTGTTGAAGTGCAACAACAATGTTTAAGAGAATATCTAT
Organism: Quercus tomentella; assembly: GCA_028535165.1. Taxonomy (NCBI): domain Eukaryota; kingdom Viridiplantae; phylum Streptophyta; class Magnoliopsida; order Fagales; family Fagaceae; genus Quercus; species Quercus tomentella. The sequence continues at coordinate 13,971,320 of JAPQVY010000122.1, forward strand.
ATGGCAAAAGCACCAATCTGTTCTATATAAAAATTTCATTCACATGCAATACAAATTTGCATCAACATGTCATTAGAATCTCCAGTGAAATAATACAGATCTTGCTGACATTACTCCATAAATTAAAATTGATTAGATCCATGTTGTGATCTATATTGAAATAGGCCTTTTTGTGGGAAAGAAAGTATTTCCAATCATCAATGAGACCAAACAGTCAATTAAATTCAAATTCATGTGACTACATTCCCAGGCAAGAGTGGGGGAAAAGTGTGATAATTTGTAGGTGTGTTTGTCAGTGTCTATGCATGTATTGTGATCATCAGTGTCAAAGCTGCACAAGAAAGAAGATAGAACCAACACCTCAGAAGTCCTTATCACAATCAAAGGCTATCTGCAGCAAAAAATGGGTTCTAGTAACACATCATGCATTGCATTCAATAACCAACTTTAGCTGTATACAACACAGCTGCATCATGAATGACATGATTTTACTAAAAGCTAGCAACAGGAATGGTGGATTTATTTACATTGAATGATGAAAGAACAAGATATACATAGTCACTACCATCTAGGTCACAGAAGAATACTAATGAATAAACTGACCTTGACAAATTCAATGGAGGGTATTGCAGAAGTCAATCAATTTTAGTAGCGCTGACTCGCATCATACCCAATAAGCCGCGTCAGCTGTAAGCAATGGTGCATAATGTAAATGCAAATAAGGATAAAGAAGACATTTTTTCTTTGTTAAGAATCTTGTTTCGATTGGTTTTTGTTAAGAAGTTCAAGAGAGCTCACCAACTTTATGAGACTGAAGAAGTAAATCAGTTTTAGCAACATTGACTCGCATCATACCCAATAAGCCGCATCAGCTGTAAGCAATGGTGCACAAAATAAACGCAAATAAGGACAATTAGGACCTTTTGGTTTGTTACGAAGTTTTTTCAATTGGTTTTTGTTAAGTTAAAGAGAGCCCCCCAACTTTGTGAGAATGAATAATTGAAAGGCAAAATATTTCCCTCAAGCTTTATTTCAGCTTCTAGTTGCTTCAAACAGTCAATCAAAGATGTCCATATTTTTCTATACTCATTTCATTGCAATGCAAATTATGCAATAGCTATCACCTCCTAGGAATTTCATGTGTGCATCAAGAGTTTCCACCAATGTAGTCATTATTTGAGCCAAAACTTTAACATGCACCATTATGCTATCACATCAACCTTGAGAAAAAAATATAGATATGCTCAAAAGCCTAATTTCTGGAAGATGTATCTTCTTGTTGAAGCCAATGGATATCCTGCTCAAAGAAAGGAGAAATAAATAATGATAAAAAGAAGAAGAAATTATTAGACAAGTAACTTGACACCTATTTATTCTTAAACAGGTTTCACCACAATACAAGGGACAACTAAAATTTTCAGCAACACTGTTTCCGAAGTAACAGCTTCTTTTGTCTTTTCACAAAGCAAGCACAATTTATCACTTAAAACAACAAAATAGTTTTCGATGTCTCACTTTCAGTGCCACCTACTAAAATGTAATTTTACTTGAAAGAGAATCATTAATATGTGGGCAATGGTAAAACTCAAGTGAGACCTTCCACCAGTGCCACAATATTAATGCATGCAATTTATACAGCAGGATGCCCCCTCAACCAAAGTGGTTTTAGCTTTCCTGAAGTAGCTTATCCTACTACAATATTATAAATATCCAAAAGTCTCCCAATTAATACTTCCCAAGCAGTTTTTCATTCTTCTTAGACTACAATCAGTTGGAAAAAAAGGCCGAGGAGAAATAAAGAAGAAAACAGTGGTCTCTTTACATCTATTTGCATTTATGCCAAAAATTCTATTAAGTGTCACTCTGGTCAACTAACCTTTACATGCTAAACCCAGTTTTTCCATTTACAGACCCAAAACATGCAGGATATTAATGAACCAACATATAAACTTTCATTATTGAATTTAGTCATGGATTTGCTCAAACCTAGATATCCAAAAGAAGAATACACAATATAACAGTATATGAGTTATTGATGATACATTAACAATGGTAGCATTCTTTTCAAAACCCAAACTATTTAGTGACCCAAAAGAAAATTGGTGTAATTTATCCATTTTTTCTTTCTCTAGCTCTAATCTTATTCAAGAAAACAGAAAGCCACATTATGATTTGCTAATCTTACTGTCTCTAATTTCAATTTTTCTATTTGAATCATATGATATAAAATTGAATTACAAAAAGAAGGATTTGATATAAAATTAATTTTATGTATATTAAAGATATTGTCATGTGATGTCTTGTAATATTTTACTTATAAGTAAGACTTAAGTATAGTACTTAGGTGCTATTTTTTAGGTCCCCCTTTTAAAATTTTGCCATGTAGATATTTTCTAATGGAATGAAAGTGTATTTTTTAGTTAAGTAGTCATATGGCTAAATTTTAAGAGGGAAACCTAAAGAACAGCATCTAAGATACTGTACCTATGTTTTGTCATTTACTTATATAGGATGGTAGTGGCATTTTTTCATGATTCCGTATTACTAGATTGAAATTCAAAGTTAGTAATTTTGGTGAATCTAAAACAAAAGAAAAAAAGTAATGTTGGAACATTGATTTTGCATAAGATTTAAAGTGTGGCAACATGAGGGAAAACAAAAGAAAGGGGGAAAAAGTGGAGTACTTTTCAATTTTTCATTTCTTGTCCCCATTTTATTGTTGTGTTTTGTTGCCTTACTTAGATGAAATAATTCTGATGAAATCATTTTTATTTTTCATAAATTTTTCAAAATAATGGAAGGAACAAACTGTTAATGATAAACAATAAAAAAAGAGTATAAGTTATTGTGAGACTACTTAAAAATCAATAACTTTGTCATTTTCAGTTAACAAGAAAATAAAATAAATTAAAATCAATAACAATTTGCAAAAAAAAAAAAAAAAAAAAAAAATTGTGGAGAAGATTGCGTATCTCTAACATTACTCCATTTAGATGCCATTCCATGTGCCATACGTGTTGAATGGGATGGGAGTCCCCTAAGACCAGTACACTTGTATGTTGACTACCATTTTTAAAGTTTACAAAAAAGTCCCAATGGTGTAAAGTTGAAGTAGGTGAAGTAAGACTTACCTTCCCTAAAATTTTGATAAACTAGTATTTAATTATTTATCTCCATGATTATGAACCAATCTGATATGAGAAGTATAATGCATATGTTGAATATATGTGATATTTGTTGCTATTTAGTAAAGGTAAGACTAAAATGATAGGAGTTTTTAGTTCAATTAACACATCCAAGTCATAAGGTTCAAATCAAACTATCATCAACTCTCTTCGAAAAGGTGATATGTTTCAATTTGCTTTTGTTCATCTCATTAAGGATACTCCTTCATCTCATACCTATAGGCAAGACAATTCTGTAGCTGATGCTTTGGCAAAGAAAGTTAGATTTAGTTTTGCTTTAACTATCTGGATGGAGTCTGTTCCACTAGATATCAATACTTTTGTTTTGGCTGAAAGTCTTTATCTTAATCAATAAAGCCTAACAGAACAGATTCTCAAAAAAAAAAAAAAAAAAAAAAAAAAACTATCAAATTATAAAAATAAATAATAAATAAAAACATAAGCACAAAAGAGACCAATATAATGGTAGCTCTCCATAATAGGCCAACCATGCAAGTCCTATATATAAAGAAAAAATTTTATGAGCAAATATTTCAGAGCTAACCTTTTTAAATTTTTTTTTTTTTTTTTATTGATATCCTAATCAAAACTTTATGTTCAACAAAATGAAGGGGAATACCCCTAATTTGAAAACTATGTAGCAAAATGCTCATGTTTTGAAATTATTTAGTAAAATGCTCTTTTTTTAATTGGAACTTGATTTCAACAAAATCGAGTTTTGTGAAAAACTCGATATCTTTAAAATCAAGTTTTATATATATTTTTAAATAGAACTCGAAATTAACAATGTCGAGTTCCACTTAAATTTTCAAAAAAATTTAAGTGAAAAAATATTCGTAGAACTCGACGTTGCTAATGTCGAGTTCTACCTGTAACTCGATTTTGTTAATGTCATGCTTATATATTGTATCTCCTCCCCTTGTAAAAGAAATGGGTAGTTGTGACCATTGGGGAAGTTGGCCTAGTGGTTATGGACTCATTTCTAAGGGTGTGGGTGATGGAGGTCCCAGGTTCAATTCCCGCGATAGAAAGCGCTTGAAAAATGAGTTCATGCTCACTGGTTGTTACATATAGTGTGACACAACACTGTGTTTTATCTAAATACTCACATTTGCAATTATGAAAACACAATGCGTTTTATCCTTATTCATTTATGTTCTTTCTCTTCCTCCCCACGATAATCTTATTTTAGGAAAAATAATTAATTTTGTTTCTTAAAAACATCATTTGTTGTGCGGGGTATTCCTTTCTCACCCTAAGTGCAAACTTATCCCAACCTTGCCATCTCGTTTCCGATATGGACTATTTATACACGAACAAAAGGAAATTTTGAAAAAACTTGAAAGCAAGTTGGAATTTAATTTTAAAGTTTTAACTGATGAAGTTCCCACATAGAACGCTTCTGAACCTATCAAAAATAAGAGGCTGGTGGCGAAAATGTAGGGCAACACATAAGAGTAGAAAGATAGGCTGTTTATGGCCAAATCAATGGTGGGTGAGGTTTAAGACTGCCTATAGTACAATTTAAAAGAGGGGAACAAAAAGGTTCTAAAGTTCTACTTCTAGGGCCATATTGATAGTTTGCTGGAATTTTTGTGATCATCAAAACAATACGGTTTGAACTTGGTGGGCTAAAAGTTTTTCAGTAATAAAATTGAAGGATGTGGCTTCATGAAGAAAATGGGTGAACAATAGTTTATACTTCATAGGTGGAAAATGTTGAAATACAATGAACATCAGTAGGCATATGTCAACGGAAAAAATCTACAGAAAATCAGATTATCAAGGTGTAATACCTGAAAAAAAAAAAAAAAAAAAAAAAAAAAAAGACTTAACAAGAGGGGTATTTAAGTAAATATGTTTGTGGGGTCAATTTTGTAATTAATATTACTAGGGGGGTTTTTAGAAAATAAGGTTAAAACCCTAGCTATATATAAGCTAATTTAAGTCAGCGTATAATAATAGATATTTTGAGAGAAGAAACTACTCAAAGTACTCAAGTAAAGAAGGTTTGACTGCACAATTGAGATAAGAGCCTAAAAATCTCTTTATTGTCAAATCTAAGCTTTATTTGGAATTAGAGTATTTTTTTATGTGGGTATTTTGGCCAAGAAGTGAAACTATTTAAATATCTAATGAATTTTACGATCTGAACTGAAGAAGGGATTAAATTATATACTCAGTATCTCTACTGTTTTGATAATAGTTATTCTCTTCCTGCGCCACTACTGCGTTAAGTGTAGATGAATCTACAGAAAATTAGGCATGGTCATGGTGGGTCCGGTTCGACACAATTTTTGCCAAAATAATAAAGAGTCTAATATGGATAACTGGATTAAATGTCAGCCAAGTCCCCTAAGAAATGGAATTGTTTAGAAGAGATTAGGAATGAGATAAAGGAAAAAGAAAAAGTAGAAAAAGCAATATGAATCAGATGATTCCTGCAATGTGGAAAAAGTGAAAAAGTAGTCTCCGCTGAGTAGAAAATGGGTCCTAGTATCAACCAAATGCAGGCACTGTATATGCAAAACAGAATAACTCATGAAACCAGGATTCGTAAGATTTAAACCAAAGATGTCAAATGAAGACTATTAGAAGCTGAACCAACAATGTTCTATGAGCACATCATATGCTACCAGACATTTAGTGTGAGGTCTGTTTTAGGTCAAACAATTATTTCGGTCATTGAACTAAGCACCATAGTTTTTTCTTTGATAAGTAACTATGCATCATAGTTTATTTCATCCCAAAACTACTTATTATGTCAATTTAGTCCCAGAGATTCTGAAAACAATTCAATGTAACTCTTACCCTCACTGTCGAAATTAATTATCAAAATCATATACAAAAATCAGTTGCTTTCTGAAAGGAAAGTGGGGGCAAGGGTAACAGTAAACCATTTTCATAGCTTTAGGTACTAAATTGACACAATTGATAATTCAAGAATGAAATTGGAACCTAACACAGCTCAGAAACCAAAATCTTGCCCTCTGTTTTATCTTTTGCTGAACTCCACAAATCAAAATGTCAAACTAATATGTATTTTGCAATCGATGCATTGGAGCATTCCGTGAATATTGATTATCAGTGTATTTTACTAGCACTTTCCTTTACACGGAGTTGCATTGGTTTTTACTACATGTTGCTATGCATTAAAAATGAACAATATATTTAAAATTCTGGACGCATCCTAGCTTCCTAGGTGATCCAACATTGGTAATAGATGAGACTTCTCTTAGAAGAGGGAATTGAAATAATGACACTGCATCTAAAAACTCAGTAAAACTCACGCATCATACTTAACCAGCATATAAATGAAATAAGTACACCACCTATTTGATAAACATTACACTGCATAGACACTAAACTGAAACACAATGAATCATAATTCAAATGCCTAAACCAATCAATCACAATATTTATTGACACCTTGTTCCTTTGAGAGTAGGCTAGACAACCAAAGCAGATAACTCAACTGTCGCCCTAGTTGTGACACTAGTAAACCAAACAAAAAGCAGATACAATTTGCTTATAAAATTTATAATTCTCTAATAATCAAAATTAAACACCTTAATGCTATCACATGAAGGAAGGTTTCAGAAAAATATTGAAAGGAAAATACAATTATTCTTGGTCACAAAATATGAACAACTACATGAGGATCTGAAAACCAGGTAATTTAACTCAACTTTAAAAAGAAAGTATATAAATATAAGATTACATACAGAGACACACAAATACATGCTTAAATACATAAATAGATAACCTGAAGTAAAACATATTCACATAACTAGGCTCTTACAATTATAGCAGTTGGGGAAAAGAGCAACTTAATAGTAGTGGAAGTTTCTAAGTTTTCTTTATCTAACCTACCAAAGAATCATATGCCATTATGAGATTGGTTAGTCCAACTCAAGGCTAGTTATGCTGCTGATCCATTTATCCAGAGTATCTTGAAGGCTTTTCAATCAGGGGTGAATGGTCCTAAGGGCTTTACTCTACCGAATGGATTGCTTTTATATAAGGGCAGAATTTATTTGGGTATTTGGGATTCTTTGAAGACAGCTATCTTGTAGCAAATTCATGATGGTCCTTTGGGAGGTCATTCAGGCTATCTCAAGAGCTACACAGGGTCCAAAGGGGCTTTTATTGGCCAGGGTTAAGAGCTGATGCAAAGAAGTATGTCAGGGAGTGTGACACTTGTCAAAGGCTCAAGCATGAAATCTGCAGTCCAGCTGGTTTGTTACAACCTTTACCTATACCAGAGAAGCCTTGGGTAGCTATGAGCATGGATTTTAGTAAATACAATATCCAATGACAAGTTGATAACATATAAAGGAATATTTTCAATTATCCTGATAATCAAGGATTATGTGGTTTAAATTTGCGTTTGTCAATCCTAAGATTTCAAGTATAGCCACCACCCAAAGACAGCAGTTGCAAACTAATCAGGTTCTTCTCTGCACATCTTCATTTGAACAAAATATGAAAAGGAACACATACAAACCCAACCATACAATCTTTAACAACCATAAAGTTTACTCTTCTACGTTTTACAATTTCACAAATGAGCCCCACCGAACCACCTTAAAGCCATCTTCTCTTTGATTAAGCACCCATTAACCTTTGTGCAATGCAATGCCATGAATGAATCATTTATAAATAAAAATTGGATGACACCAAATTGTAGTATGCCAAAAGGATGAACCTAAAATGATAAACAGCTTTTTTATTTCCTCAGTTAAGGGTTTTTGTGGTTTTACACCAAATCTTTGCCAATGAACTCTAGCTCCCCATGAGAATGGGTGGAGGATGAGCTCATAGGATGAAGAACCAACCACCAGGGTACACATGTAAATTACCAATCAAGAAAACAAAAATGACTAATGTGAAAGTGCATCAAAGGAATCTCACTGCTCTCTCAATCACAAATGTCTAACTTCACGAACTACATAAGAACACTAGGAACATTTTATGGGAATTTCACATTTCAGGCAATGGGCAAAACTATATAACCCTGCATTAACGACAATAAATCCGGCTAAAAGCAATACCAAATATAAAGTATAAACACAATTCAAATGATATATATAACAGTATAAACACACACCAAATATCAATGAATAGACATATAAACTGGCACAATTAACCTTCTCATGGCCTGGTTACACTCCATAGCGAGCGCCTCGAACTCCTTAAACTGATGTGCAATCTTGGTGTCAAGATCCCAAGACTTCTCTTCCCACGTGTTCCTCGTGAGCTCGGCCTCAGCAATATCCCTCTCCACAGCCTGCAACACTCTGACCTACTAACCTTTACATGCTAAACCCAGTTTTTCCATTTACAGACCCAAAACATGCAGGATATTAAAGAACCAACATATAAACTTTCATTATTGAATTTAGTCAGGGATTTGCTCAAACCTAGATATTCTTTATTTAATTTTTTTTTTTTTTTTGGCTAAATACTCAAACCAAAATAAGTAGATAACTAAGAAGATGCAATGACAGACAGCTAGTCTCCAGTACAGCAAGAAAACCAGCTTTCATCATTCAATTCCATGTAGTTAGATATCATTATCCCACAACACAAAAAATGGCAAACAGATATTCTCCTAAAGGGTGCAAATTCATGAACCCATAATTATTCTAAAGGCTCAGATTTATTTTAATTTGGAGCAATTTTCTCTCATATCTTGCAAATTTTAAGTAGAAACCAATTCACAACCAAATGGATAGACACTATATATATTTGACAAAATTTTGAGAACTGACAACTTCAAATGGCAAAAACATGATTTGTTTCCATAATGTATACCAAAGCTTGAGCAAAGAAAATGTAGATAGAGAGAGACTAACCATCTGACATATGCTATCTGACAGTTAAAGTGCTTCTTCCCACTTGTTAATATTGATGAGCCCTTTAATAAGGTGAACAAATGTGCTCAGCTCTGCAACACTACCCATCCTTAACATATCTGTGTACAGCTCAAAAGCCTTAACGACTTTACCTGCACGGGAGAGGCTCTCAATCAAAGAAGTATACATATTCTTGCTGGCAGCTTTTAAAGGGAAAAATGATGGAATCTCTTCATGCAGCTCCAGAGCTGATTCTAATCTCCCAGCCTTAATAAGAGCATCCAACAGGATTGGCTCACAGCCTTCCACTGACATAGCATCCAACAGGTTACCGGCCTCTTTGACCTTGTGAGCTTTGCACAAACCATCAACCAATGCTCCATATGTAAACACATTTGGCTCTTTGGAATTGCCATCATCAATTCAAAAATACATATCTACATCAGAAATTTCCACATTACCTCTATTCTCGCATATATTTGGCATGCTTTTTCAATCTCCCCAGCTTTACAGTGGCCTTCAATCAATCAAGATATTGTAAACCACATGACCTGGCTGGCAACTGCATTTGACCATTTTCTTAAGCAACTTATAGGCATAAGAATAATCTCCTGATCTGCAAAAGGCATGAACTAGAGAATTAAAAATCTTAGGACTAGGATAACAACCTTCTGTGATCATCATACTAAGAATTCTCTTACACCTACCAAGCTGTCTTTTCCTCAAACACCCACAAAGCAAAGTCCAATATGTCACAATATTAGGAATACAAGAACTAGTCCGCATTCTGTTCAAGAAATCCATAGCTTCCTCAAAAAGAGAAGCTTCACACAACCCAGATATCATCTTTGTATAAAGGACTGTGTTGGGCACAATTTCTTCCTTCTCAAGCAACGAGATAGCTTCTCTCCACCTCCCCGCTTTGCAGAGAGATTGCGCAAAACAACCTAAGGTAAATTCATCCATACTAAACCCTGAACTCGACATCTCCCTATGAACCAAATAAGCTGTGTCCAACCGATCAGCTTTAAGAAACACTTGAACCAATGCATTATACGTCCATCTCGTGGGCTTGTACCCGAAACCCTTAAGCCTCCCAAGCTCCTCCAATGCTAAATTCCACAACCCATTTTGGCAACACTTTTGAATCAAAAAATTAAGCAACTTCCCGAGCACTTCCTTATATTATATTTTAATTTATAGAAATAACAATTACTGTAAAATTTCATATCAACCAAAATTTGCTTATTTAATAATATTTAAAAATACAAAGAAAGTACGTAAAGAGTACAATGATATCTTACTGTATTCTTTTGTTTCGTTTAAGAATGGGTCATAAAGCCTAATTTGTTTCTAATAAATAAATAAAGAAAAGGTCATAAAACGCCTTATTCAGTTTTTTCAAACAAAAAACCTTATTTGAAGAATAAATTTGGCTAGGCAACTTGGTTTTGCATGGCAAATGCGTCTTTTTATATGAAAATAGGAAAAACTTTTTGTTTGGCTTTTCTATAAGAAACTGCATTTCTTTTTAAGGCAAAGACAAGTTTTTCTAAAGACAATTGTTTTGAGTTAACCTAAAGGTATTCACAAAACATGATTTGAATTAAAACTTTTATATAGCTTCTATGGTTTTAAAAACTAAACCAATCAAAGAACAGAAAAGGAGAATGGTAATTGATTTTTTGGTTCGAATTAGTGACGTCATAAATAAATAATTAATAAATTTAAATTTATAAAAATAAATAATAAGATATATAATAAATTTATAACTAATAATATTTAGTTTAAAAACATATTTCAAAAAATTTAAAAATAATTCACAAGACATAATAGCAAAGTTATACTAAAGTTCATTTATTATTAAATTTATATATTAATTATTATCATATAATTACCACTTATATATTAAAAAAGCATTTATTAGATTTAAATTATATTTATGTCAATGTTTGTGTTGTATTTGTATCACTGTGTGGCTATGTTTTTTCCCAGGAAAAAATAAATAAAAAATGGCTATTAATTATTGTTTGGTTTCTTTTTTGGGTCATGCTAATGAGTATTCTTGTGGCAATTGTTAATAAATCATTTTGTGAAATTTTTTATACCACTTTTATGAGAAATTGAAAAACTGTCAAACATTAATTGTTTTTTTTTAATTTTTATTTTTTTTATTTATAAAAAGTTTTCTAAAATGGTTCACTAACAATTGCCATTAGGGCATTTGTTAACATTTTCTTTTAAGAATTGTAAGCAATAAGTGGCTTTAGGAGTTCACCAAAAAATAGAGGGAAATGTAAGTTCATTGGTTTAGGAGATATTTTTAGAAATATTTTATTGGCAGAATGATAAAATAATAAATGTTATTAACAGTTTTTTATATTTCTCATGAAAGTGGTGTCAAAACTTTCCTATTATGGTTTATTAACAATTGTCTTAAGGACATCTATTAACATGACCTAAAAATAAATAATAACATTATTCTAGGACTCTAGGAAATTAATACTACATTGAACAGAGAAAGAGAAAGTTAGAACATTTGGAATAGAAAGATACCAAAAAAAAAAAAAAAAAAAAACCATATTAGTCTTAGCACTCAAAAGTCAACACCTCCCTTTAAATACCCCCACTTACTGCCATCTACTCACTTCTTTCTTTTTATTTGGTCCGGTTTTTAAAAACATGATGATTTCAGTGACTACTTTCTTTAGTGATCATCCAATAAGGTTCTTTTTATGTTTTTAATTTATTATTATTTTTTTTTTAGAGAGAGTTTCAACCTATGGCGTCCGCTCCTGATGATAGCTCTTTATCATCAGACCAAGACACTAATCAGTTTTTGGTGTAGGCGGGGATTGAACCCCAGATCTCTTATACAACCATCAGAGACTTTACCCGTTGAGCTAACTGGAACCCACTGTTTTTAATTTATTTAATTGTAGTGATTACCATCAAATTGTGTTTGTAGGATGATGTGCTCTCTTTTTAAAATGTAAATTATAGATTGTTGATTTTACTTTTAGGATCCACTTGATGAACCCAATTAATTTTGTTGTAAATAAATTAAATTATTACTCATTTCAAATGATATAGAAAAGTTTAATTTTGAATTAAATGATGATGTGACATAATTATAATATTAATTAGGGAGAAGAGTGAACTAGGAGGGCTGAGCAAAGACTTTGAAGCATTGCAAGTCCATAATCTTGAAACATTCAGGTCCGTTTGTTATCGTGGTTTAAATAATAGTTTTCAGTGTTTAAACAACATTATACGTATTTTTCACACACTTTTTTCATCCACATGAATTTCCAAAAGATACAAACAACGTTATTAGAGGAAATAATGAACAATATGGGACACAAAATTTTTATTCAAACCGGGAGGAAATAAGGGACCAATACAATAATTGGTGGGTCCTTAAAATTGGACAATTTCAATGTTGGAAGAGTTGTAAAACCCATAGTCAATTTCAGGGGGATATTTGCAGATTAACGTTGTGAAGGGATAGAATATAGTAAGTTAATACGGGTTTGAAAGAAAAATGCAAACTAGCATCTCGAGTTTTAGAAACTTGAGTTCCATATCAATCTCGAGCCTCAAAGACTCGCTTCCCACTTGCTGAGTTTGATGAGTTGGACATGTATATGCCATATAGATCTCGAGTTTTTTACACTCGATTTCAAACAGATAAAAAAAACGTACAAACCCCAGAAAAAAAAGATTTCAAACAGATAACAAAAAATGTACAAACCCAGAAAAAAAAAAAAAAAAAAAAAAAAGAACCCAGAAAAAAAAAGAAAGAACCCAGGAAAAGAAAAAGAAAAAGAAAACCCAGAAAAAGAAAAAGAAAAAGAAAGAACCGAGAAGAAAGAAGGAAACCCAGAAGAAAGAAAGAAAGAAGAAGAAGATCCACAGCAAAGGGTCTTGTTTTTGTTGTCTTCAGTTATGGGCATTGCTTGCTTTTGTTGTCTTGGTTTGTATTGAAAAGGGTCTTGTTGCTTTTTGGGTTTTGAAGGGTTGAACATTTGCTGGAGATTGGTGGGTACTGGGTTGGTTCTTGATTGGAGCTTTTCTTTCTAAAGTCAGGTACGGGTACTGGATTGGTTCTTGATTGGAGCTTTTCTTTCTAAAGTCAGGTACGTTTGTGGGGTTGTATTCCGTAGGTACGCACTGGAACTCGAGTCTTAGAGACTTGAGTTCCACGTGGAATTTTTATGCACGTCAGCTGTCTCAGAAATCTGGAACTCGAGTTTTTAAAACTCGATTTGCTATTGATCTCGAGTTTTTAAAACTCGAGATGCTAGTTTCACACATACTTTCAAAACCGGGCAACTAACTAAATTGTTAGAAATCCTTTGTTATTTGGAAAGGGTGTTCCAATTTCAGTGTTGGAAGTGGGGGTGGAGAGGAGATGATTGAGGTTTGCTTTGTAGTGCAAATGGCTGATAGGAAGAGAAGTCTTGAACATACTTTTACCATGTTTTCCATAAAATTTCTGCAAGATTTCAGGTGAAGAAAGTTTCATATTGATATAGGAATTTTGCAGGGTGCACATACCCTCTATGGTCCAACCCACGCTTGGTAATAAAACACCTCACTAATGAGGTAATTGGAAAAGACTCAAAAGCCAGCATCACTTTCCTAGAGACTGACATTTTAGGTGTGTGGAACAAGCTAAAGAGAAAAGAGAGATCTAGGTATACCATACGCCTAAAGTCACTGCCCAGGAAAAGGAGAGCTGAAGCAAAAGAGACACGGATTAGATCGTTTGGCACATGAAAAGAAAATTGGGTCCTTAATTTGAGACTGAGGACCAAAGTTGGGTCCTTAATTTGAGACTAAGGACCAAAGTTAGGTTGACCACTCCACCTACATAGTTGTAGGTGGAGGGGTCCTAACTTCCATCCCATTCAACATGGCACATGGAACCGCATCTCTTGGAGTAATGCTAGGGACATAATCGTTTTCGAGTTCTACTACTACAAATAAACTCATGACTCATTCTCAAAAATTTAAAAATAAATAAATAAATAAATAAATTCATGACTTTTGTTACAACTTTTTTATGTGGTAGACTTTGACTGGCTGCGGGATACTTTCACATGGACCTGCTATTTTTTTTTTTTTCATCAATCATAATCTATCACATGGAGAATTGTGGTAAAAGTTGTGCATTTGTTTTTAGTTATTAGATTTTTTTGATCTTTTTCACAATACTTTTACAACAAATCAAAGTTGCTAAGTTATATAGATTCTAATTTATATTTACAAGGAAAATTACTTTTTTACCCATTAATAACAACCAATAACGCCCTATCATTTAGATTTGTTGTGAAAATGTTGTAGATCTAACATGATCTAATATCCAAGCTTTTGGGTTTCTTAAAATAATAATAATAATAATAATATCCAAGCTTTTGGGAGAGTATTCCATTAAAACATATTTTGCCCCAGATAATTCTACTTTTATTATTTAACATTTTGTGCATCCCCAATATAAACTTTTCCAAATACAATATTATTGATCTTGAGTCCAATAGGTGGGAGATTAGGAAAGACAAACACTTAAACCAATAGTCTAGTCCTTGTCCATTAAATGACCCTTTTTAAGGTCCATGATAATGTCACCAAATCCACCTTCTCCAAGCTTATTATTTGCACGGTAGAAGTCATTTTCCGAAACTTATAATAGTGCGAAAGTCTGCCTAACTGCAAAGATTCCAGTCCACACTTCTCATCTCATCCACAGCTTCGCCTAAAAAAGACGTTTTAAGTGCCTTATTTTGAAGAGCAACGTAATTTAAAATAGGAGCGTGCAACAACAATATAATGACCCCTCAAAAACTGTTTATAAAATAAAAAAATTAGATGCCAAATACAAACGTAATGCTTATTAGTATATAAAATAACCAGAGTACTTTTATTATTGTTAATTGGTAGTATTGTTTTATTAAAAATTATTCTCCAAATTATGTGTTTTACATTAATAATTGGGGGTTCTAAAAATAAAATGATTCGAGTTACGGGAGGAAAATTTTTTCTCAGAATATAAATGGAATCTTATTCCCATAAATATCAGCTACACCGTAGAGTCTGCTTTAGCAAAACGTCAAGTGCTCAAGTTGCAGAACACATTTTGCAGAAAAATAAAGTCTACCTTACTCTTCTATCCAAAAACGTGTTTCAACTTTCAAACTGAAAGTTGCAGAACATATTTCATTCAAGAAAAAAAAATGTTAGAGAGAGAGAGAGACATACACGTTTTCATCAGAGATAGATCGAGGTGGAGGCGGCGGCAGAGGTGGCATAAGTTGGTAATTGAGTGGAGGCTGATTCCTTGTTGGCTGTTGCGACTATATATATTGTGAAGGGGTTGTGAAGTTTGATGCTAAAAACTTAAAATTTATTTCTATTTTTTTGGATTTGAAATTTTGATTTAAATATTTAATTATGACTAGGAATCCTAATTAAGAATGGATTTTGATTTAAATGTGTTTTTTTTTTTTTAGGCTAAAGTTTAGGTATAAACTTAGTTGTAGTCTAAATTACAACTTCCTTTAAGAACATTAACATTGTTATATATTTGAAAAATCTAACTGTTAGATTGCATGTTATTTATACTCTTAATACACATGTCAAATATTTTGCTAATCGGATGTTATTTACTATATGATCATAAACTTATTTTTTCTGCATAATTTTTTACTACAAAAACTTGTAATTTAAACAATTGATTGATAACATAGCAATTGATTTTTGATCTTTTGAAAATTTCGCAAGTATAGAAAATATAAGAAAAAAATGTGATTCAATTGTGAATTTGTCAAAATTCACGGGTATAATAAAAATGGCACATCCAAAAGCAATTTCAATGGAAACTTCTTTCCCTGAGGTAGAAGTGATGGTGACCTTTTTCGGCCATAATACCTTTAGTTAAACCAGTTGCATATCCACAATCGTAATTGCAAATATTTTGAGGAGAACACGTAGTTGTCTCTGTTTGATGACATTGTTCTGAATGACAAGAAATTTCACTGTATGTGGAAGACTTTCGAGGATCGAACTTGGGATTAATCTGATTGAAGCAGACATCACAAGGCAGACATTGTGTCCACACAAAGTCACTAGCTGTATCGGCAAGACCATAGATGTCTACAGGTGGAGTTCCAATTGAGACCTTCATGAGATGCTGACCTTCGTATCAGTTGTAGCCAAAAAGCCTATAACATGTATAATATGAGAGAATAGAGGCAACAAGAAAGCATGGATGAAATCTGACACAGCTTGCCATTGAATTTCAAGCTTTGAGAGAGAGAGTCACACGATGACATAATAATGGCTACTAATTAAAGGCTTTTATATTCACGAGTAAACCGGAGAAAATGGGCAAATGTCCCTTTCAAAAAAAAAAAACATCTAGCATTTTACTCAATTTTCCAAACTAATTAGGGAAATGCCATTCTTTTGAAACTCGATTTTCTCAAAATCGAGTTATAAAAAAAAAAAAAATTCTGGAGCCCTATAGTGGCGTTTTAAGGAGCCTATGTGACGTTTTAAGGACCTATAGTGGCGTTTTGTAATCCAATCTCCATGAAGTCGAGTTACATGCAATTTTTTTTCTTTTTTTTTACCTGTAACTCGACTTCATGGAAATCGGATTACAAAATGCCACTATAAGTCCTTAAAACGTCACTATAGGATCCTTAAAAACGTCACTATAGGGCTTAACTCGATTTTAAGAAAATCGAGTTTCAAAAGAGGGGCATTTCCCTAATTAATTTGGGAAAGAGGGCAAAATGCTGGATTATTTTTTTGAAAGGGGCAAAAGCCAATTTTTTCCCGAGTAAACCAAACTTTCCCTGTCCTAACGATAAAAGAAGAAGAAGAAGATATATCTATATCTATATATATATATATATATATATATATATATAGTAACCTATAATGATTATATTTTATTTTAATTTATAGAAATAAAAATTACTGTAAAATTTCATATCCACCAAAATTTGCTTATTTAAAAATATCTAAAACAAAGAACGTACATAAAGAGTGCAATGATATCTTACTATATCTTTTGTTTTGTTGAACAATGGGTCATAAAGCCTAATTTGTTTCTAATAAATAAATAAAAAAAAGGTCATAAAACGCCTTATTCAGTTTTTTCAAACAAAAAACCTTATTTGAAGAATAAATTTGGTTAGGCCACTTGGTTTTGCATGGCAAATGCGCCCTTTTATATGAAAATAGTAAGAACTTTTTGTTTGGCTTTACTATAAGAAACTGCATTTCTTTTTAAGGTGAAGGCAAGGTTTTTTAAAGACAATTGTTGTGAGTTAACCTGAAGACTTTTACAAAACATGATTTAAATTAAAACTTTTATTATTGCTTTCATGGTTTTAAAAACTAGACCAATCAAAGAACAAAAAAAGAGAATGGTAATTAATTTTTTGGTTCGAATTAGTGACGTCATAAATAAATAATTAATAATTTTAAATTTATAAAAATAAATAATAAGATATATAATAAATTTATAACTTGTAATATTTAATTGAAAAATATATTTCAAAAAATTAGAAACAATAATTCACAAGACATAATAGCAAAGTTATACTAAAGTTCATTTATTATTTAATTTATATATTTATTATTATCAAATAATTACCACTTATATATATATATATATATATTTAAAAAAGCATTTATTAGATTTAAATTATATTTATGTCAATGTTTGTGTTGTATTTGTATCACTGTATGCTATGTTTTTTCCCCCCAAAAAAAAGGTTATTAATTATTGTTTGGTTTCCTTTTTGGGTCATGCTAATGAGTGTCTTTGGGGATATTGTTAATAGGGTCATGCTAACAAATGCTCTTAGGGCAATGATTAATAATCAATTTTTAAAAAATTTGACAGCACTTTTATTGGAAATGAAAAAAGCTTTTAAAACATTAATTGTTTTTTTTTTCCTTTTCCCATAAAATTTTTCTTTAAATGGATTGTTAACTATTACCCCAATGGCACTCGTTAGCATGACCCTTGTTAATAAACCATTTCGGGAAAGTTTTTATACCACTTTTATGAGAAATTGAAAAACTGTGAAAACATTAATTGTTTTTTTTTTTCCTCATAAAAGTTTTCTAAAATGGTTCACTAACAATTGTCCTTAGGGCATTCGTTAACATTTTCTTTTATGAATGGAAAGCAATAAGTGGCTTTAGGAGTTCACTAAAAACTAGAGGGAAATGTTAGCCAATACCCTATGGGCATTAGTTTAAGAGCTATTTTTAGAAACATTTTATTGGGAGAATAATAAAATAATAAATGTTGTTAACAGTTTTTTATATTTCTTATGAAAGTAGTGTTAAAACCTTCCTATTATGGTTTATTAACAATTATTGTAAGGGTATCTGTTAACGTGACTCAAAAACAAATAATAACAATACTCCAGAACTCTAGGAAATTAATACTACATTGAATGGAGAAAGATAAAGTCAGAACATTTGGAATAGAAAGAGACGTAAAAGAAACACCTGTGCGTTTGTAATGGGCGTTTTGCTCAATACGTGCCTTCTGCATTTTTTTAGTGGATCCTATGGGTGCTGTTCACGAACTAGTGTTTTCAGCAAAATGTAGATTTCTAAGTAAATTTGGGTTCCACAGCACTATTCACACCTTTAAAAATTATTTTACTATAGCATTTTCAGTAAAAAGTTTTTAGTTTTCAGCAAATAAACGGTATCCAAACAAACCCCTAGTCTTATCACTCAAAAGTCAACACCTCACTTTAAATACCTTCACTTACTGCCACCTACTCCTTTCTTTTTATTTGGTTTGGTTTTTAAAATCGTGATAGTTTGAGTGACTACTTTCTTTAATGATCATCCAATAACTCTTCAATAGAGAGGGGAAATAAATAAATAAATAAGAGTTCTCTAAGGCCTAATCAGAACAAACGAATAGAATAAATTCATATATATAAAGCTTTCTTTATGTCATAATCATCCAAGCAAGAAGAACAACAATCTCAAAATCTACTTCAATTCAAGAAGAACGAAGAACAATGGGTATTTCAGTCAGGCTCAAAATCTACTACGTCATGGAATTGCCAAAGAGAAGATTTTTAGTTTTTAGGTTAGCATTTATGTCCATGACTATGTATCATTTACAATAAATATTATTCATGAATTCAAAAGTTTGTTGAAGCAGCTCAATAAGAAATTCTATCTAGAATTTGACAGTCACTCGATCTAATCTCGATTGATCAAGTTACAAATTTTGATAGATATTCAATTGATACTCAAATAATAGAAACTAAGGCACTTTAAATCAATGTTTTCAATTTATTTACCAGTTTAGTTTTGATATTCCTACAGAAACATAACTTACGGTTCTTTTTATGTTTTTAATTTATTTAACTGTAGTGATTACCATCAAATTGTGTTGGTAGGATGATGTGTTCTCATCTTAAAATGTAGATTATAGATTGTTGATTTTACTTTTAGGATCCACTTGATGAACACAATTAATTTTGTTGTAAATGAATTAAATTATTACTCATTCCAAATGATATAGAAAAGTTTAATTTTGAATTAAATGATGACGTGTTATAAATTTAATATTATTTTTATTAATATTTTCTAATGGTGACTTATACATGCGAAAGCACGTTTCTAAAAACTAACAATGTGAAACGGATTTAAAAGTTTACATGGTAATATTATAGTAGAAATCTCCACAAAAAAAAAAAAAAAAAAAAAGTCAAAGATTTTGATTTTATATATATTATTTGATAAATTAGCATAGTAAAATGAATTGTATATTTGTTTTTACTTGAGTAATTTTATAAAAGCAACGTAGTAATGTTAATTTTTCATAAATCAAATCATATATTTTATAGTATCTTTTCTAATAACTTTGATCACTTATTTGCTAAAAAATAGTAATTATATAAGCAACTAAGTAGTCAAAGTTATTTAAAAAGGCAGCATTATATATACAATTAGTTGCTAACTTGTGTAATGTATGAAATGTTTGATAAAACAATATATTTATATATGATATATATTTAATTAATAAGTATTAGTAAATAAAAAATCAAATCAAAGAATTCATAGAGAAGAAATTACATGATTTAATTACAATTTGTTTAAATAATGTTAAACCTAATTTAATGAGTATTTTTGTAAGCATTGGGTTACTTTATCCAAAAAGGCGGTGAATTATTTAATGATTATTTATAACTTGCCAAAAATTTAAAATATAGTCACAATATATAAGTTGTTTAAATAGCTTGTATATTGTGACTTTTTTTTTTTTTTTTTGAGAAGGATGTATATTGTGACTTGAAATAAGCATTTTCTTCCTAGAATGAAGAAGGAAATATCAAATTATTCCTATAACTCATCAATAATTAATATTGGTAGCCACCTCGCACCCGACCAGTTGAATTGTCCCACAGTCCCATCAATAACTAATATTAATATTTAATCAGTAATCTTAACAAATTTTTGTAAAGACAAAAGAATATATATTTGAATGATGATGTGGACAAGCTAAGCTTGATTTATCATAATAGAAGAGATGACAGCCATTCTAAAGGCACATTTTCGAATTAAAATATTGCTACTGGTACAGGGTTGCATCTGGAAGCATGTAATGTGCCTCAGTTTTGGTAATGTGGTTGAGTGATTTGACACTATGTTGAGACCTATGTTTTTGCATTAGAAGCTTCGATGGGAAACACACGAGGAATGCGAATCAAGCATAGTGTTTGAGACTTTGGCAATCAAACACCATGATACGGTAAAAAAAATCTCAACCTTTCTTTTTTTGGTCACTAAAAAAAAAAAGGGTACAGTTTTGAAAGAATGATTAGTTGTTAATAACTCATATATTTTTTATTCTTAAATTAAATAAATAAATAAGGAAAATAGTAGTATTACATTTCAAATTCACAAAACACTTACGAGGAGATAGCTCAGTGATTGACACCTCTTTAATCGAAGCTTGTATGGGTAGATTTGGCTCTGTCACCCCTGAATCATGCTCCCATTGCAAAAAAGTGTTTGATTCAATACTACTGTGTATAAAAAATGCAGGTTTTGAAGGTGTCCGTAGAATAATAGAGTAGCTATTAAGCATAAGAACAATAGATGCCATAGTTGGTTTATCAACTATGTTTTCTTGAACACAATGCAATCCAATGTGAATATATCTTATTATTTCAGTTGTCAAACCTGCCTTTAATGTGGGATCTACAAGATTTGAAGCTATACCTTGTTTCCAATTTTTCCATGCCTGTAAAATAAATTAAACTGACAAATTTAGTATTCAAAAGAATATTATTTTATTTTGTGTTTTAAAAAGAAAAATATTTGTGCCACACAATTGGACTCTTTTCTTCCATTTCTTGAAGCTCCTCATCCTTCATGTTTGCTAGAATTCTATGTATTTGCAAACTAACTATACAAGCTACACCAATAATTTGTAACTTTATGGACATTATTAGTGTCTTAATAATACACCATGGTGGATCCATAAATTTTTTTCAAGGGTCATTAAGAAATTTAAATTAAACAAAATTTAATAAAAAGAAAACTTGAATATATCGAGTTATTGACACACAAAAAACACACACACGCTAATAATTGAAGAGTTTTCATATTTTGAAATTGTTATATGATAATTCATTTTCAGTTGTCATTATCTATTATCAATATAGGTAAGTATGACCATTTTATTTTTTATTTTTTTTTATAACAATTTTATTTTTATGTAGTTGTCATTATCTATTTGTCATTGTTTTTATAAAAATATTTTAAACTAAATGACAAAATTCATCCATACAAAAATAATACATGAATTGTCTAGTTAACCAATCAAATGCTTAAACAATCACTAATTTTATTACTCTATTTGTTTATTAAATCACTAAATTTATAACAAAAAGTTATTATAACTTGATAGCTATATATAAACATATAACAAACTCTATGTATTTCCTAATTATTAAATTATGTAAATTTATATTATGTTTATACTATATATACACACATTCACACACATCACAATTCACACAAATAATATTATAAAAAGAAATAACGAACACAATTTGTATTAGGCACACCCACAAACATAATATATAAATTTAAAATAAAGAGAGAGATACAACTCATAAATGCTTACTCTTTACTTTTAAAGTAGGATATACTCTGAGAGAGAGAGAGAGAGAGAGAGAGAGAGAGAGAGAGAGAGAGAGAGAGAGAGAGAGAGAGAGAGAGAGAGAGAGAGAGAGAGAGAGAGAGAGAGATTTGTGATTTGTGTTGTTCAATTTTAGGCTAGGCTGATATGTGATAAGGGAATGCAAGATTTAAGTTTGGGTGTGCAAAAATATTTTTAAGGGTAAATTAAACTGGTAAATATATATACATACATTTATCTATATATACACACACACAAAATTTTCAAGTTAGGGGGTTTATTTGAAGTCACCCTTGCTAATAGATACATGTCAATGGGTAGCATACTCTACATCATAAAGATAAAGGTATTGGTTTAAATTTTCTGTCTCCCATTGAGTCATTTAATCCCCCATTCCCCCCCCCCCCCCATCACATGGTGGCAGTTGAACATGCAGTTCTACTTACCACTCCAAACTTATGGGATCTATGTGCCATTAGACTAAAAAATAATAGTAATTACATAGCTTAGAAGGTGCTCAATATTCTCTCCAATTTGGAATGAGCAATTCTTTTGTCCACTTATTATCTCTAAAACTAGCACACCAAAACTAAAGGCATCAGATTTTACTGAGAATTGTCCATTCATTACATACTTCGGAGACATATATCCACTGCACATTCACAATTATTTTCAACATTATCTGTTAGGAGTTCCATGTTGTTTTTGGTACAAAGTAAACATCAAGTATACTCAATAGATTGTCCAAAAAAAAAAAAAGTATTATACTTACTAGGTACCCACGATTCTATTTGTATTGTCTTACTTTGATCAAGTTCACATAATCTTGCCATACCAAAGTCTGAAATTTTTGGATTCATTTTAGAATCTAATAGAATATTGCTTGCTTTGAGATTCCGATGAATATCTTGAAGTTGAGAATCTTCATGAAGTTAAAGAAGACCTTGAGCAATGTCTCCCATGATTTTGTAGCGACTTTCCCAATCTAGCTGTGCATGCTTGATTGGATCTACATATTCAATCAAATATATTATATTGGACTAAAATGTGAGAAAATTTATTTATAGAAGACATGTAAACCAAATAAACTACAATGAATATAAATTTGAAATGAAGGTATGAGTAAAATCATACCAAAATTGAAGTAATCAAGACTTCTATAGGGCACAACCTCATAAATTAAAAGCCTTTCATTTCTTTCCAAGTAAAATCCTAGGAGTCTAACTAAATTTTGGTGTTGAAGCTTGGCCACCAACTGAACTTCATTCTTAAATTTAAGATCTCCGTGTCGAGAATTTGTTGAAAGCCTTTTCATAGCAATAACTTGCCCATCAGAGAGTTTACACTGAAATGTATTCGATTAAAACATATCTAACCCTTAAGGAAATTCCACTTTTTGGACTTAATATGTGAATCCTGAATACAAACTGCTTGAATCAATAGCCTACTTGAATCATGAAGTTGGTCCTTGCTCATTAAATTATCCCTTTTAAGGTTCATAATAATGTTACATTTACCTTGTAAACAACACCAAATCCACCTTCTCCAAGCTTATTTGCACCAAAAAAGTTATCTGTTGCAACTTTAACAGTGTATAATAATAATGTTAATAATAATGATTTTTTTTATTTGCATAAAAAAAAAAAAAAAGAATTCAAATCTGAGTTTGATCAACTTGCACAAAAACACAAACTCAGAAACTTCATACACAAGAACACAATCCCAAATTCCAACACAAATAAAAGAACCTCCAGAAACACAAAGAATGTCTTGCAGGGCTGTGGCAAAGGGTGTTTGTATTCCATAAAATAGAATGAGAACGTAATCATCGAAGGCGACCATAAATAATACCACATCTTCATTTTGTTGAACATAACGATTAATTTGCTTAGGACATCAATTAGAAAAACTAAAAAGGTTTTGCTTAAGAATTTCTAGCTATGCAAAAGTGCTCATAATAATTGTTCTTGATAGGACTTACATGGTTAACATATTAAAGAGAGCCACCAATATATTATTATCTTTGGCCCCTTCTTTTGTTTATTATTTATTTTTATAATTTGATAAACTATGGTGTGTGTTTGAACCCTAGACTTCACGACATACAAATTGAGCTACAAGATTCTTATTCTTATAATCTTACATTTACTCGATAACAACAATTATCTCATACATTAAATATATACATCATACTTCTTATAGCAGATTTGGTTCATAATCATGGAGATAAATACTAGTTTATCAAAATTTTAGGGAAGCCGAGTCTTACTTACCCTACTTCCACTTTGCACCCCCACTGGATGGGGACCTATGGGAGAGACTTTTCTGCTAACTTTAAAAATGGTAGTCAACTATACAGGTGCAATGGTCTTAGTGGACTCCCATCCCATTCAACACATACGGCACATGGAATGGAATCTAAATGAAGTAATTTTAGAAGAACACAATATTTTCCACAATATTTTTGTGCAAATTGTTATTAATTTTTAAGTAGGCCCACAACTTATACTATTTTATTGTTAGTTTAAGTCACTTCAATTATTGTAACAATTCTATGGAAAAAAAAATTGTTTCTCTAGAATTATTGCATCCAAGACAACAAAATATAATAAAAAAAGGCAACAAGCTAGAAAAGAAAAATAGAATAGTACTCCATTTTCTCTTTACTTTCTTTTCTTTTCCCCTCCTCTCCATGTTTCCATACTTCAAATCTTATGCGAAATCAATGATCCAACATTACTAACCTTTCATTTTTAGAATGACCAAAATTACTAACTTAGAATTTCAATCCAGTAATACAGATTCATGAAAAAAAAGGCCATTACCATCATATATAAATAAAATATTACCTGACATCACCTAATTAACAATATCTTTAATATACATAAAATTAATTTTATATAAAATCCATTTTCATTTATATTTAAATTTGATATCATATGATTCTAATCCAACAGCACCATTATCGACAATCAAATGAAAATTTTAAATAGAAAACCTGAAATTGGATATAAAGTGAGATTGGTATATCGTAATGTGGCTTCCTGTTTGCATGAATATATAAGACTAGGCCTAGGGAAGGAACAGATGGATGAATTGCGCCAATCTTCTTTGATGTTGATCAAAATGATACTCCTCCCAAACGTGTGTATAAATGACGCCTCACAATATTACTTACCTAATGAAATATTTATTTTTTATTTTTAAAAATATTACTCATTTTTACAAACCAATTGAGGTTAAGTTTTATTTATACAAACCTCACGGGAGGGGAGATCTTATTTTGTCTATCGTTTTGGCATGATCAGTTATATAAAAAAATGCAATATCTTTTTTGCAAGTCAAACATTGACATATATTTTCATTTATATAAACCTTGAACGAGGAGTATCATTTCGGCCAATGTTTAGTGGGACTTTTATTCGGTGCAATCTCAGAGAAGATTGGTTTAATACCTAAAAATAAAAGACAAACAGAGAAAGGTGAAACGATAGAGAGAAATGGATGGCAGTCTTAAACCTCACCCACCATTGATTTGGCCATAAACAGCCTATCTTTCTACTTTTATGTGTTGCCCACTTGCCCTACATTTTCACCACCAGCCTCTTATTTTTGATAGGTTGAGCAGCATTCTATATATGTGGCAACTTCATCAGTTAAAACTTAAAAATTATATTCGACTTGCTTTCAAGTTTTTTCAAAGATTCCTTTTGTTCGTGTATATGTCCATATGGGAAACGAGATGGCAAGGTTGGAACTAGTTTGGACTTAGGGTGAGAAAGGAATACCCGGCACAACAAATGATGTTTCCAAGTAACAAAATTAATTATTTTTCCTAAAAGAAGATTATCGTGGGGAGGAAGAGAAAGAACATAAATGAATAAGGATAAAACACATTGTGTTTTCATAATTGCAAATGTGAGTTTATAGATAAAACACAGTGTTGTGACACATTGTATGTAACAACCACCCCCAATGAATATATATATATATATTTACTGATAAATTAGACATGGAGCCTACAACCACTTTTCGTTTGTGTGTGTTTTTATTTTTATTTTTTTATTTTAATGAACGAAAAATGGGTAAGTGAGCATTCAGTGAGCATAAAGTTATTTTTCGAGCACTTTCTATTGCGGGAATTGAATATGGGACCTCCATTTCCCAAATCCTTAGAAATGAGCCCATGACCACTAGGCCAACTACCCCGGTAGTCACAACTACCCATTTCTTTCACAAGGGGAAAAAATACAATATATAAGCATGACATTAACAAAATCGAGTTACAAGTAGAACTGGACATTAGTAATGTTGAGTTTTATGAATATTTTGCCACTTAAATCTTTTTGAAAATTTAAGTGGAACTCGACATTGTTAATGTTGAGTTCTACTTAAAAATATACATAAAACTTGATTTTGAAGATATTGAGTTTTTTAGAAAATTCGATTTTGTTGAAATCGAGTTCCAATTAAAACAGGAGGATTTTACTAAATAATTTCAAAGCATGAGCATTTTGCTATATAGTTTTCAAATTAGGGGTAAATACCCTTTTCCCCCTTCATTTTGTGAACATAAAGTTTTGATTAGGATATCAATATTCAAAAAAATAAAATAAATAAAAAGGTTAGCGCTAAAATATTTGCTCATAAAATTTTTTCTTTATATATAGGACTTGTATGGTTGACTTATTACGGAGAGCTACAATTGTATTGGTCTCTTTTGAGCTTATGTTTTTATTTATTATTTATTTTTATAATTTGATAATTGAGGGTAGTTTGATTTGAACCTTATGACTTTAGGAGGTATTAATTGAACTAAAAGACTCCTATCATTTTAGTCTTACCTTTACTAAATAACAACAAATATCACATATATTCAATATATGCATTATACTTCTCATATCAGATTGGTTCATAATCATGGAGATAAATAATTAAATACTAGTTTATCAAAATTTTAGGGAATCCAAGTCTTACTTCACCTCCTTCAACTTTACACCACTGGGACTTTTCTGTAAACTTAAAAAATGGTAGTCAACGTATAGGTGTACTGGTCTTAGTGGACTCCCATCCCATTCAACACGTACAGCACATGGAATGGTATCTAAATGGAGTAATGTTGGAGGTACACAATCTTTTCCACAATTTTTTTTTTTTCTTTTGCAAATTGTTATTAATTTTATTTTATTTTATTTTTCTTGTTGACTGAAGATGATAGAGTTATTGATTTTTAAGTAGGCTCACAATAACTTATACTCTTTTTTTTATTGTTTATCATTAACAGTGTGTTACTTCAATTATTTTTGAAAATTTTATGAAAAATAAAAATGATTTCATTAGAATTATTTCATCTAAGTAAGGCAGCAAAATACAATAAAAAATGGGGACAAGAAATGAAAAATTGAAAAGTACTCCAACTTTTTTTCCCCTTTCTTTTGTTTTCCCTCAGGTTGCCACACTTTTAAATCTTATGCAAAATCAATGTTCCACATTACTATTTTTTTTTTTTTTTTTTTAAAGAATCGCTAGAATTACTTACTTTGAATTTCAATCCAGTAATACAGAATCATGAAAAAATGTCACTACTATCCTATATAAATAAAGGACAAAACTTAGGTACAGTACCTTAGGTGCTGTTTTTTAGGTTCTCCTCTTAAGATTTAGCCATGTGACTACTTAACTAAAAAATACACTTCCATCCCATGAGAAAATATCCACATGGCAAAATCTTAAAAGGAGAACCTAAGAATCAGCACCTGAGTACTGTACCTAAATCTTACTCATAAGTAAAATATTACAAGACATCACATGACAATATCTTTAATATACATAAAATTAATTTTATATCAAATCATTTTTTATTTTTATTTTATAATTCAATTTTATATCATATGATTCAAATAGAAAAATTGAAATTGGAGACAGTAAGATTGGCAAATCATAATGTGACTTTCTGATTTCTTGAATAAGAGTACTAGAGCTAGAGAAAGAACAATATAAATTACACCAATTTTCTTTTGGGTCACTAAATAGTTCAGGTTTTGAAAAGAATGCTACCGTTGTTGACGTATCATCAATAACTCATATATTGTTATATTGTGTATTCTTCAATTAAAATAAATAAATTAGGAAAATAGTAGTATTACATTTCAAATTCATTAAACATTAGCGAGGAGATAGCTCTGTGATTGACACCTCATTTATTGAAGCTTGGACAGAGCTACTTTTTGATTGATTTGACTCTGCCAGCCTTGAATCATGCTCCCATTGCAAGCAAATGTTTGATTCAGTACCACTGTTCATTAAAAATGCAGGTTCTGAGGGTATTGGTAGAGTAATAGAGTAACTATTAAGCATGAGAACAATAGATGCCATAGTTGGTCTATGAGCTACGTTTTCTTGAACACATAGTAATCCAATGTGAATGCATCTCATTATTTCGGTTGTCGAACCTGCCTTCAACGTGGGATCTACAAGATTTGAAACTACACCCTGTTTCCAATTTTTCCATGCCTGCAAGATAATTTAAACTGACTAATTTAGTATTCAAGAAAAAATTATTTTATTGTGTTTTAAAAAGAAATATATTTGGGCTACACAACTTGATGTATTTCTTCATTTCCTTTAACCTCCTCATCCTTCATTTGTGCTAGATTCCTATGTATTTGGTATAAAGCCAACTAGCTATACAAGCTTCATCAATAATTTGTAACTTTATGGACAATATTAGTGCCTTACTAATAGGTACAGACCAATGGGTAGAATACTTGATACTCCACATCCTAAAGATAAAAGGGTATTGTTTCAAATGTTTTCCACTCCCGTTGAGCCATTTGAACATGCAGTCCAACCTACCACTCTATACTTATGGGGTGTATGTGCCATTAGACCCAAAAATAAAAATACTTACATAGCTTAGAAGGTTCTCAATATTCTCTTCATTTCCAAAGGAGCTATTCTTTCGTCCACTTATT
This sequence comes from Quercus tomentella, assembly GCA_028535165.1. NCBI lineage: Eukaryota > Viridiplantae > Streptophyta > Magnoliopsida > Fagales > Fagaceae > Quercus > Quercus tomentella. The sequence continues at coordinate 14,000,544 of JAPQVY010000122.1, forward strand.
ATCTCTAACACTAGCACGCCAAAACTAAAGACATCAGACTTTACTGAGAATTGTCCATGCATTGCATACTCTGGAGGCATATATCCACTGCACATTCACAATTATTTTCAACAATACTTATTAGCCTTTCATGTTGTATCTTTCGGTACAACGAAAACATAAAGTATACCTATGTAAGATACTAGATTGTCAAAAGAAAAAGTTTGATACTTACTAGGTCCCCACAATTCTACTGGTATTGCTTTCGCTTTGATCAAGTTCAAACAATCTTGCCATACCAAAATCTGAAATTTTTGGATTCATTTCAGAATCTAGTAGGATATTGCTTGCTTTGAGATCCCGATGAATAATACGAAGTCGAGAGTCATCATGAAGGTAGAGAAGACCTCGTGCAATGCCTCCTATGATTTTGTAGCGTCTTGCCCAATCCAATTGTACACACTTGATTGGATCTACATAGTCAATCAAATATATTATATTGGACTAAAATGTGAAGGAAATCTATCCACAAAAGACATGTAATCAAAATAAATTACAATGAATATAATTTTGAAATAAAGGAAGAAGTAAAATCATACCAAAAATGAAGTTATCAAGACTTCCATTGGGCACAAACTCATAAATTAGAAGCCTTTCAATTCCTTCCAAGCAAAATCCTAGGAGTCTAACTAAATTTCGGTGTTGAAGCTTGGCCACTAACAAAACTTCATTCTTAAATTCAAGATCTCCTTGACCAGAATTATTTGAAAGTCTTTTCACGGCAATAACTTGTCCATCAGAGAGTTTACCCTGAAACCGTATTAGATTAGAACATATTTAACTGTTTGGACTTAACATGTGCATCATGACTACAAACCTTTCCAATTTGGGGTGGGAGTGGGAAGGAAAGTGTTTGAATCAATATCCTATTTCAATCATGAGGCTGGTCTTGCCCATTAAATTATCCTTTTAAAGGTTATTGATAATGTTAGATTTACCTTGTAAACAACACCAAATCCACCTTGTCCAAGCTTATTTGCATCAGAAAAGTCATCTGTTGCAACTTTAATAGTGCCAAAGCCTAACTGCAAAGATTCCACACTTCTAATCTCATCCACAGATTCGCCTGAACAAGATGTTAGTGCATTACTTAAAACCAACACAATTGAAAATACGTGCATGCAACAGCAATGACCTCTAAAAACTAATTATTTATCAAAATCTTCTAGATAGGAAACTCATGTCTATTAGTATATAATATCCTTTTGTTTGCTTTAGTGCAAGTCAATTTATTGACGGAACACCTTGATTATTTTTAATTTGTAGTAGCTAAGTATCATTTTATGAAAATAATAAATAAATAAATAATCCCCAAAGTATGTCGTGTTTTACGTTAGTACTTGCTGGGAAATTTGTCCTCGTAGGCTCATAATATAGGTGGAATTTTTTACTCCCACAAATATCACACGTACCTGAGAACTTTAGGAAGCACATCTATGTAACCAAGCCCATAATTTCTGATATTTTTTGTTATTATCTTTGCAATAATTCAAATTTTGGGATAACAAAAAGAAATAAATGAATTATTTTACTTACTTTGTGGTTTCTCCCTTGGTTTCCTGACTCTTAAGTAGATGCAGAAGGAGATTATAATTAGTACCACAAAAGAAATAATGGGTACAACTATGATGACTGTTCGAGATTTGTTACTCTCCTTTCCTGCAAAAACCAGAAATATGTTTACTTAAAAAATTCTGACAGATGTATGTTAAAAGTTTCAAATGGACACATGGAAAGAGACAAAATTAAAATTAGTTTCGAAACTTGAGAATTTATAGGGAAAGTAATAAGGACCCCTTTATAAAGAGTTGTAAGCTTTTGACCTTATTTGCTTCTATACAGCTTTTCAAAATCTTTTTTTTTTCTTTAATCAACATTCAGCAAAGCAAATATGTATTCATCAAAATGTTGCATCCAAATGGATTACAATTTAAGCTTAATGGCATTGGTACCTTTTGCAGCAGGGGTGTTGTTTGATGCTGGAGGAAATACTGATGGTACTGGAGGCGGTGGTGGAGACAGTGATGGTGATGATGCATTGTCAGCTGTGGCATTATAGAAGGGAAAGACCTCAAACCTTAAATTACAGCTGGGTCTGACAACTCTCCCACCTTGCTTCCCATCACAACATTCTGGTATAAGCTTCATAGCCCCATTCAAGCAATCACTGCAAACTTGCACAGCCAAATCAGGTGTGCATTGCACAAGTGAAAATAGAGTTTGGAAGTTTGGTGCTGTTGCATTTCCCGCTGCAAACTTACGAAGAGAACCACCTGCTGCAGCTTGACCAATTTGTCTATCCAACAAGGTCTTCAGGTCCCGACTGAACTGATCATAATTGGCTGATACGTTATTCACGTTTGCCGCCTCCAAAGCAGGGCTATCTTCCACGATGCCAAATATGTTGCGAAATGAGTAGCGTAACATGCAATAGTCATACCATATTATTGCTTCCTTCTGATTGGGACAAAGCAGAGTGAGAAGATTTCTAGCGTTATTGATGCAACTATGGCAAATATCTGGGTTGACATCTCCTCTACAAAGTCCAAGTGAATAAACTTGGTCAGGGCTTTTGCCATAAGAAAAATTGTAGAACCCATAGTCAATTTCAGTGTTGGAAGAGAGGGAGGAGAGGAGTTGATTGAGGTTTGCTTTGTAGGTACTGTTGCTTGTGTAGTTACCATTGTCTAAACAAAAATGGCGTAATGGCGGCTGAGCAAAGGCTTGAGAAATCAGTATGCAAATGGAAAAGAGGAAGACTAGTCTTGAAGAAACCATTGCCATGTGTTTAAGGCAAGACTTGGGATAAGAAACTTATCATTTAGGCTTTCGGAGAGGGGTGAACTAGTGGGCTGAGTAAAGACTTTGAAGAAAAGGAAGTCCATGATTTTTTTTGAAACATTCAACCATTTGTTTCTCGATACTTTTCTGCCAAACTAATGTGTCCAATTTTTCTATGTAATTATGACTGCAAGACTGTAAGGGCATAAGAAGAATTGACCAACAGCGTAAGTCCTTTTGAAACGTTTATAATGAACAATATTCCACAGCTAGCTAGATATAACCTTTTTTTTTCTTTGATTTGGTACAGGGGATAAAATTCCCCCCTTACTTTTCACATTTGTGACAACATTTATCCATAGCAATTAATTTTTTTTTTTCTAATTGAGTTTGTATTTATGACGAACATGCTAATTGTCATAAATAGTTAATTTGCTTTAAAAGAAAGAATGTATTAGTTATCGAATTGGATCCCTTCCAATAAATAATATTTGCGATGGACCTACGTGGTTGACATTGGCAATTTTTTTAAAAGGGGGAAATAATGCCCTTATTTTTCATGTGTTTGATGGTTTTTTCCATCACTATATATTGCATTGTTATTTGTGACGAACGTTGTGGTCGTCATTAATAGTTAAAATTTTCATAAGAAAAAAATGTATTAACAACGGTAAGGTAAATTTGTCACAATAAAAGAATTTTCAACATACATATGGCCATAAAAAATGATTATTTACTTTGAATGGTAAATTTTCATCCATTTTGTCTTAAAACTCTAGAATTTTGTCTTAATTTTGAAAACAACAAAAAACATCTGAAAAGACCCTCCAAGTACATGAGGGCTATTTTGGTCATTTCAGAAGTAAAACGTATTTTGATCATTTTGAAGCTTTTAGGGGCACTTTCACCACTTTAGAAGTTTATGGGTATTTCGGTCATTTCCTAGCTTTGATGGCATATTTTAGCAATTTTGAATGGTTGGATTGTGTCAACGGGTTAATCAAAGTTTCCCAGTGGGTGGGTACAGCAACATGTGTCCATCATGAAACCATATGGAGATCCAAAATCTGACCATTGGTTGGTAGAATGTGGTGAAATATTTGTGTTTGTAAATTATAGTGATAATCAGATGGTCAGATTGTGAAATAGAGTAGTCAAATCTTGCGAAACTTCGTCAAAGTCTACTAAATTTGGTCAATCTTTGGTCAAAATTCAAAGTTGGTTTTAAGACCACTGGATTTGATCAAATTAGGATGTTCAAGGAGGTTTTAAGTGGGTTTTGGGTATTGATTAGTGTTTTAAGGTTTTCTTGGTTTTCATGTTTTTATCAATTTCAAGTTCTAAAAGGGCAAAGTCAAAAGTCATATGCAAATCCATTCAAGGTCATTTTGTAGGTTTTTGGTTTTATTTTGCAGATCATTTTCTCAATTCTTAGTAATACTTATATAGTGTATAACATTCTTACTTAGTAGAGTATTGGATATTTTTAGTGATTGAAGTTTCATTATAAGCGGATATGACATGCATCCCTCTTGTGCTATAGTTAGATTTGAAATTTGACCATTGGATTGAAAAAGTATGATAAAATATTGGCTTTGAAGAATTTTGAGCTCAATCAAACGGTTGGATTAGGAGAACGTGACCGATCAAAATTTCTTGGTGTGTTGGTACAACAACACATGTCCATAATGCTCTAGTCTCGAATCCAAAATCCGTCTATTGGATTGGAAGAATGTGGTGAGATATTGGTGTTGGCAAAGTATGACATCAGCTAGACGGTCAGATTGTGAAAAATGAGTAGTCAAAGTTTACAAAACTTGGTCAATATTTAGTCAAACATGATCAACCATCGAAGTTCGGTCTATGACCACTCGATAGGATCAAATTATGTTGAGTAGGGAGGTTTTGAGTGTGTTTTGGGTATTGGGTATTGGTCAGTATTTTAAGGTTTTCTTGGTTTTCATGCTTTTATCAGTTTCAAGTTTTAAAATGGCAAAGTCAAAAGTCATATGCAAATCCATTCGAGGTTATTTTGTAGGTTTTTGGTTGTATTTTGCATATCATTTTATTGATTCTTAATAATATTTATAGTGAATATTGGATATTTGTAGTTATTGAAGTTTCATTATAGGCAGATACGACACGCGTCCACATTTGTGGTTAAATATTTGTGTTTCTAAAGTATAGTGACAATTAGATGGGCCATTTTGGTTATTTCATATGTAAAATGTATTTTGATCATTTTGAAGCTTTTAGGGGCACTTTCACCACTTTAGAAGTTTATGGGTATTTTGGTCATTTTCTAGCTTTAATGGTGTGTTTCAGCCATTTTGGATGGTCGGATTGTGTCAATGGGGTTAATCAAAGGTTCCTAGTGGGTCGGTACAGCAACATATGTCCATCATGCAACCAGATGGAGATCCAAAATTTGATTGTTGGATTGGTAGAATGTGGTGAATTATTTGTATTTGTAAATGATAGTGACAATTAGACAATTAGATTATGAGAACAAAGTAATCAAATCTTGTGAAACTTCGTCAAAGTCTATTAAACTTAGTCAATCTTTTCAAAGTTGGTTCCAAGACCATTGGATTTGATAAAATTAGGTTGATCAAGGAGGTTTTAAGTGGATTTTGAGTATTGGTCAGTGTTTTAAGGGTTTTTTTGGTTTTCATGCCTTTATCTGTTTCAAGTTTTAAAATGCTAAAGTCAAAAGTCATATGCAAATCCATTTGAGGTCATTTTGTAGGTTTTTGGTTGTATTTTGTAGGTCATTTTCTCGATTCTTAGTGATACTTATATAATGTATAACTCTCTTAGAAGAGTATTGGATATATTTAGTGATTGAAGTTTCATGATAGGTGGACACAATGACACGCATCCATCTTGTGCCGCAATCAAATTTAAAATTTGAACATTGGATTGAAATAGTGGGATAAAATATTGGTTTTGATGAATTATGAGCTCAATCAAACGGTTGGATTAGAAGAGCGTAACCAATCAAAATTTCTTGGTATGTTGGTACAACAACACATTTCCATAATGTTCCAGACTCAAATCCAAAATCTGACCATTGGATTGGAAGAATATTTTAAATACTCTTTAATTAATTTTTTTTTTGAGAAAACTTTAATTAAAATTTTAAATCAGTAAATTTTATTAATAAAATAAGATAATTTTGGAAAATTGAGAGCAAGTTAGTATACAACATTTTTAATATTAATTAAAAAAAAAAATGGTTAATGAGATTTCAAGTGAAAAATGTCTTTTCCCTTCAAACGGGGTGGTTTTGCCAAATAAAATACACATTTTTTTTTTTTTTTTTTTTAATATTGAGGTTATATTTCCATACAAAAAATCCACCTACACAATATTAAGGTTATATTTCCCTTACTTTTGAAACTTCCTATTTGAGATGGAACAAAATTGCAACATAGGTTAAAATTTTCTTTACTGCCACTCCCTCCCTCCTACCCCCACCCCTCTCAAAATTTAGAATTAGGCAGCAAAAAATTTAAAAGTCAGATCATCCTAAAAAAATTTAATTTATAATTTATAATTTTATAATTGACCCTCATAAATTTGTTGAAAAAAATTCAAAAAATAAAATAAAGTTGGTACAATAATGTTAACAAACCCATCTTCTCAACCAAAAAAAAAAAAAAAAAAAAAAATTAAAAAACCTAAAAATATATGAAATTCCTTTCAGGTAAACATATCCCTAATTACAAAAAAAAAAAAAAAAAAAAAAAAGTTAAAAAACCTAAAAATATATGAAATTCCTTTCAGGTAAACATATCCCTAATTACAAAAAAAAAAAAAAAAAAAAAAAAAAAAAAAAAAAAGCCCAAATTTGTCTTCCTCAACAAATTTGTAATTCCCTGCACAAAAACCAAAAAACAGGAAAAAAAAAAAAAAAAAGGAAGGCAACGCTATCTTACAGTTACTCTCTTGCGCCGTCAGTATCTTTACTTGTCTCTACACCATCGTTCTCCATACTTTCCAGAATCCAATTGCCTTGTTGAGCCACTGGTATCACTTACTCTCTCTCACTCTCTTTCTCTGCACTTTATTTATTTATTTTTTGTACAGTTTTAAGTTATACTGCAAGACGCTCTGGTTAAATGAATCCATTGTGTAAGTTTTTAGACCCCTTAAAACACAATTGGATTAACCTAGTTAATTAGCCAAGTTATTACTTAGTCCAAATTCCAAGTCTAGGTTATCACAATCAAATAATCATATCATGCATAGCAGCGGAAAGATAAATAAGAAAATGATATGATCACCCAGGAAACCAAACCGATAAAAACCTGGGGAGGATTTAACCTAGCTATCCTCAAGGTAAACCTGAATCCACTATGAAAAAATCAAAGTTTTCCAATAGGACTTAGACCACTAACATCCTATTGTTACCCACCAGTAGAAACTTACTGACACGACCACGTGCAAGGTCCGAGACCACGGACTCCTTCTTTCTTGGATTCTTCAGCAAGTACAAGCACACTCGCTTGTGTTTCTTTAAGTTCTTATGGCAGCAACTGAATGATCATCAAGTTCTTGAACGAATCTCCTTCTTGATAATCCTAAGCTTGTGTAAAGGAAAGCTCCTCATAGATTTCATAAGAGATTTACACAAACAGCAATATGAGCAACATTAAAACATGGCTAGGGTTTGCCTTATATACTTAGAGCAAAAGCACAAAACCCTAAACGTTTTAAATGAACTAGGACTGAGTTGGAATTCTACAGAAAACGCATTCTGCCCGAATTTCGATTGATCGAGCCTAAGCTTCGATCGATCAAACCAGGCCGAAATGCACTATTAAATCGGCATCAACTAAAATCCAACTTTACATAAATGACACAACTTTGAGCAAGTCTAAACACGACTAAACATCTTGTTTTGATCATGGTTTGCCAACAATGCACATTAGAGTTCTAAATACATAAGATCCTAAGTCTTTAGAACCTAACACATTGAATAGAGATAAAGTGATAGTGGATAGTTGGGTGTTGGGTGTTGAGCCAAAAAGATAATGAATGAATGTTTGAAATTTTTTTTGAATAAAAAAATATATTTGAATGAATGGTTGGTGTTTGTGTATTTGTGTTGTGAATATATAATAATATAATATTAATTAGTGTACCATTTGAATATATATTTTTTTTTGTCTATGAAACTGCAAGGGGATACTAGAATAGTACTATTGACCACTTTTTAATAATATAAGTATTTGTTGAAGCTATAATAATAGTATAATGATAGTATTATAATAATAGTATTTGTGTTGTGGATATATAATAATATAAGTGTACCGTTAAAAGTAACTTTAGCAATTTTTGTTTTTTTGCTAAACTTTAGCAATTTGTTGAATCAGTGCATGCTATTTGTATATAATTATTTAATTAAATTAGTGGACCTCTAAAATTTAATTAAGCTTTTCAAAGATTCAATACACATGTGGCTGAAGCAAATGAAGAAGATGATGAGATGAACTAGAGTAGAAACATTAATGTTGAGGATATGATTGTTGTAGGGATAAGGGCCTAGGATTGTATACTAGGCCTTGGGCTTTTTCCGAGGACGTTGAATGGTCTGAAGAGGAACAAATAGTTATTAGGGGTTCCAATTTGAAGTCTCATAAGTAAAGAATGAATGGAAAGTGATCCGAGGAGGAACTCCTCCTCGGATATGATGAATGCAGCTCAAATATCTATTCCAGCAATTAGAATGACCCTTCAGGAAGCTCCAATGATAGGAATGTGCCTCATGAACATACGAGAAGGAAGGAAACCCAAAAATATCCAAGAAAAAGCTGTTACCACCGCATTAAACGCACCGCAGCTACTTTTCTGGACACATTTATGTGGAGAAGACCTTTGAATATTGTTGTCTTGGCTACCACAACTCACAGAAAGCCAAAAAGGGTGTCTGATGGGACAGTACTCAAGTAAGGGCTCAAATGATCAACAAGTGTAGAATCAAGATGGTCTGAAAGGAGCTATATAATGTTAGAGATCCTTCATGAGAGGGAGGAGGAAAAACAGAGAGAGAACATTGTAGCAATCTAAATTGTTCTTGAACCCCATTGTGATCAATTTATATAAGTGTGACCTCCTCGGACAGTGAAGTGTTTCAGCTTTATTTTCTTTGTTCTTTCTCAATCACCTTTCAAATCCCTACTAGCCGTTGTTAAATTTATTAGGTCCTAGTTCTTCGACCCATTCTCTACAAATTTATTGTATTGGGCTCATTGGGCCAAGATCCATACATTTTGGGCTTGGGTTGCAAATCGTGTCCCTACAATTGGCACCGTTTGTGGGAAAGAACTTGTGTGATAGTGAAAACAATGGTAAACTATGGTAGGTTCAGGTCCACACCAGGCAGAATCCATAGCACCCAACGTGAAAATCTGTTCGCCAACCTTGAGCGTAGGAGAGATCAAGGAGCAGCGTGCATACTACGCACACAAGCAAAAGCCACTCTCAAGTTGGGAGTCACGTCTCTCAAGTTTGGTCTCCTGCAAACACACAATATCAGCCCTTCAGGTACGCAACCAATTACGAATCTGAAAGCTCTTTTCTACCTTAGCCCTTAACTTTTATTTTCTAAACTCTAAAGAGAGGAAGCTTACATAAATTATTGTTAGAATTCTATTTTTTTTATATAGAAACTTACTAGTTATTGTCTATAGATCAGTCTAAAGGGTTTCAGATAGCTGAGTTAGCATGGATCTCCACCATTGGTATGTATGATGATTATGTCTTGGAAGGAGGACTTGTGTTTGGGCCTCAAAATTCCATTCTCCAACCAAATTGCATCCCTCACCCTTTTTTATTTATTTATTAAGTTTTATTGGTTATGAATTATAAGAAGTTTCTCCAAAAAAGGACATATAAATTAGTTTTGTTGGTTATGAACTATAGGAAGTTTCTCATAAAAAATACATATGTGAGACAATAAAAAAGAAATTTTCTATAGATAAACAAATTTCATACCCAAGGCACATTGCTCCCACATGTGCAAGGTCTATGAGAGGCGGCTGGAAGACAGCCTCCCCGATTTGGAGATGTAATATGAAAAAATGTGATTTTCCTTTGTATAAAACAGCACAAACGAACTAAAAGTGAGTAATACCAACCTCCAGTACCCATCATGCAAATTGTTAGTTTCTGTAAAACATGGGATGTTATGAGAATGAATTCACATAGATTTCTTATAATATGACACAAGTAATCTCACTATTTCATATTTGACAATGATGCAATTGCATTCAATGAACTTTAGAAAGGATTTCACCTAGGGACTCCACAGTGCCATGTTTCTAAAATTTTAAATTGGGTCATTTTCTATGGATTATGCAACTGTCTCTATAAAAGTTGTTGAAGTGCAATAACAATGTTTAAGAGAATATGTACATGGAAAAAGCACCAATCTGTTCTGTATAAAAATTCCATTCACATGCAATAGAAAATTTCATCAACATGTCATTAGAATCTCCAGTGAAATAATACAGATCTTGTTGACATTACTCCATAAATTAAAATTGATTAGATCCATGTTGTAATCTATGTTGAAATAGGCCTTTTTGTGGGAAAGAAAGTATTTCCAATCATCAGTGAGACCAAACAGTCAATTAAATGATGAAGATCAGGAAGCACTTAGTTACAAAACCCTAAGGCGCACAAACGCAGTAGCTTCCCGCAAAGTGTATGATTTATAAGTCTTGTTTTCGTGTGTGAGCCTTATATATGACTAGGGTTGTAAGAAGAGAAACCCTAATCATCCAAGTCATTATGGGCCGAATTTTAGATCTAGAAATTCTGAAATTGTAGATCTCGATAAATCGAGCTTGTGTTGATCTTCTCCATTAAATTTCAATAGCAGCATCTGTCGAGCTTGTGTTGAGACTTAATGAATCAACTTTTTTCACTTGTTTTTTGGATCAATCTTCATGTCTTTAATGGTACCACTTAATGTATTTGAACAACATAATACTTGATACATTAAACCCAACTTAGATATACCCAATTACAAGTAAAGTGCATTTTATCAAAAGGATTAGCCAATTACACAGAAAATATGACCCTAACAAGCTACCAACTCAAGTTCAAAACTAAACATATATTATATCCAAAATCAAGCTATGTCTAATATTATTGAACTTCCTGTAAAAGACCAAAATATATGACACTAAGCTATCCATCAAACCCCATCAAATCCCATTTGTTCTATAGATCAACATGCACAATTCCAATTCCCATTAACATTTTTCTCTGATAAGAGTGTTAGAATTATGGTAAACTGATTAAATTCACCATTTCCTAACAGATTAAGCTTTTGAAACAATCGTTAATTAAAAATCAATAACTAAGTGATATCATTGTGAATCTTTAGTACTAATTCACTGAAAAATTTACACAAAAGAATATAAAGATAGAAATTCATAGGTTGATTAGAGATAGAAATTGCACAAAAGAATATAAAGATAGAAATTTATAAGTAGATTAGAAATAGAGAAGAAAAATACCTACCTGGATAAATTCCCAGAATTGACACAAAGCGTTCCAAGAAAACTATTCAAATTGAAGAATGTGATAGTGAGCTTAAAATAATAAGATGCAATTTGGCCCACTTGGGGGTTACCTTGTAACAATACATTTTGACGAGGTGTTAAAGCCATTGAGGCTCTAAAAGAGCTGAACATTTTTGAATGGAACATAACAACTGGTCATCATTCTTCTTCTTTTTTAATATATTTTTTTCATCATTCGCTCTAATAAGCACTGCATACTTATTGGGTCCACAGGAATGACAACAATATTTTTTGTTAAAGCAATGAAGTATAAACTTTTGAGACTTTATTTTCCTGTGATACAATTAAATAGATCCTCAAATTGATTATCATACAGCTCCTATTACAATTCCAAAAAGAGCTGATTACATACTTCAAGAGTTATGTCTAATATCTACAAAATCAAGCTATTAGAACCAATTCTCAGAGCAAACTCTAAACTTCTATCCCCATTAAAATTGTTTTAAGTTGGTCAACTTATAAAGTCAATTTTGCACTCTACTCTATTCATACTTTGATAGGCTTAAATATGGACTTCAAAATTATGAGGTGGCTTGTATGTAAGATAAATTTAAAGAAATAATTGTGCATCATTGAAAAACTATGTGACAATAAGCCTGGAGGGTGAATTGTTAAGGGAATGAGACTGAATTGGAAATCCCCACGTGAGATTTAGCCTGAAACCAAACCCATTGTGTTTGTTGGAACCAAAAGCGAAGAGGAATAATACACACACACAAAATCAAACACTCAACTTTGATTAAAAATATTGATGAATTGATAATGGTGGTGATGAAAGAAAAATCAAACTTTACAGGAAAAAAAGATAATGAAGAAATTACAAATGTATGTTTTGAATCTACACACTACCATTTCAATCGAAATTTCAAGGGAAAAAATAGAGTAAATATATCAATAAAAAAGCACACGGTCTTCACCTCAAAATTCCAGTTGTTATACTTAATACCCAGAAATATAATTAAAACAATATACTAACACCCAGAAATATAAACTAAAACAACATACTAACGGCGTCAACAATGGCATCATGAAACAATGGTATTGGTCCACTCATTGAAACAGGATCCACACCATAAATAGATAAAAAAAAGAAACATATATTATTTAAAATATCAATGGAACAATAAGATATTGTAAAGAAATTAGGTTAACACTCAAATTGAGTTTCTCTGCCCTAGGGAACATGTGAAACCCTAAGCGGCAGTGGAAGGTGTGCCTACTCTCTGAGTTAGGCTTCTGTTTTTTCTTTCAGTATTCTTAGCAGGGGAACGTGGTTAACAATACTGTGAGGAGGTGATGGAGAAGCTTTCGGCAATGTGGGAAACTTTCTCTTTGTTTGAATCCGAGGGAAGCTAGTATAGGGTGAGTGAGAGTAGTGTGGAGGGGCCATATTTATTGGCGGCAAGGTTTTTCACTAGAAGAGTGCTTAGCATGAAGGCGATTGCAAGAAATTTCAAGTTGCATTGGCATACTAAGAAGGGTTTTGAGGTGAGGGATATGGGAAATCATTGTGTCCTATTTGCTTTCAAGGAGGAAACTGATATTGAGAAAATTTTTGTAGGTGAGCTATGGTCCTTTGATAAAAATTTGGTGGTGCTGAAGAGAGTTTTAAGGCTGGCCTTGGTGAAGGGTTTGGTTTTTGACAACGTTAGGTTTTGGGTTCAGGTCCATGACCTTCCGTTAGGTAGTATGAATATGTGAACGGCTTCCGATATTGTTTCAGCGGTGGGGGAGGTGATTCCGGGGTCCAGTGATGCTGAGGAGTTTAAAGGGGGTAATTTTATGCAAGTCCGGGTGTCTATCGATATTACCAAACCCATAAGCAGAGGCAGGAAGGTTGAGTTCAGTAATGGTGAGGTGAGTTGGGTCAATTTCAAATATAAGCGCTTGCCCAATCTGTGCTACTGGTGTGGCCGCTTGACTCACCAGGATCGGGAGTGCTCGCTTTGGCAGAATAGAAAGGGAGTCGTGTCAGAAAAGAATCAGCAATTTAGACCGTGGTTGTGAGCTAATACTCCGAATTTGGCTAAGCGAACTGTTTTCCAGGTTACAAGTTACGAGGATGAAGTTTTGGGGGAGTTTGCGTCAAATTCACCAAGAGGAAGGCATGAAGAATGGGATTCGATTGGAGGCAATAATGTTCATAGGACGACAACTGAGGTTGGACAGCAAGCTTCACGTGACAGGGATGACGGAGTAAAAATGGTGATGCAGGAACCTCGGGCAGATGTGGATTTGGTCCTGGGTTTAGGCTGCTTGACAGAGCAGACCGTTTCTTCACACTCTTTTCAAGCCCAGCTGGATGAGATCAATGGTGAATTGTCTCGGTTTGATAATGTGAAGGGCGATTTAGAGATTGCTCAGGAAGGGGTAGGCTCTAGGTTGGTAGAACCAGTCCTTTATTTGAAGAACTTGTTCACACAGGAGAACTCTACTTCACTTAATTTGAATTGGCCTAAGTTTAACCGAGTACCTAGGAAATCTTGTGAGGTCCATGCACCTTTGGAGGTGGTTTTGTCTAAAAGGTCGAGGCAGGATGGGGATGAGGTTTTGGAGGAAGCAAATGAGAGGTGTAAGAAACGGGTAGTTTTTTCTAATGATTTAACAGTGGAGGCTGATGGTTAGCCCCACCGACAGCCATGAAACTCTTAGCATGGAACTGCCGAGGGCTTGGGAACTGTCGTGTAGTTCAAGAGCTTGTTGATATTGTACAAGCTCAAGATCCCATAATTGTGTTTTTATCAGAAACATGGTCATCTAAGGAGTACATGTTGTGGGTTCGGGATAGGATTCAGTGTGTTGGTTGTTTTACGGTTCCAACGGATGGTAGAGGAGGAAGTTTGGCTCTTCTTTGGAAAAAGGGGATTGATGTGTGGGTGGATAGTTTTTTGGGTTACCATATTGATTCCATTATTCATGGTAATTTGGAAAATGCTTGGCGACTAACTGAATTTTATGGTGAACTTGAGGCAAGCCGTAGGAGTGAGGGGTGGAACATGCTCCGCATGTTGAGTTCAAAACCTAAGTTTCCATGGTGTTGCTTTGGAGATTTCAATGAATTGCTTAAAGTGCAAGAGAAGAAATGTGGGGCACCGAGATCTCATAATTTAATGGAAAACTTTCGGGATGTATTAGACTTCTGTGGCTTTGTTGATTTGGGATATTCAGGTCCGGATTTCACTTGGAGAGGGAGACAGAGGGGTGAGATGATTTGGGAGAGATTGGATAGGGGTGTTGCGAACTATGAATGGTTGATTAATTTCCCACGGGTAGGGTAAGGCATTTAAATTGCTTCACATCAGATCATCATCCCATTCTTTTGTCTTTGGATGCAGGTGGGGAGAATCACAAGTGGCGTCGTAAACCTTTTAGATTTGAAGCTATGTGGGTTTTGGATCCTGGGTGTAAGGATACTATTACCCGAGCTTGGGATTGCTCTCCTAGTGGAACTCCTATGTATGCCACGGCTTTGAAATTGAAAAAAGGTAAATAGGGTTTGAAAGCATGGAGTCGAGAACACTTTGGGCATGTGAAGAGTCGTATTAAGTAGACCAAGGAGCGGCTTTGGAGGGCTGAAGATGTCTTGGCCAGATCTAGGAATTGTGAGGAGGTTGATCGGCTGAAGAAAGAGTTAAATGTTTTATATGACCAAGAAGAAAAAATTTGGCAACAAAGGTCTTGTATACAATGGTTGAAGAATGGGGATCAGAATACTCGTTTTTTTCATGGTTTTGTAACACAGAGGAAAATGCAGGATTTTATTAAGGGGTTGCGGGATCAGCAAAGAGTGATGCAAGAGGATGAAGGGGCTATTTTGGCCCTCCTTGTTTAGTACTACACTAAACTTTTTACCTCTTCTAACTCACAGGATTTAGATCGCATTTTGGATGGAGTTCAATCTGTGGTTACTGATGAGATAAGAGCAGAGCTTGGAAATATAAAATTAAGTATTGGAGAAAACATTATTTTATTTAAAAAAAAAAAGAAATATATTTGGGATATATTTCTTCATTTCCTTTAATCTCCTGATCCTTCAATTTTGCTAGATTCCTATGTATTTCGTATAAAGCCAACTAAGCTATACAAGCTACATCAATAATTTGTCACTTAATGGACATTATTAGTGCCATACTAATAGGTACAGCCCAACGGGTAGCATGCTTGATATTCCACATCATAAACATAAAGATAGAGGGTATTGTTTCAAACTTCTCCACTCCAATTGAACCACATGGTGGGATTTGAACATGCAGTCCTACCATTCTATATGGGGTATACGTGCCATTAGACCCAAAAATAAAAATACTTACATAGTTTAGAAGGTCCTCAATATTCTCTCCATTTTGGAAGGGGCTATTCTTTCGTCCACTTATTATCTCTAACACAAGCACACCGAAACTAAAGACATTAGACTTTACTGAGAATTGTCCATGCATTGCATACTCCGAAGACATATATCCACTGCACATTCACAATTATTTTCAACAATATTTATTAGCACTTTCATATTGTTTCTTTTGTTACAATGTAAACATCAAGTGCACCTATGTAAGATACTTACTCGATTGTCAAAAGAAAAAAGGTACAATACTTACTAGGTCCCCACAATTCTACTTGTATTGCCTACGCTTTGATCAAGTTCAAACAATCTTTGCCATACCAAAATCTGAAATTTTTGGATTCATTTCAGAATCTAATAGGATATTGCTTGCTTTAAGATCCCGATGAATAATATGAAGTCGAGGATCTTCATGAAGGTAGAGAAGACCTCGAGCAATGCCTCCTATTATTTTGTAGAATCTTGCCCAATCCAGTTTTGCATGCTTGATTGGACCTACACATAGTCAATCAAATATATTATATTGGACTAAAATGTGAAGGAAATCTATCCACAAAAGACATGTAATCAAAATAAATTACAATGAATATAAGTTGAAATAAAGGTAGAAGTTAAATCATACCAAAAATGAAGTGGTCAAGACTTCCATTGGGCACAAACTTGTAAATTAAAAGCCTTTCAATTCCTTCCAAGCAAAATCCTAGGAGTCTAACTAAATTTTGATGTTGAAGCTTGGCCACTAACAAAACCTCATTCTTAAATTCAAGATCTCCTTGTCCCAAATTTTTTGAAAGCCTTTTCACAGCAATAGCCTGTCCATCAGAGAGTTTACTCTGAAAACATATTAGATTAAAACATATTTAACCCTTTGGACTTAACATGTGTATCTTGACTACAAACTTTTACAATTTGGGGTGGGGATGGGAGGCAAACTTTTACAATAGCCTACTTCAATCATGAGGCTGGTCCTGCCCATTAGATTATCCTTTTTAAGACTATTGATAATGTTAGGTTTACCTTGTAAACGACACCAATCCACCTTGTTCAAGCTTATTTGCATCAGAAAAGTCATCTGTTGCAACTTTAACTGTGCCAAAGCCTAACTGCAAAGATTCCACACTTCTAATCTCATCCACAGATTCGCCTGAACACGACGTTAGTGCATTATTTAAAACCAACACAATTTATAATACGTGCATGCAACAGCAATGACCTTTAAAATCTAATTATTTATCAAAATCTTCTAGAAAGGAAAGTCATGTCTATTATTATATAATATCTTTTTGTTTGCTTTAGTGCAAGTCAATTTATTAACGGAACACATTGAGTATTATTAATTTGTAGTAGCTAAGTATCATTTTATGAAAAATAATAAATAAATAAATAATCCCCAAAGTATGTCGTGTTTTACGTTAATACTTGCTGGGAAATTTGTCCTCATAGGCTCATAATATAAGTGGAATTTTTTACTCCCACAAATACCACACATATGACATACCTGACAACTTTAGGAAGCACATCTATGTAACCAAGCACATAATTTCTGACTTTTTTTGTTATTATCTTTGCAATAATTCAAAATTTGGGATAACAAAAAGAAATAAACGAATTATTTTACTTACTTTGTGGTTTCTCCCTTGGTTTCCTGACTCTTAAGTAGATGCAGAAGGAGATTATAATTAGTACCACAAAAGAAATAATGGGTACAACTATGATGACTGTTTGAGATTTGTTACTCTCCTTTCCTGCAAAACCAGAAATATGTTTACACAAAAAAATCTGACAGATGTATGTTAAAAGTTTCAAATGGATACATGGAAAGAGTAACAAAATTAAAATTAGTCCCTTTATAAAAAGTTGTAAGCTTTTGACTTTGTTAAATTACCGATTGTCCCAAAAAATTAACCTATTAGGAAATTGTGAGTTTAATCACTTAATCATAATTCTAACGGAGATTCTGGCATTTTACCCTTAGTTTTTTAAAAAATTGGCAATATGCTCCTGTTTGCAAACTATATAGGGGCGTGCCTCTGTTTCGATACTCGATTACCCTAAAATCGAGTTCAATTAAATACTCGATTCGTAGAAAATCGAGTTATGCCCGATCAAACTTAAAAAAAAAAAAAAAAAAAAAAAAAAAAAAAAAAAAATTTGCATGGAACTCGACTTTCAGGAAATCGAGTTCCATGCAAAAAAATTTTTATAAGTGTGATCGCCCCATATTCAGGGAGCCATATAGTGGCGTTTTTAAGCCCTATAGTGACGTTTTAAAGCCCTATAACGGCGTTTTCCTGCAAATTTTTTTATAAGTGTAATTGTCCCATATTCAGGGTGCCCTATAGTGGCGTTTTTAAGCCCTATAGTGACGTTTTAAAGCCCTATAGCAGCGTTTTGGAACTCGACTTCCCTAAAATCGAGTTCCATGCATTTTTTTTTTTTTATTTTTTTTTATAGTTTTATTGGGCATAACTCGATTTTCTACTAATCGAGTATTTCATTGAAACTCGATTTTAAGGTAATCGAGTATCGAAACAGGAACATATCCCTATATAGTTTCGAAATAGGGGCATATTGCTAAATTTTTTAAAAATTAAGGGCAAAAGGCTAGAATCTCCTAATTCTAACACTCTCCCTCACTTGTGGGCCTAAACTTCTCCTTAGTAAGTGGAGGGCCCAACAAGTGACAATTTAACATTTTAAATGGGAGGTAGAGTGAAGACAAGGATCGAACTCAAAATCTCCTGCTCTAATACCATGTTAAATTACCAATTGTCCTAAAAGCTTAAGCTATTAGGAAATAGTGAGTTTAATCACTTAACCATGATTTTAACAGACGTTATTTGCTTAAAATCTTTTTTTTTTCTTTAATCAACATTCAGCAAAGCAAATAAATATTCACCAAAAGGTTGCATCCAAATGGATTACATTTTAAGCTTAATGGCATTGGTACCTTTTGCAGTAGGGGTGTTGTTTGATGCTGGAGGAGATACTGATGGTACTGGAGGCGGTGGTGGAGACAGTGATGGTGATTATGCATTATTAGCTGTGGCGTCATAGAAGAGAGAGACCTCAAACCTTAAATTACAGCTGGGTCTGATAACTCTCCCACCTTGCTTCCCATCACAACATTTTGGTATATCTCCCATAGCCCTAGCTGCTAAGCAATCATTGCAATCTTGTGCGGACAAATCAGGTGTGTACTGCACAAGTGAATATACTTTTGGAAGTTTGGTGCTGTTGCATTTCCCGCTGCAGACTTACAAAGATAACCACCTTTTGCAGCTTGACCTCTTTGGCTATCCAACAAGGTCCTTAGGTCCTGACTGAACTGATCATAATTGGCTGATACGTTATTCAGGTTCCACATAAAGAAAGCAGGGCTATCTTCCATGATGCCAAATATGTCACGGAATGAGTAGCGTAACATGCAATAGTCATACCATCCTATCGCAGAGTGAGAAGATTTGTAGCGTTATTGAGACAACTACGACAAATATCTGGCTTGGCATCTCCTCTACAAAGTCAGGGCCTTTGCCATAAGAAAAATTGTAGAACCCATAGTCAATTTCTGTGTTGGAGGAGAGGACTTGATTGAGGTTTGTATTGTAGGTACTGTTGCTTGTGTAATTACTAGTTACCCTTGTCTAAGCAGAAATAGTATAGTAAGTTTGGCTGAGCAATGGCTTGAGAAATCAGTATGCAAATGGAAACGAGGAAGACAAGTCTTGAAGAAACCATTGCCATGTGTTTTAAGGCAAGACTTGTGTTAGGACATATGTGATTCAATGTTAGGAACATATGTCAACATTTCATGTAATTGGTTAATCCTTTGACAAAACCCACTTTACTTGTAATTGGGTAGATTTAAGATGTGTTTAATGCTTCAAGAAACAAGGTTTCAAGTTCAAGTGTTAAAATCAAGCAAGTCTATCCAAGAATCAAGTGAGAAAGTGCAGGTTTTTAAAGCTCGACAGCTAGCATCTATCGAGGTTTAAAAGCTGTTGAAACTCGTGGGTTGACAGCTAGCTCGATAAATGGCTATCTATCGAGGTTTATGAAATTCAGTTTTTCAGAGTTGATTTCAATCCAATCCATGGGTATATGTTTGGGCTTTCTTTTCTCACAACCCTAAACATATATGAGGATTATTTTGAGGGCTGTAAAAGGTTATGCACAGTTGCACAAGAGCACAATTCCACAAGTGTGAAGAAGAGTGTGACCGGAAACCTAGTTTGCCTTAGTTCTTGAAGAAGCTGCTGTGTTTTGTACACCGTAGGGTTTTGTGACCAAGTAACTTCATAATCTTCATCGTGTGATGAACTAAAAAACTTTGCAGCCAACATCCTTCTCAATTTGGTGATCAAGTCGCGTATTGGGATCCGCGCAATTGGTTAATCACGTACTGGGAGCCGTGCATTGAAAGGAGAGATTGTCACTATAGAACAAGTCCAATTGGGTATTGGGGTAAGGGTTCAACTGTAGGTTGGCATAAGGTACTGAGATTCCTTTACTTAACCACTTGTTTTGATAATAGTGGATTCTCGAGAGTGGTGACCTTAAAATCACCCAGTGGGGTTTTTGCCGTGTAGGTTTTCGCCATTTGTAAACAAATCACCTTGTCAATTTATTTTTCGCTGCATACTTTAGTTAATTGGTGATTTGTTTGTGCTGCCACGTACAATTGCATGTTAATTTGATTAATTAATAAACTTGGCTAATTAATCAATTAATTCATCACAAGGGGTCAATACGTTTTGGCCTATCAACTTGGGTAAAGAAACTTATCATTTAGACTTTTAGAGAGAGGGTCGAACTATTCAACTGAGTAAAGACTTTGAAGAAAAGGAAGTCCATGATATTTTTGAAACATTCAACCATTTGTTTCTTGATTGCTTTTTTTCCAAAATAATGTGTCGAATTTTTTTATGTAAATATGAGTGCAAGGGTGAAAATAGCCAAATTCCACGTTTTGGCAAAATTTTTGGCAATCTAGCACTGTTAAGGAAATATATACGGAAGTACCACTTTTTTGGTACTCGAGTTTGTGAAACTCGAGTACCAAATGCTACTCCAGTTCAGTGAACTCAAGTTACTAGAGATCCTGCCACCGTGGCACAGGCTGAGCTAGACTGTGGGCATTAAAAATGCCAGATGGTACTTGAGTTTCTGGGACTTAAGTACTGTGTTAGTTTAGTACCCGAGCTCCCTAAACTCGAGTATGGCTCGGGTATAACAGCTGAAAGCAACTAGACTCGTACTCGAGTTTATTGGACACGAGTACTATGTTAGCAGTACCCGAGCTCCATAAACTCGAGTATGGCTCAGGTTTACAGGCAAAAGCATCCACACTCATACTCATGTTTATTGGACTCGAATACTATGTTAGTAGGACTCCCATAGACTCTGTTGAAAGGAAAATTCATATAATAAACAAGTAAATATAAATGTTCTAACGTATGCCTAAGGATCCATGACATCCACAATGTGACGATGGTTACAAAAGTAACCTTGAGTTTGATCAAACACCCCAAGAGGTGCACCTCAAAGGGCAGGCAAAATGCATATTCTAAAACATGCACAAATTCATTTTGATAAAGGATATCAGTTGCTTGGTAAGTCTCCAACGAATGTCTAAAATCCTAACACAATTTTGGGTGAGTCACGGACCAAATTGTGTTATGTCACCCAAGTAAAATTTCAGGTTTTAGTGATTTTATATTAAGCCATATGCATAAGTCAAAATTAAAATCTCTTTCATGTAATAAGTACATCATTCTGATCAACACTTTGGAGCCAAAATTTTATATCACCCATCTATCTGACCAAGATAGACAGGTCCTGGAAAGTGGAAGACATTACCACAAGCCTTTATTAATTATCATGATAGCTCCTGCACAAGCTATTGCTGAGGCTTTACTAAGAAATTACCTAAATGAAGTTAATGAAAATGTTCAATATGGCCATCGATCTCTCCACCTTACTATATGAATCATTTCCAACAATAACCAAGTTTGATGATCTATCATTTACATTTACATTTACATATAGGGGGGAACTATAAATGGTAAAAACAGTGACAAAAGCAATATTTTCTCCACTTTTGGATGTGTGGGAGGACGTTGAAAAATGGGTCTGGTTGAGAGCTTTGATGCCTACAACATATATAAAACAAGAAACACACATAAGACACAGCAAATAACCTATATATAGGGATTGAATGCAAAATTTTCTAATGGTAAGAAATAATACAAAGTCATTTGACCACAGAGAGAGGAATGTTACAATTGTTACAAGAAAGTAGATGTATACATTACATTACTTTTAGAAGTGTCCATAAGTCATAATTTCCTGTAAAGAGGAATATTAAGTATTAACATTGAAATGACCCTATAGTGTTGCGTGCATATCCAAAAAAAATTAAAAGGTAAGACTGAACAGCTAATGATTAAATCTCAGTTAAATCTGCAACAAACCAAATCAAAGTCCTAGCAGTTTTTTGTTTCCTGATATTTGAAGGGAGTCTTGGGGTATGAAGACCATGTATTACTGAGTAGAAAAGTGAAATCATGGCCAACCCACAAATGACCTAACACCCTTAAGAGAAAGGAAAAATGAAAAACATTACATTACACACAGGGCAGTTGCACATTACATTACATTAAACAATTAGTATGCAATTTTTGCGACAAACCAAATGCCAATGCTAATGACTTTTTGGATGCATCCTATAGGGAAAGTAGCTTATAGTATAAATTCCATATTTGGTCCTTAAAATTTTATCCAATTTTTCTCAAGTTTCAAAAATATATAATTGAATGGCATATAGCATGCATTTTGATCTAATGGCATATATCATGCATTTTGTTTCAAGTTGCATTTAGAAGGATGCCACGGTTCAAACTCAACATACCTAGTCCGCGAGACCACCACTCGTTGGTACCTCGTTCCGTTTAGGGCATGTTATTTGGTTATGCCCCATAACACACATTGCACCTTCCTCCCCCCCCTCCTTCCATGTTGTGGTTCTCGACCGTTTCCGCCTTCGTCCATCTCATTCTTGATTCGTGTTGAGACAGGGCGACCTTTCTCTCGAATCAATCGGAGGTTAAGGATGACCCTTCGTGTTTCTTTAGGATCCGGCCATGATAATCTATCTTTCAACGCAAGAAAAACGGGAGCATAGCTGCGGAATAGTGCATTCACGCTATAGCATGGGTCAATGTACTTCTTTGCATTGTGTCGATACCTAATACAAACTACAATGACATGTGAACATGGTATCTTGTACAGTTTCCATTTCTGACATGTGCAAGTTCTTTGTAGCAGATTAACTCCATGTGTGTGAACCCCATGTCTAGCAGTCCCTGGATTATCGGTGTATCTACTTGATATGATTGTTGTTGCGTGCTCAAGCTCGTCACCCTATGATGCTCCACCTTCTCCTTATTTCTCATGAAGATATCCATGGCATATTTACACCATTTTTCCCCGAATTCAACTACGTTATGCTCTTATTGTGATGATCATCGAAGTAAGCATTCAGTTTGAACCATGTGTATTTCACCATTGCTGTAATAGGCAGGCTGCGAGCCCCCTTTAGAACACCATTGAAGCACTCAGAGACGTTTGTAGTCATCGCTAATCCTTGTCAAAAGTTAGAGCCCATTTGTCTTTGGGCACATCCTTAAGATATTGGTGCACATCCTGGTTGACATTCTCAATTAATTCGAAGGGGGCATTTAACTTTCGCTCCTAGGTAGCACTTGCTACCTTCCATGCTAGATTCTTTAAAGTTTCATTGTTCCATCTAGTGTTGACGTTACTACATAGATGACGAAGGTAGTAATGATGTTCTATCATGAGAGGCTGCAAAAAGTCTCGACTAGTGTCTCTGAAAATAGCTTGTATCCCAGGGTGTCTGTCAAATATGACGCACAACTTGCTCTGGTCGGTAACATACCTTCTTATACAAGCCAAGAACCAACCCCAAGTCTCTGTGCTCTTGCTCTCGACAATGGCGAAGGCTAGTGGATAAATCTTATTATTAGCATCTGTCGCCATTGCAATCGTCAATTTCCCTTTATATTTTCCATATAGGTGGGTTGCATTAATGCTGATCACAGGCCTACAGTGCTTGAACCCAATAATACATGGACGAAACACCCAAAATACAGACTTGAATGTATAGGTTCCCCGTTCATAATTATCGTCTACTGGTAACTTAAACTTTGTACCCGAACTTGCATCCTTAAGTCCAGTCAAAAAACGAGGCAACTCTGCATAAGACTTCTTAAAATCCCCGTATATAGCTGCAACAGCCTTTTGTTTGGCATCCCATACCTTGTATGTGAACCATAATGATTACGTTAGAAATGAATACAAGTTAAATGATTATAGCTGAAGAAAAAAAATCAAGACTTGTAAGGCTATAAGATGAAGATAATATTTCTTTCTCTTTATTCCTTTTTTTTTTTTTTTTTTCCAATTTCATTTTTCATAATATAAGGTATTCATGGGTTTTGGGAAAAAGATCATGCTTATACTTCCATGAAGACTGATGTCTCTACATTGTATTGAAAAAAGAATGCAAGTTAAAGAATACCTTGTAATGAGATACTTCGTGTTTTAAGTCTGCCAAAGCAAGGTGGCGTAAGTTCTTTATCTTATACGTAGGGTCTTCCTGTATATAGCGCTCAAGTATGTATGCTAGGAATGCCGAATCAATCATCCAACCATCATGAGCATTCTGAATTTTGTCGCACGTGTGGGGGCCCTTGCATTTTGCGATCTTCCAAACATTGTCTCCCTTGCAACAGATCGCAGATTGTATCACTATCATTATAAAAAAAATAAAAAGACTATCACGAATGTAGTAGAAGTTGTTAAGGGCACACAATTATGTGAGGCACATTTGGTAGTCATCTCTTTTCTTCGAAGGTCACATTCCAAGGTGATTAGAGTGACATCTAAATGTTCCTTCTGGAGATTATATAATCAAATAACATTTTCCTAGCTTTTCATATTCTAGATTCTAGTCTCTGCTTATTGCTTAACATGTTTGAGCCAAAAACTTCTATCATCCAGTTCCAAAGTCTGAAAATTCTATCCTCCCTCTTTTTGTCAGGGGAAGTGACCCAAATATAATATTGTTTTTAATGCAGCTTAAATAGTCCCATTCATTATAAATGTACTTTTCGAAAAATTTCATGTCCCTAGTAGAAAAATAGTGAAGTTACAAGCGTGGCGCTTTGATGCCAACCATAAAAAAAAAAAAAAAAAAAATAGTGTTATTATGCCATACTATTTACTAAGTTGGGGTCTTAGAATTTGTATTTGCGTCAAACTAGTATATTTTTTTGACCTGGGTAAGTAATATAATTTGATGTGATATTAAATTTAATCATAAGTTTTAAATTTTTTTGTTAAATTAAGAAAATATATAATATAAGAAATTCACATAAGTTGTAAGTAATACTCCACCATAGTAGTTGTTGGAAGTTCATGTTGGGTACAAACTGCCAGAGTGGTCGTTGGAGAGAATTGGTCATTTAATTAGAGGGACTTGAGAGTGTGAAACTCGAGTATGTAGTGCATACAGAACTCGAGTTCTATACTTACTACGCACACCAACATACTGGCGTCAACCACCTTAATTAATGCATAATGAATGGTACTCGACATTTGTAAACTCGAGTGTTGTTTATTTTAAGGACTCGAGTTTCTTAAACTCGAATACCTCTTAACTTTCTACACAAAGGTTACCTTTGAACCATTTTCAGTCTACCATTCCCACTTCCCACTTTATTTCCTCTGGAGAAGCAGAAGGCTGACTGATAGTTAGGTCACCATTTGCAAGTCTTGGGTTCTCAGTGTCAGTGTCTCCATCCAAGACTAACGTGTTGTCCATTTCCACCTTTGGGTCAACCCTGCTGTGATCAGTACATAGAGGTAATAGTTAAATGCTTAGTCAGATTGTGTTTGTATTGGTTCATATAAAATTATTATGCGTGGAGTGTATTTCATGTAATGAGTTTTGCAATATTAACTATGCACAACTGCTGATATATATATATAACTTTTTTGTCAAAACAAATGGAGCACGAATATAAAAGAATAAAGCTTGACCATATGATAGCAAATAGAGAGCATGCATAGTAAGATTATTTTATTCAAAACCACCATGTGAAGGAAACATGAAAAACTAATTGCTTGTTAGATGAAAAATATGCAATTCCTTTTAATTTGTAAGTTACACACATAAGCCTTGTGGGAGTGTAAACACATGAAAATTTAGCAAATCCTTTGAAAATATTCATGCTAATTAGCATTCCGTAGCAAACAAAAGCATGCTAACTCATCCCATTGGATAGAGACCAATATCAAGATTTGCAATGCCTATATCTAGAAGTGGTACCATAATTTTTTTTTAAAAGAATTACAATGTTGCATTATAAATGAGTATAAAAGCAGACCTCAAGAATATGGAGACGAGAATTTTGTGGCAACTCAGCATTTAAAACAGCAAACTTGATTCCAAACTGTAGCAAAATATTTAAATGGGTTATGGAAGGCAAGAATTGAAACACAGAAAAAGACTGAGGTTTGACATACTGATAGCTAAAACAGAACATATAAGTATTAGCGGATCAACTTGAAGTGTTGAAGGGGAAGCAAAATCAGTCAAATCTCTCTTCCAAAATGTTTTTTTTTTTTTTTTTTTGGTGCAGATATAAACAGAAAGAAAAGTGTAGCAAACAAAACAAAGTGAGCAACAGCATTTTAGACAGTAAATTATTGAAAAGAGAAATAAATAAACATTTAAGATAAAATCATTATTAGCCAAGACTAAATAAATTCTAGGTATTAGAGGTTCCACTCTTCTAGACAATATCTAACATCTAAGACAGAAATAGCTGCCTATGTGTGAGAAGGTAAGTATTTTCTTGAGAAATAAAGGGGAGGGGAGGGGTGGGGGGGAATATTTAATAATAAAAGGATGTATCAAAAGGAGTCTGCATACCTTTTCCAGAAATAGTTTTTGAAGAGGGTAGAAATGTTGATGATGGATCCATTTTAATAAGCCTGACGTCTCTAGAGCAGTAGGCCTATGATGGACGGATCCAGAGTTCACGGACACAAAGTGGACGGGTCTAGAGGGCCATGCGGCATCCACCTGGTTTAAGTAGTCTCCAAGGAGTCCTAAATGGAAACAACTTGCATCTCACGAAACCCTAGCTCATAGAGTCTCAATATGAATAGAATTCTAACGTAAGGAGGATTCCGTAATATACGCTTATTAATGAGAATCTTCCCTATAAGGAAAAACCTTCCTACGCAAGAAACAGAAGTCGACTCTACACTATTATAAAAATCCATAGACTCTCAGAAAACAAGGTACGCATAATTCACCCCAGCTCTAGCATTCTAGAGTTGTGAGAAGTTCTAACTTGATCTTCGGAGGGTATTTGGCCGGTACCACACTGGTGCTCTCTGTTAGGTCTTCTCTTTTATTGTGTAGGTATTGTTTCGAGCATTCAAAGGCTGTGTGGCTCACTGGTGATTTTTTCGGCATCATCAGTTGGCGCCGTCTGTGTTAACAACTACGACTTATAAGCCGTATCGCTTCTCGGACAAAGAGTTGCATGGTACTTACTCGTTCGATGGCAACCACCACCAACAATGAAGGCAACGAACCATGACCCACTGCCTTGGAGAGGCAAGTCCAAACCCTTACAGCAGTAGTGGAATGCCTCACCAAGCAGAATTAAGACCTAGAAGAACAGCTGCGCCAGAAGAACGTGGCGATGGATACCCAAGAGGAAGACTAAGAAGGCACTAGCACTGAGAGAAGGAACCAAGGACCGGAAGGTAGCAATGCCCCGAGCAGGCCAGAACGACAGGACATTAGTTGCCCATCCGTCACCGATACGGTTCCACCTCATATAGTAGCTGAGATGCAGATGATGAAGGAACGGATGGAGTTTATGATGAATGCCCTTAGAGGTCGAGTGTCTACTGACCTTGATGATTTGGTCCATCGAACTGATTCACCATTCACAGTGTCCGTCACTTCATTCCCCTTTCCACCGAAGTTTCGTATGCCGCAGGTGGAAAACTATGACGGATCCAAGGACCCCTTAAATCACTTGGAGTGCCAGACAAGATCATGTGCAGAGCCTTCCCCACCACACTAAAGGGATCCACAAGGGTCTGGTTCAGTAGGTTGACACCTAACTCCATTGGAACCTTCAAGGAGTTAAGCGCCCAGTTCGCCTCACACTTCATCGGAGGGCACAGGTATAAGAAGTCTATTGCGTGCCTGATGAGCATTAAATAGTAGGAGGACGAGACGCTGAGGTCCTATATCACCCGTTTTAACAAAGAGGCTCTTTCGATCGATGAAGCAAACGATAAGATACTCGTGGCAGTGTTCACCAATGGGCTACGGAAGGGTAAGTTCCTATTTTCTTTGTATAAGAATGACCCAAAGACTATGTCGGATGTACTTTACAGGGCAACTAAGTACATGAATGCGGAAGACACATTACTGGCCCGAGAAGAGAAGCCCAAGAAAAAGGAAAAACAGGAAGATGTACGGCCAGATAAGGCGCGAAAGATAGCTAGAACTGGAGAATGGTAGGAGGATAGGCGCTCCAAACCCCCCATAGGGAAATTCACAAGTTTCACCCCTCTAATTGCCCCGATCGACCAAGACTTGATGCAGATTAAGGATGAAGGAGCCCTGACCTTTCCTGGCAAGCTGAAGGGAGACCCTAATAAGAGGTCTAGAGACAAGTATTGCCGATCCCACTGTGATCACGACCATGACACAGCTAACTGTTACAACCTGAAGCAACAGATTAAAGCCCTTATCCGACAAGGAAAGCTACAAAGGTTCGTTAGCAAGGAAAGGATGGACCCACCTCAAGAATAGGCTCCCCGACGGGAAAATGAGCGTCCCAGGCCACCCATAGGGAATATAAGAATGATTGTAGGGGGCACGACGACCATTGGGTCATCCAAAAAGGCTAGGAAAACTTATCTCAAGATGGTTTAGAATGTCCAGCTGACGGGTTTCGTACCAAAGATGGTGTGGATGGACAACCCCGTCATCGGATTCTTAGAAGAAGATGCTCGACGTCTTCACCACCCGCATGACAATGCACTCATCGTCAACATACGAGTAGGAGATTACAATATGCACCGAGTTCTAGTTGACTATGGTAGCTTGGCTGACATTTTATACTACCCAGCATTCCAACAGATGCGGATTGATAGAGAGCGATTGATTCCGACAACCGCTCTGCTCGTTGGATTCGAAGGAACACGTGTATTCCCTCTTGGTGCTGTCACATTATCCGTGACGGTGGGCGACTACCCACAACAGATCACTAAGGACTTAACCTTCCTTATAGTCGACTGCTCGTCCACCTACAATGCCATCCTAGGATGACCCACCCTCAATGCATGGAAGGCTGTAACCTTAACCTATCACTTAATGATCAAGTTCCCTACAAATTACGGAGTAAGGGAGCTGTGCAGAAATCAAGTGGCTGTGCGCGAATGCTACATAGCTATGATGGAGATGGATGACCACCTCTAGGCCATGAACATAGAAGAACATCGACGGTGACAGAGCCCGTCGAAAAGCTTGAAGAGATACTTCTCGATGACTCCCAAAATGATAGGATAACAAGGATTGGTACCCTCGCCAACCTGATGGTCCGCCAAGCACTAACAACTTTCCTTAGAGATAATCGGGATGTATTTGCTTGGAGCCATGAAGACATGCCGGGAATAGACCCTTCGGTCATGGTGCACAAATTAAACGTGTCACCCTCCTTCACACCCATCCGTCAGAAGAAGAGGGTATTCTCCCCCGAACGAGACCAAGCTATAGCGGAAGAAGTTCACAAGCTATAAGAGGCAAACTTCATTAAGGAAGTTTACTACCCCGACTGGCTAGCAAATGTAGTAATGGTCAAGAAAGCTAATGGGAAATGGAGGATGTGCGTAGACTTCACCAACCTGAACAAGGCGTGCCCCAAAGATAGTTACCCCCTCCCACGAATTGATGTCCTGGTTGACTCTACGGCTCAACATCAGTTGCTGAGCTTCATGGATGCTTTTTCAAGCTACAATCAGATCAGAATGGACGAAGCCGATCAAGAGAAGACTTCGTTCGTTACCAGCCAGGGCCTCTTCTGCTATAAAGTAATGCCATTCGGCCTCAAAAATGCGGGTGCAACTTACCAGAGGTTGATGAACAAGATGTTCGCACAGTAGATTAGGAGAAATGTCCAGGTCTATGTTGATGACATGCTGATAAAAAGCTGAAGGGAGGAAGATCACTTGGAGGACCTCAGAGAAACATTTGACACCCTTCGCTTCTACAACATGAAGCTCAATCCAGGCAAGTGTGCCTTCAGAATAACGGCAAGAAAGTTCCTGGGATTCATGGTGTCTCAAAAGGGTATCGAGGCTAACCCAGACAAGATCTGGGCTATAATAGAGATGGCACCTCCAAGGAATGTGAAAGAAGTACAAAGCCTCAACGGTAAGATAGCAGCGCTGAACAGGTTCGTATCTAGGGCAACAGACAAGTGTCTACCATTCTTCCGCGTGCTGAAGAAGTCTTTTGAATGGATGACCGAGGGTCAGCAAGCATTTGAGGACTTGAAAGCCTACCTCACATCCCCTCCGTTGCTAAGTCCTTCCTAGCCTGGGGAAGAACTATTCCTTTACTTAGTAATGTCCTCGGCGGCCGTCAGCATAGCATTAGTCAAGGAAGAAGACATGGTACAAAAGCCCATGTACTACATGAGTTGTGCACTTCGAGGTGTAGAGGAAAGATACCTTCCAATGGAGAAGCTCGTCTTCGCTTTAGTTACTGCGGCTCGTAAGCTCAAGCCCTACTTCCAAGCTCACACAGTGATCATCCTAACAAACAAACCCCTAAGGCGAGCGATGAGTAATCTTGAAGCTGCCGGACGAGTGGCATTATGGGTAATAGAATTGAGTGAGTTCGACATACAATACCGCCCCCGCATTGCCATTAAGGGACAAGTGGTCGTCGACTTCATTGTAGAGTTCACTAATGTAGAAGGCCAGGGGGCTAAAAAGGTCCCACAATGGAGCATCCATACTGACAGATCCTCCAATAAGCAAGCAGGACGAGCTAGTGTGATACTCCATAGCCTGGAAGGAGACAAGATGGAATGCATGGTCCATCTGTATTTTCCTACAACCAACAATGAAGCAGAATATGAAGCTTTAATAGTAGGACTGGACCTCGCCAAGACCGCGGGAGCCAAAAATTTGGTCATCTATTGCGATTCCCAAATGGTGACAAGTTAGGTCAACGGAGAGTACGACTATAGGAATGAATGGATGAAGAAGTACTTGGAACAGGTGAAGGACCGGATTAACAACCTACAAGCAAAGTTCGTTCCAATCCCAAGGGAGGAGAACGAGCACGCTGACCGACTCGCTAAGGCTGCGTCAGTAGAACACATGGTCATCCCCAGTCAGGTACTGTCCTTTGTTCAAATTTCACCACTAATAGATAGCATCAATATGCAGGAGGTAGGATAAAAAAACCATTGGACAATGCCAATAGCCTCCTACCGGAAGGATGGTGTGTTGCCAGACGGTAAGGAGGCTGCCAGAAAATTGAAGGTTCAAGCTACCCGCTTCGTCCTGATTAAAGATGTTCTTTACAAAAGAGGCTTCTCCGGACCATACTTGAGATGTCTCATCCCTGAGGAAGCAAACTATGTCATGAGAGAAGTCCACGAAGGAGTCTGCGGAAACCACTCTGGGTCACGGTCGTTGGTAAATAAATTAATCCGGGCAGGATACTACTGGCCAACCATTCAGAGGGATGCCCATGCATACATCAAAGCTTGCAATAAATGTCAAAGATTTGGTAACCTCATCAGGCAACCAACAAAGGAGCTCACCCTAGTGACGGCCCCATGGTCGTTCGCACAATGGGGATTGGATATAATGGGTCCATTCCCAACAGCAGCTAGATAGTTGAAGTTCTTAATAGTCGGTATAGACTACTTCACAAAGTGGGTAGAAGCGGAAGCCTTGGCCACCATCACTGAAAAGAATGTTCAAAGTTTTGTGTGGAAGAACATCATCTGCAGGTATTGTATACCTAGGGTGTTGGTCTCTGACAATGGGAAGTAGTTTGACAACGATGCATTTCGAGACTTCTGCTCACAACTAGGGTTCAAGAACCATTACTCATCACCCGCCCACCCGCAGGCCAATGGGCAGGTTGAAGTCACGAACCGATCATTGCTCAAGATAATCAAGACTCGGCTCGAGGGGGCAAAAGGTATATGGCCAGAGGAGCTGCTAAGTGTTTTATGGGCATACAGGACCATGATATGGACACCTACAGGAGAAACACCGTTTTGATTAGCATACGGAAGCGAGGCAGTCATCCTAGCAGAAGTAGGACTTACAAGCTACAGGGTAGGGAACCATGATGAAAGCAAGCACGATGAAGCTATGCGCCTGCAGCTTGACTTGGTGGACGAAGTAAGAGCTGCAACTGAGCAAAGAATAGCACGTTACCAGAATCTCATGGCCAAACACTACAACTCTAAGGCCAGATATAGGGAATTCCAGGTAGGAGATCTTGTCCTAAGAAAGGTAATGGGCGCTACAAGAGATGCCTCCCAGGGAAAGCTAGGACCTAATTGGGAAGGACCATACAGAGTTGCATCATGGCATAGGAAGTGAACCTACCACCTGGAGAGGCTAGACGGACAGAAGTTGCACCACCCATGGAACACAAAGCATCTAAAGAAGTACTACCAGTAGGCCACTAGCAGTAGACGAGCAACGACACTCCTCATTTCCAGTTTATTTCTTTATAATTTAGTTTCTATTATCTATAGTTCCTTTTAAGCCCAAGGGCAAGTTTTCAAGTTTTTTATTTTTCAAGAAAAATTTTACGCGTGAATTACCATTATAATAAGAGGAGTTTTCCAGAATTGCCACATGTTATATTCCTACACATTTAGTCCACAACATGGACAGATTTAAATTATAAAACTCCACAAAGTGGACAAATTCAAACTCTGAAGTCCACAAAGTGGATGGATTCCAATTAGAAATTCAAAATAGTCCACAAGTGGTCGGGTTCATCCTAAAGAATGATGATAGCTATAAGGTCCATATAATGGACAAGTCCAACATAAAGTTGAATAAACATTAATAGTCCACAAGTGGATGAGCTCATCCTAGTGGATGATAACTATAAAGTCCATATAGTGGATGGATCCAACTTAAGGTTGGATTAATGTTACTAGTCCATGAATGGACGGACTCATCCTAAAGGATGATAACTATAAGGTCCATATAATGGACGGGTCCTACATAAAGTTGAATAAACATTACTAGTCAACAAGTGGACGAACTCATCCTAAAGAATGATAAATATAAGGTCCATATAGTGGACGGACCTAACTCAAAGTTGAATTAACGTCACTAGTTCGCAAGTGAACAGGCTTCTTAAGGATGATAATTATAAGATCCCTATCGTAGACGGGTTCAACATAAAGTTAAAGATGACACTACACATTCATCAGAGGACGGATCCATCTAAAAGATGGTTTTATTTAGTCACAAACTACATGTTCAAAAAGTCATAAAAGTAGACGGATAATAGAATAAGTAAATATTACTTAAAGCCCTGAAAGGGAGATGTTCAATGATGGTTAAAATATAACATAAACAGTTATCCGAAATCTTTATAGACTAGTTAAAAAAAAAAAAAACTACGCAATCTGAGTAGGAGTTTCATTCTTCTTTTCAACCATTAAATCCTCAGGGTGATAGGCCTGATCATCATTTGGTTTAGCTTGGCCTTCAACAACATCTCCTCCATCACCATGAGGATCATTGATAAGGGCATTATCGGCAAAAAGTTCGTCCGTACTCTCAGAGTGGACGGGTTGAACTGATGTTTGGTCCTGGGCATTGATATTGACATGAGACACATCCAGGTCAGGATAAGAAGTCTTGACTTGACGAAGGGCGTCATCAAAACCTATAGCAAATGAGCTTCCAAGCTTTGCCAGAAGGGAGTCGAAGTCAAGGTACTCTCGTACAGCTTCTTCCTTCGCCTGACGGAGCTGGTCCTTGGCATCATGGATTTCCTTTTCCTTGTCTTTCAGGAGCTGCTTTAGTTGCTCCGTCTGCTTCTCAAACTCATCCCTAGCTTGCTCCACCAAGGCAAGCTTCTTTTCGTAAACCACCTTCCAGGCCCTCAGCTCATTCAACTCATCCTCCGTCGACCTCGCCTTCTCCCGTATACGGTCTAACGACATCTCATGGTTGAGGCAACAGCCCATCAACCCCTTCATCATTAGCATTACCTGAAGATGGAAGGGTTAGTAACCAGGAAAGTTGACGAAATGGAAAAGATAAAAAGTAGACGGGCGTAATTACCTAAGTAATGTAAAAGAGACTCGTCTCCCCCATGGCCTCGGTTGCGTGGTTGCTCAAGTCCTCATAATCATCAGCCATTATGAAGGATGAGAGCTGCTCCAACGCATACTTAGAGTCCTCATGGAGGAGGACGGGCGCTTTTTTAGTAGAGGGATCAGAACCTGTCATAAGTCCTTTTCCCTTTCCGGGGCCGGGTTTAGTGACCGTCTTCTTAGCCTTAGATTTCAACCCCACGACGGGTTCAAGGACAATTTTAGGCTTCTTAGGGGGGTGACGGTTAGTCTTCTCCGATTTTTTCCTCTTAGTGGACGGGTTGGCTGAACTTGGCCCCTTAGAGGTCTGACCCCCTTGCTATTTTTGCAAAGTAGCCTGCTGCTTAATAAAGGCTCTCCTCTTGGCAGCATCCATTTCTAAACAAAGAAGACGAACAAATGTTTAGAATAAAATTAAAAACAAAGAAACCAAGGTTTGGAGGACGGATTTACGTTGGCGAACTTGAGCGTCGTATTGATGGGCAGTTGTGGTTGGCTTTGGTTCGTCACAATACCAATGAAGAGTGTCTAAGGTAACCAATTTAGCCCACGACTTCTCTTCTAGCTTAGTTTTGCTGAAAATCTTCTCCAAAAAACTCCACTACTTTAATGAGACTTGTGGACGGTCCTGAACTGTAAAGAAAGAAAGAAGATTGTTAGAGTAAAATCTAAACAAACAATAAAAAGCTTGATTGTAGATGGATGCATACCGGACGGGGGTACTATGCCCCATGTGGTGTCGACGGGCATGTAGTTGTTATCACCAGGACGACACATCCACTCGTCACCTTCCATGAAAAAATATTGACTCTTCCAGTTTCTATTCAAGTCAGGGGTCTCACACACGAGCCTCAACAATGGGCTCCTGGGCACGAAGCTATACATGCCCTTTGACTGAACAATTTCAGCCGGACGGTAGCAATTGAAGAATTCTTCTAAATTCAACCTCCTTGCTCCATCAAACATGGCTCTGTACAAGACCTCCATGCCAAGGAAGACCCTCTAGGCGTTTGGGGAGATCTGGGTGATGGCTACACCTAGGTACTTGAGAAGTTAACGGTGAAGGGAACTTAGGGGGAACCTGAGCCCTGCCTTTAGCATCTGCTCATAGACCCCGACACCCTCAACACCCTCATGGTAACACTTCTCTAACTTGTATGGTAGACGAATAGGAATATTGACAAGTATCTGGTACTTTTCCCTAAGTGTCTTGAAGTGAGGTTCTTTGATTGTGGAAACAAAATCATTGACCATCCATATAGGTAGCATTAAGAACTCCCTAAAACCATCAGGGCCTATGACGGATTGAATTAGGGGTTTGGCACCTTTTATACCGTCATTGGAGTCACCCCTTGACCCATCCATCTCCATACCCTCATCCATTGAAGAAGAGGTGGCTGACGGATTCCTCTCTTCACTCGATGTGTCTGGGTCTTTCTGACCTGACAGGAATACTTCATCGTAGCCTGTCCCTTCGCGGACAAACGATTGATTACTTGACGCACTAGACATATCACCTACACGTGACGGTAAACCCTAAGACACTGACGGATCAAATAGGTGACAGGTGTACAAAGTCAAAATGACAGAAATTTAACGAAAGGAGAAGGGTACTTACCAGTTGGAGATGAGTAGCAAAATGGTATAAATCATGGATGCACTAGGTGAATGGTATATTTGTTTGGCAAGGGTGACGGTCGCGCTCTAATCGTGAAATTTATGAGTAAAGTGAAAAATGAGTGAGGAGGAGGCAAGGTTATATAGAGGGAACGACATGGAAGATGAAGGGACACTTCGTTCCAAGAGATGGACCACTAAGTAGATGCCACGTATCCCTACAACATTAATGGCCCTATGCCAGCCTATCAGGCTAGGTATGATTCTTAGGAGACATATTGAACCGTCACTCCACAAGTCCGTCAGATCAGAGATCACGGACCCATAGAGTGAGAGGGCAAATGAAGAGGGTAAAAATGTTGATGATGGATCCATTTTAATAAGCCTGACGTCTCTAGAGCAGTGGGCCTATAATGGACGGATCCAGAGTTCACGGACACAAAGTGGACAGGTCTAGAGGGCCACGCGGCATCCACCTGGTTTAAGTAGTCTCCAAGGAGTCCTAAATGGAAACAACTTGCATCTCACGAAACCCTAGCTCATAGAGTCTCAATATGAATAGAATTCTAACGTAAGGAGGATTCCATAATAAATGCTCATTAATGAGGATCTTCCCTATAAGGAAACACCCTCCTACACAAGAAACGGAAGTCGGTTCTACACTACTATAAAAACCCAAAGACTCTCAGAAAACAAGGTATGCATAATTCACCCCAACTCTGGCACTCTAGAGTTGTGAGAAGTTCTAACTTGATCTTCAGAGGGTATTTGGCCGACACCACACCGGTGCTCTCTGTTAGGTCTTCTCTTTTTGTTGTGCAGGTATTGTTTCAAGCGTGCAAAGGCTGTGTGGCTCACTGGTGATTTTTTCGGCATCATCAGTTTTAATCTATAACCCATGACAATGGTATTAGTGAATACTAGAACTTTCTTTTGAACCAAATCCAACTTCAAGAGGGAAAGGATGTAAAGTAATTTATCAAGATCATTGCACGATATCTAGAAACATAAGAAAGAATGAAATGAAACTCATTACTCAAAATATAACTTCATTAATGAACATAACATAAATCTAGGTAGATCAATGAAGCAACCAAGAAGTAATATACGCACAAAAAATCATGTCATGTTAAAAGTTAAGACTGGAAATTCACCTTGAAATAAAAAAAAAAAAAAAAAAAAAATGAGGCGTAATGATAAAAATAACAATAATAACGACAATAATGATGACAACTTCTTTCCTTTCTATCAGTTACACATGCACCCAGTGGTATTGAACCCATGCCCTTACCCTTAAGACTGTTCTTAAGGAGGCAAGAGTGTCATTTGAGTTAGAACTCATTGATAACATAAAATTAAAAAAAAAAAAAAAAAAAAAAAAAGAAAGAAAAGAAAGGGAAATGACAAGTTATGCAACCATTTACTATATATGACCAAACAAATTAGTTTTCAATGAGGAATTTCATGATTGGATGGTGAAAGTTCAATTAGTGTATAAAACATCCTTGAACGTTTAGACCCCCAATAATAAAATTACCAATTCAAGCTTTATGACAAACAATAAGTGTGCGGAAAATGAACACAATCTATAAACAGAATTGGTAACCAATCTAAGCCAATTAAAATCACATCCATAGCAGAAAATAAAAGGCAAAGATTAAGGGAAGAGAAATGCAAACACAAGGACAACACAACGATGTGTTATCGAAGAGGAAACCGAAGCCCTCGACGTAAAACCTCTCCGCCGCCCTCCAAGCGGTAAGTAATCCACTAGAAAATGTAGTTAGGATACATAAACAACAATAGACCCTCCAAGCCTAATCTACCCAATGTACCTAAGCCCTCCAAGCTTCTTGCTTCAATGAGGTTGTGCCGAACCTTTTTCTTTTCTAGCTTACCGGATTCCGCTATAATCCATAGCATCCACCATCCTTGGCATCTTCCAATGCTTCCCAAAGCTCCAAAAACACTTAACACTCTAATTGGGTGTGGGTAGTTTTTGGATAGAAATCTCCTCTCAATAGGTATGACAATGAGAGAGGGAATGAGAAGAGACTACAAAGATTTTTCTCTAAGAATGAGTAGCTCTCTCCAATTGGGTGGGTGTTTTGAAGAAACTTCTCTTAGGGTTTTTCTTTCTGAATAGCCACACATATTTTGTGGAAATGAGGGGTATTTATACTGGTGTGAGAATGGAATGCGAAGAGTCAGTTTTTCCAAAACAGGGCTGGCTGGCGACTTGACCTCGCGACTTGACTGAGTCACGAGTTCAAGCCGCGAGCTAACTGAATGGCCAGTCTGGATTTTTGTCCTGTAGTGCTCCAGCTGGCATGACTGTTCAGCTCCCCTGCATGCTCTGTATGTGTGCAACTTTTGGCGGCTTGCAAGCTGCGAGCTTCCCGCGAGATCTAGCCGTGAGTCCCTGCTTCACTGCACAGTCTTGAACATTTCTTCACACTCTCTCACACACTACCCTTACATGATTCCCACCTAAATACAGGGTTTCTAAGTGCTGTATTACAAGTAAATTTGTCACGAAATAAAGCTAACACATGGTTGATTAAATTCAACCTTACAGATGGTCATGCAGTCAGTTAGTCATGGCTAACTGAAATAATCTTACCTGCAATCCTCAATTGTGTTAAGAAAACTTTGGGGGGGGGGGGGGGTTGTCGAGGGGGATTGATATATATAGACTTTGTACATCCCGACAAGAGGGCAGCAATCCGAAAATATGTTAATTATGGCTGGATCACCAGAAGAAAACTACCCCAACATGCATCTAAGCCGATGTTCTTAGTGATGCAATAAAAGTTTGCAAATGATAAAATGCCTCCCTGTTGTCAGGATCATTTATTAGTAAACCCCCTTGGCTTTTTGAGTGTTACACTTTACCCCATTGGACTAAAAATGGTAACATGCCTCATATGGAGCTCTCCTGGTGCTGATTGCGTCATTTTCATTGAAAATTGGAATAACCTTGAGAGCTAATAATGACTGTACAGTTTCACTAAGTTGATTTCTAAAAGCTTTGTCCCTAAAATCATTATCTGTTACAAGAAGCTGAGCCGATGTGACATCCAGCTGCAGATGGGGAAAATAGACTAATACATTAAATCCAAGACATTACCGAAATCACATACCAGGTTTTGTAGTGAGTGCAATGCGATCCCTTGAGATCACAAGTTCAGGTGACAATTCATCAGAGCCCAAAGTTTAAGGTACTCCATTTCTGTTGTTTAAAGCCCTTGACTTGCTAAATTTTCAGCATATTTTTCACCAAGCTTACACAAAGATGCACTAAGTCACTTTTGCCCAGTTGCCAAGCCAAGGACAATAGCCTTTTCCATCAAATCCTAATCAAACGATTAAAAAAAGAAATAAGTATTGTGGACAAAATATACAGGTCAAAATACACCTCTACAAGTAC
Organism: Quercus tomentella; assembly: GCA_028535165.1. NCBI lineage: Eukaryota > Viridiplantae > Streptophyta > Magnoliopsida > Fagales > Fagaceae > Quercus > Quercus tomentella. Next base: position 14,039,853 of record JAPQVY010000122.1, read on the forward strand.
CAAATTAACCTGCAGAAGCTCAACATAGGATTTCCCTCCGTGCTCAGTTCTAAGACTCCTTGACCAAATCGTAAACAATGCATTGGAATGTCACAAAAAGAACTCTATCTTTGCCAGGAGTAACATTGGTCAATATAGCAACTGAAACAACTGAAACAAACATTGGCGAATATAGCAACTCTTTCCACCCATGTTGGGTCTAGTAACAATTTGGCAATACTCTTTTTTTGATAGGTAATAAAACTTTTATTAAAAAAAAAACTAGGCATCATGTTCACTTGCCTACTAACTATGGTTTGCTTGTTGTTAAGACCCCCATAACTTAATCAAATGGTGAATTAGAAAAGCTAAAACATTCACAGCCTTGAGTGAGCATGCACCAACTTTGAATGAGGATGTCAAAAACTCTTACAATTGGGAATCTTTGAGTTCAATTATTTCCTACTTGACAGAAAGATATCACTTAATTTCACCCATATGGGTAACATTATCTCAACTTTGCATAGATATGACTAAAGGACAACAATATGTTCTCAAGATGGTTTTTCTACCCCTTTAAGAAATGCCCACAGATGAATTCAAAATAGTATTCTTAAGAGAAACACACCACTTGGAGGGCACCATTTTTGGTTCCACCCATGCCAATTGACTGTTGAAAATCATCCCCGTTTTCTTCTCCTCACTAGTTCCATGATTGGTCTTACCTTGCCTAAAAAGAATACAAGCAAATACTAATATGCAAATCATTTAACTATAAAGAGATATATATGTAATCGGTATTGAATTGAAGTATAGTACCATGTCCAGTCCCACAGTCAGGCGGATGTGTCTGTGTGAAAATCATCCCCGTTTTCTTCTCCTCACTGGCTCCTTCATGGCCGATCCTTAATGTGTGAAGCCTCTGGTGGGGGGGGGGGTGGGTGGGTATCTCTGTTTGAATGAACTCGGTATGCACAAACTCAGGGGGGACAACACTAGGGGTGGGCATGAATCTCACCTCATCTTTACTGCGTACATCTACGGGGATAGTGCTGGTAGTCAGTGGGGGAGACGTACGGGTGGTAGGCAATGGAGATGTAGTAGAGGATATGGATGGGCAGGTATCCTCATGAACCAGGGATGGGGACCGAAATGTGTCCCTATGGGCAAACGTATGGGATGGACCCACATCATCGTGTGCCATGGATGGCAATGGACCAGTCGCATCGCAACCCATGTCATAACCAGTGTCCAAACACATCTCATCTGCTGTTTGACTTGCTTCCTCCATGGTGTGGTTATGCACGGGTGTGTGACGCTGACCAGATGTGTGACACCGACTAGTTGTGGGACGCCGACTAGATGTATGACGCTGACTAGATTGACGGCCTCCATGCCCTTGTCGTCCTCCTGCTTGCCGACCACGCCCTACAGCCGGTTCACTTGTGTTGCCCACAGCTCGTGCATCGTCCAAGGTCAACTGACCAATCTCTTCAACAGTGTTCAAGGCATTAATACAATTGGTGTAGATCTCGGACCCTGGTTCGCACTTCATCATAATCTTTAACTATGATTCAACCTGTCACAAGTATACAAGAGTAGTGTTAGTAGGTTGAACTAAACTATATGAAGTGAGGTACATTTATAATAGAACAACCTTTGTAAATGTTAGGACATATGTGATTCACTTGTTAGGAACATATGTCACTATTATATGTAATTGGCTAATCCTTTGACAAAACACATTTTACTTGTATTTAGGTAGATCTAGGATGTGTTTAATATTTCAAGAAACTTTGTTTCAAGATCAAGTGTTGAAGCCATGCAAGTCTGTCCAAGTTTCAAGCTGAAAAGTGCCTGTCATTAAAGCTCGATAGCTAGCCATCTGTCGAGCTTAAAGAGTTGTTCAGCCCCGTGGCTCAACAACAGCTCGACAGATTGGGCATTTGTCGAGGTTTATGAAAAACAGAATTTCAGTTCTATTTTGACTCTAATCCATGATTATGTGTTTGGGTTTTTTTTTCTCACAACCTTAAACATATAAAAGGATTATTTTAAGGGCCATCAAAGAGGACACAAGTTGCACAAGTGTTGAGCAAAGCTTGCTCAAGCAAATTGTGATCGGAGACACAGTTTTTCCCTAGTTCATCATTCTTGTGAAGAAGTTGCTGTGTTTGTGCACCGTAGGGTTTTGTGACCAAACATCTTCTTGATCTTCATCGTTGGGATGAATTGAAGAACTTTGCAGCCAACAACCTTCTCTAGTTGGTGATTGAAGTCATGTACTGGGATCCGCGTAATTGGTTAGTCACGTACTGGGAGCCGTGCATCAAAAGGAGAAATTGTCACTAGAGAACAAGTCCAATTGGGTATTGGGGTAAGGGTTCAACCGTAGGTTGGTATAAGGTATTGGGATTCCTTTACTTGTAACCGCTTGTTATGATAATAGTGGAATTTCGGGAGTGGTAACCTTAAAATCACCTAGTGGGGTTTTTGCCGTATAGGTTTTTCCTATTCATAAACAAATCACCGTGTCAATTTATTTTCTGCTACATAGTTAGTTTATTAGTGATTTGTTTGTGCTACCACGCATTTGTATGATAATTAACTTAATTAATTCACTTGGCTAAATTAATTGGTTAATTTATCACAAGGGGTCAATTCGTTTTTGGCCTATCAAGTGGTATCAGAGCAGGCACACTCTAATTAGGGTTAATCTTTGATGTGTTGATCTATTGACCCCTGTTTGTCATGGATAGAGAACAGTCATTAATTATACGTCCTTTATTTAATGGCACTAACTATGCATACTAGAAAGTATGCATGGGAGCTTTCTTGTAGTCTCTAGATGAGAAGGTGTGGCAAGCTGTAGAGATTGGCTAGACCAAGCCAAAGGAAGCGCTGGCCGATTGGGATGAAGCCAAGATCAAGGCGGCAAACTTCAACAGCAGGGCATTGAATGCTTTGTTCAGTGCAGACACTAATGAGGAATTCAAGAAGATATCCTCCACTGAAATTGCAAGGGAAGCATGGACCATCCTCCAGAAAATCTATGAAGGAACTAAGGTTGTCAAGGATTCGAAGCTTTAGAGGCTCACTACAAGCTTTGAAGAGATTAAGATGGAGGAGGATGAGTAGTTCGATGAGTTCTATGCCAAGCTCAAGGACATAGTAAACTCAGCTTCCAATCTTGGGGAAACTATTCCTGAACCCAAGATTGTGAGAAAGGTGCTCAGATCTTTACCTGAGAGATTCCATGCCAAGATTATGAAAATCGAGGAATCAAAGGACATTGACAAGATTCCTTTGACAGAGCTGGTTGGTAATTTGCAGACTTACGAGCTAGGGTTAACAAGGATTGGTAAGTCGGGCAAGAGTAAGAGCATGGCCTTGAAGGCTAAGAGCAATGACACGGATGAGTCTTCAGATAATGAAGATTCTAAGATGAAGTCCTACATCACCAGGCAATTCAAGAAGTTCATGAAGAATGCCAATGGGAAGGGATTTGACAAGAACCGTAGGCAATCCAGTTCTTCTCGGTTCAAGAGTCAAGACAAAGGGAAGAAGGATGCTAGGGATGGAGGTTAGTACACTAATCCCGCAGGACCCAAGTGCTTTGGGTGTCAATGCTTCGATCACATGACACAAGAGTGTCCTATATATCTCAAGAGCATTGGGAAAAGCAAGGCATTCGCTGCTACTTTGAGCGACACCGAGCCTGAGGATGATTCAGACAATAAGGATGACGGAATCCTGAATGCCTTCACTGCCACTGTCAATCCTACTGAAAGGATTATTGAAGATGTGGATGAGGAGGAGGAATTGGTGGAGTCCATGTTTGAGAAGATGGATGGTCAAGATGATATCCGTACAACTTATGAGAAACTATACAAGCTTTCTGAGAAACATGAGAAACTTTATAGGCTGGCCACCAAGAAGCTCAGTGATGTGGAGCTTGAGCGAGAAGAGCTTTCCACAAAGTTTGATGGAGCCAATCAGACTATTGGAACACTGAGGTTTGAAAATAATTTCTTCGCTGAGAAGACCAAAAAGCTTGAAGCAGAGCTATTTCAAGTTAGAGCTCAATTGGAGAGGACTTCAAGTGCAAAGCTTGATGAGATGCTCAGTCTTCAGAAATATGCTTCTCATCGAACAGGTTTAGGGTATGGTTTCTCTTTTTCTAATATTGCTTCTACTAGTACTACTGTTTTTGTTCCTCCTAGTAATAATGTTATTGAGAACAATGATGTTAAAACTGATATAGCTAGTGAGAACATAGACAATGGTAAATCTATCTTAGGAGCACCCCCTAAGTAAGATAAGAAGGAAGCTAAAAACCCTAGGGCTAAGAAGGCTAACTCTCAAAAGCCTAAACAAAAGAAGCAGCATCTTTGTCATCATTGTGGAATTGCCGGTCATATTCGACCAAATTGTTATAAGTGGTTAGCCACTCAATAGAGCAACGACATGATCGCATCTGGAAGCCAGAATCAGCTTCAATCCTCTCTTGCTCCCTTTGGAGATCTTCTCAAAGCCCTCTTGTTCCTTTCGAACTTGAACGGTTTCAATTCTTCCCCCACATCGCCAGTTCAAGGGTTTAATCAAAGGAAAGGTTCTTCCAAGGTGTGGAAGAAAAAGGGCTCCAAGTGATTCTATCACTTTCTTCTCTCTCTTTGTGTTTTTGTTTTTGCATAACTTGTGTGTTTTGCTTTTATTTTGAGTCAATCTCGTTTTTATGCTTTGCTTTGTTTAACATGTTTTTATTTGTTTTTAGTTTTGTTTATTTTGTTTTTGATATAAAAATAAAAAAAATAGAAAAATTAAAAAAATTAAAAAATAGTGTGCGTTTTGTGTACATTGGTACTTGTGTACCTTGGATGGCCATTGAAACAAAGTTTTCTAAACTTTGTATCTTTTGTAGCTTAGATGAGCATCTCTATGCACAACTAAGCAAGTGAGCTCTGTGGCTCGTGTTTGTGATGAGTATGGTTAAGTGATCTCTTGTACTTAACACTCGTATCACTCTTTTTGACGGGAAGGACTAGAAAATCCTAAGAGAAAGGCATAAATAACCATCTCACCACTGTTGCCCACCAATTATGAAATAACATATGTATGCTTTGGCATAGCAAAAGTGCAATGTCAATGACATTTGTGTGCTTCGGTACAGCAAATTTGGAATGTCAAATGCTTAACATCATTGGGTATTTCTTTTCTCTCTCTTATATGCCCATGCATGGTTTGCTTAAAAAGAAAAATATGCAAAGAAAAATAAAAAGCAAAAAGATCACAATGCTTTATTGCAAGCGTGTATTCTAGGAGATGTGGGAGTTATAAGATGTACCTTGAAGGTGATAGTCCCCATCAAACAGTTATGATTATGTGTGAGTTAAAAGTGATTTTCTCATATCTCAAATCGTCATAACATGTATAAACTTATGCAATCTTGCGATGTTTTTCACACACAATACGCAATATTTTTTGCTACTCTTGATACATGTGCAGGTACAATGTGATTTGGCCATCATATGTTTTACATGTGTTAATGTATGCTCACTAAACTGTCTTAACTTGTTTTTGAAATATAAAATTGGTGAGACTTGTTTAGTGTGTGTGTGTGTGTTTTGGGGATACATGTGCTTAAAAATGGTTGTTTAGAGATGTTTTTGAGAGTTTAAAATGTTGATTGGATCATTGGTTGAGTTGCATGCTTGATTGCATTCATATTTGTGTTTTTCCCTTCTTGAAAAACTGTTTTTAAGCAACCTCGACACCTCCTCGACATCTGGCCTATCTGTCGAGATCTTAAGCTGTTTCTTATCGCAATCTCGTTAGCTGTCTCAACAGCTGGTGGATCAATTGAGAAAGTTCCTGGATCCTCGATAGCTTCTCGACAGCTAGTGGATCGATTGAGCTTCTTTTATTGTGTCTGATGAATTCTTCCTCAACACCTCTCGACAGCTGCATCTGTCGACGTTTTGTTTCCTCGACACCTGGCTCGATACCTCCACACCTCTATCTATTGAGAATTACTGAGGATCTATATATAGGTTCTGTGCGATCCGGACTTCATTTTTCTCGATCTGTCCGTGGCTGTTCACCTCCCAAACACTCTCCTCTCTCACTTAAACCTCTTCCTCAAGCATTTTTCGAGATTAATCAAGTTTTTCTTCACTTGGTAAGTCTCTAATCTCTGATTTTCATGCATTTCATTCTTTGAAACCTAAGTTTTTGGGATTTTTGCAAAATTGGGGTTTTTCAAAATTGTTGAGTTTTTTAAAATTTTTGGAATGGGTTTTGAAGATTTAATCTTAAAAACTTCATGCATTGCATTACATGTGCATTATAACTGTATTTTCATGCATTTAGTTGTGTGTTATACATGTTGAACTGTTTGTGTGCTAGTAGGTTTGGATTGGGCTGAGCCCATGATGCTTTTTACTTTACACGTCACATGTTCATGCATTTTCATGCATACGTACCTTACATTCAGTATATTTCTATATATTTGAACTGTTTGGAGCTATTCTGATTGTCTCTTTCTTCCCCCTTTCTCTCTTGTTTACATTAGTGCGTTAATGGCACCAAAACGTAAGTCTGCTCCATCCCAAAACCTTTTGCATTCTAGGGCCTCCACTTCATCTTCTGATCCTACCACTTCTTCTATTTGGTTCCGTGATGAGGATGCCCGAAAGGACTTCTCGAAGAACTTTTCCCGACGAGGTGTTCATTCGGAATGCCGAGTCATTTTGGCGGACTTCGCCGACACTAACCTACCCCATGTCATTCACAGTCGGGGTTGCGAGTCATTGTGTGACGTCCCGGTCACATGTCCTTCCGTGCTGATCCAAGAGTTTTACTCCAACATGCATGAAATTGATTCTTCAGTACCTCTCTTTCATACTGGTGTTCGAGGTACGCGCATTGTTGTCACACCGGAGTTGGTATCCGATGTGCTTCGTGTCTCGTGGGTAGAGTTTCCTGACTACCCCGATTGTGAGCGTCTAAGGAATGTGTCCAAATACAAGATGATTTCTGCTTTCTGCAAGCGCCCTTCTGATTGGGGTGATCGTCAGTTTACACCATGTAAGGCCTTTGCTAAAGGTCCTAGATTCATGAACATGGTGATGACTTTTGTTTTGCACCCACTCTCTCACTATAACTCTATCACAGAGCCTCGTGCTCGATTTTTGCTTTCCTTGTTAAAGCACCTCACTATAGATTTTCCTTCACATTTTATTCTTTCTATTATAGATGTGTATAGGGATACGGCTACCCGTGATAAGCTCATTTTCCCTTTGGCTATCACGTGGATTTTAAGCCATTTTTTTATTCCTTTTCCCTCTTTCGACCACTTTTCTGTCATGTGTGCCATAGACGCCGCTACCGTTAAACATAGTGAGGCGCAGTTTAGATCACGGAAGTCGGATTCAGCAGCTCCTCCCTCCCGTTCAGCTCCATCTCGATCTGCTCCATCCACATCCGCTCCCTCCTCTTCTACAAGCGATGTGTCACTCGAGGACATCATGGCACAGCTGTAGCGCATGGATACTCGCCTTGATACACTCTCCACTGAGCTATATCAGGTGAACATTCGTGTTGGCCATATTGCTCGACGGCAGGCGGTCATGGGTGGCTTTGCTCCTGAGGCTTCTGCTCCACCTTCTCCAGTGGCTTCTGATTCTGAGGCTGAGGATGATGATGATGATGGTGATGACAATGATGCTTCTGATGATGATGATGATAATGATGATGGAGATGCTAGCTTTACCGATGAGATGTCTACTTGACACTCTTACCTTTTGTCACTCGTGCCAAAAAGGGGAAGTAGTTTTGGATATGAGAGTAGTCATTCTTAGGGGGAGAGTTAGTATAGGACATCTTTGTTAGGGGAAGAGTGCATATTGAGGGATGTAGTGAGGATTACTTGTATCTTTTTCTTTTCTCTGCTTTAGATACATTTATTCTTGTACCTTAGGTCTTGTGACCATTATTGACATACATTGTACTTATTTTCTTTATATGTTGATGTATGTTCTTTCACCTATCCTTGCATGTGTTGTTTCTTTTCTTTCTTTATACACATGGTTCTTATTACTTGTATGCAATCTATTATTTCTGTTTCACACAAAGATGCCTTGATGAGTTTTGTTTAAAGTGTTTCAGAAATACAGGTTGTCAAAGTCTTCTTGCCATAAACTCTCTTCTTGCAAAGTTTTTCAAGAGTTTGTGTTAGGATAGATTTTATTGTATTCAACAAGTGAATATCAGTTGAGTGATTTATGACTTCTCTCATATCTCATTTGTTTGTTGTGGTTTTGTCACGAATTGCCAAATGGGGAGATTGTTAGGACATATGTGATTCACTTGTTAGGAAAATATGTCACTATTTTATGTAATTGGCTAATCCTTTGGCAAAACACACTTTACTTGTATTTGGGTAGATCTAGGATGTGTTTAATATTTCAAGAAACTTTGTTTCAAGGTTAAGTGTTGAAGCCATGCAAGTCTGTTCAAGATTCAAGCTGAAAGTGTCTGTCATTAAAACTCGACAACTAGTCATCTATCGAGCTTAAAGAGCTGTTCAGCCTTGTGGCTCGACAGCAGCTCGATAGATAGGGCATCTGTCGAGGTTTATGAAAAATAGAATTTCAGTTCTGTTTTGACTTTAATCCGTGATTATGTGTTTAGGCTTTCTTCTCTCACAACCCTAGACATATAAAAGGATTATTTTAAAGGCCGTCAAAGAGGACACAAGTTGCACAAGTGTTGAGCAAAGTTTACTCAAGCAAATTGTGACCGGAGACACAGTTTTACCCTAGTTCATCATTCTTGTGAAGAAGTTGTTGTGCTTGTGCATCGTAGGGTTTTGTGACCAAGCATCTTCTTGATCTTCATTGTTGGGATGATCTGAAGAACTTTGCAGCCAACAACCTTCTCTAGTTGGTGATTGAAGTCGCGTACTGGGATCCGCGTAATTGGTTAGTCACGTACTGGGAGTCATGCATCAAAAGGAGAAATTGTCACTACAGAACAAGTCCAATTGGGTATTGGGGTAAGGGTTCCACTGTAAGTTGGTATAAGGTACTGGGATTCCTTTACTTGTAACCGCTTGTTGTGATAATAGTGGAATTTTGGTAGTGGTGACCTTAAAATCACCCGGTGGGGTTTTTGCCGTGTAGGTTTTCCCCATTCGTAAACAAATCATCGTGTCAATTTATTTTCCGCTGCTTACTTAGTTTATTAGTGATTTTTTTGTGCTACCACACGTTTGCATGTTAATTAACTTAATTAATTCACTTGGCTAAATTAATTGGTTAATTTATCACAATGGGTCAATTCATTTTTGGCCTATCAGTAAACTTACCAAAGTGTCCCAGTACAAGGTTTCTTTTGTAATATGGCGTAGAGTGTGGGGACGAAACCACACCATATACTCATCATTGTAGCTCATCTCCCAATGAAAGGGTGGTGCATCGATAATTGCGGCGTGCGCATCCCATCTAGTAATATGCGTGGCATGTATTTCAGCCCAGTTTCTGTCTAGCTTGCCCTAGAGTGTTATCTTGTGAAGTTCAGTTGTAGTATCGACATCGACCGGTATGCCTTACTTCATCCCAAACTGTCGAAGAACACGTTCGGGGTGATGGCCTTCAACCACCCAAAAATGTATGAGCGGCACAATAGACCTCCATATGTGTTGGCTTGCCGTACAATATGTGGGCAAGGAACCCAACACAAACTTGTATGGCTCCCAAACAATCTGCAATGATCCAATAGATGCAAACAACCATATTAACAATATAATTAGAAAAAATGTGTAACGAATGTGAACAATACATGCCAACAATGTTTAACTCTGAAATAAAAAATGTTTATTCATTCCAAAGAAAATTGTAAGAACAACAACTACATGCCAAAGTGTAAGGTTGAATTTATTCAACCACCTAATTGGCTTTATTCCGTGCCAAATTTGCTTGTAATTCAGCATTTAGTAACCCTGTATTTAGGTGGGTTTGATGTAAGGGTAGTGAGTGAGATAGAGTGAAGTTTGCTCAAGAGTGTGCAAGAAAACAGAGACTCGCGGCTGGGACTCGCGGGTGACTCGCGGCTGCAAGCCGCCAGACGCAGCACACGTGCCAAGCATGCTGGAAGGTGAACAGTCATGCCAGCTGGAGCACTACAGGACAAAACAGGACAACTGGCCATACGGTTATCTCGCGACTGGATCTCGCGACTTGGTCAAGCCGCGAGGTCAAGCCGCGAGCCACCCTTGTTTTGTAAAACCTGACGTTTCACATTCCTCTCCCACTCCACTATAAATACCCCTTTTACCCACGATTGATAGAGAGCTTCCAGAGAGAATTTTGAGAGAGAAACCCTAAAGAAAAACAAGATTGATTCACCCACAATCTATACCTTAGAGTCTCTCCAAATTCCCCAACTCTCTTCCTCTCCATTGTCAAATCCTTGAGAGGCATTATACCAGACCTGGTTCTCACCATCATCATCACTGTGAGACAGTTGTTTGGATTTCTGGGAAGCAGTTAGGAAGGAACCAATCTTCATTGGTTGATGCTATGGTCTAGTAGCGGAATCCGGGAAGCTAGAAAAGAAAAAGGTTCGGCGCAACCTCGTTGGAGCAAGAAGCTTGGAGGGCTTAGGTGCACTGGGTAGATTAGGCTTGGAGGGTCTATTGCTGTCCTTGTATCCCAACTACATTTTCTAGTGGATTATTGACCGCTTGGAGGGCGGCGGAGAGGTTTTACGCCGAGGGCTTCGGTTTCCTCTTCGATAACACATCGCGTGTTGTCTTTGTGTTTGCATCTTCCTTCCTCTCTATCTTTGCCTTTTTATTATCTGCTGTGGATTTTATTTTGTTATGGCTTAGATAGTTTTTAACCAATATCATATTATAGCTTATGTTAAGTTTCCGCACACTTGTTGTTTGACATATTGCTTGAATTGGTTAAGTTGTATATTGGGGGTCTAAACGTTCAAAGGTGTTTTTACACGTTTTTGAACTTTCAATTGGTATCAGAGCAGGTACACTGTTATTGGTTTCATTACCATTGTGTGATCCTTGACTCCCTTTTGAAATGGATAGGTCTCAATCCCTAAATGTACCTCCATATTTTGATGGTAGTAATTATGCTTTTTGGAAGGTTCGCATGAGAGCATTTCTATGCTCCATTGATGAATCTGTTTGGGATGCAGTTGAGAGTGGTTGGACTAGACCTGAGGCAGCCAAATCCACATGGGATAAGGCAGCACTCGCTGCATCTAATGCTAATAGTAAAGCTTTAAATGCTATTTTCTGTGGTGTGTCTCCAGATGAATTTCACAGGATTTCTCACATCACCGTTGCCAAAGAAGCATGGGAGATATTGGAAACTACCTATGAAGGCACGAAGAAAGTGAAGGACACCAAGTTACAAATGCTGACCACCCGGTTTGAGGAGCTCAAGATGAGTGAGGATGAGTCTTTTGACTCTTTCTATGGGAAGCTAAATGAGGTGGTTGTCAGTAAGTTCAACTTGGGGGAGAAAACGGAGGATTCCAAAATCGTAAGGAAGATCCTTCGATCATTGCCGGAAAGTTTTCGTGCTAAAGTGACAGCGATTGAAGAGAGCAAGGACCTAGATGACATCAAAGTCCAAGAGCTGGTCGGTTCTCTTCAGACTTATGAAATGTCGCTGCCCAATCAACGGAAGAGTAAATCCCTTGCTCTTAAGACCATTAATGAGAAGGTAGAAGTCCATGACTCATCGGAAGACGATGTGGTTGATAAAGATGTTGCATACCTTGTAAAAAATTTCCGAAAGTTCTTAAAGTTTAAGAATAATGGAAAATTTGGTGATAAAGGAAAATTCCAAAGTTCTGGAAGGGAGAAAAGGGAATTCAAAAAGAGAGATGGTAAAGAATCCCAACCTACACAAGGTGTGACTTGCTTCGAATGTAACGGGCATGGACACTTCAAGAAGGAATGTCCGAATTATTTGAAATCAAAAGGTAAAGTGTATGTCACGACATTGAGTGACTCTGATTCGTCTGACTCAGAATCTAAAGAGAGCTGTGATGGAGAGGGGAACTATTCAGCTTTTATGACCATTGCTCACGTTGAGTCTTCAGAGGAGTTGAATCTGCTTGTACAAGACCTTGGAGAACATAGTGATGATGAATCACTAGGAATTGTTGAAGAATCAGATGCTGAACAAGATGAAAGCACAGCAAACCTTCAAGAGAATTTTAACTCACTCTTGGAAAAGTCGGGTGAGTACACAAGGGTGGCCAAGGCTGCTGTGAGAAAAATGAAGAAGGCAGAGGAGGACTACAAAAGTCTCCTAATCCGATATAGGGAGGCCAAATGCGAGATAGAAACTTTGAATGGCGAGTTGTCCGAAGCTTACACAAAAGTCAGATTTCTTGAGAATGAGGTTGTGCAAGCAAATGCTAAAGTAGAGAGGGTCACCACCAAGAAGCTAGATGATGTTATCTCATCTTAAAAGAGCTTTTCAGACAAATCCGGATTGGGATATATCGGAGGAAGTAGCTCATCTGGAAATGTCACTAAAGAAGTGAAGTTTGTTAAGGCTAAAGATCCTGTTGTAGTTGACCTTACTGATGAGAAACTCAAAATGGAGGAGAAGAAGAATGTGGTGAACCAACGGATGCTGAATTCCCGTAGTCAATCTGTGGGCAGATCCGAATCTCGTGCCAAGTCACGTCCACGACCACAAAGAGGTCCTAGAGTGACTTATGTGTGCCATTATTGCGGACTTCAAGGGCATACTCGACCAAATTGCCAAAAGCTAAGAGCAAAGAACAGTGCACCTCCTCAAAGGTCAGGAGGACCTAGAAATGATAGAAGAATTTGGGCAGGTGATCAATCTAGAGATCAGAATGGTGATCCCGGAATGATGAACGTGATGAAGATGATTGGTGCATTCACCAACTGCTTGGAAAGCTTCTCACGAAGGTTTGAAAGCCCTAACTCCCGTACCCAATCCTATAAGGAAATCACCCCAAACGCAAGTGATGTGTGGGTGAAAAAGGGTACTCATGCATAAGCATTAGAACATGTCCATGCATTAATACTTCCTATGCTTTGTGACAATGTTTGTTTGTTTTACTTGCTGTTTTTGCTATTGGTTGTCTGCTTGTCTTCTTGTGTATATTTCTTTTGTCTTATCAATCTTTTTGCTTCGTGTGTCAAAAATCCAAAAATCACATAAAAATTAGAAAATCAAAAAGCTTGATTGACTTTGTTGAGTTTTTGTCTCAAAACATGTTTTGCCTTGTACCTTTGTGCTAATGGCTTTGTGCATTTTCGAGCATTGCTTGTCTTCATGCACTCATATCTATGTGGGAGAAATTTTGAAATCTTTGTGATTGTTGTAAATAGATCTTCAAACTTGTCATGAATGATTAGTGAATGGTGTTGTTGATCTTGAGACTTGCATAGACTTGTGTCTATATATCTTCCCACTCTTTATTTTTGTTTTTGCTAAAAAGAGCTCACCAAATGTAAATCTCAAAATGAAAAGAGATATTGAGCTGCAAAGGCCTGTCGCACATACTAGTATTCGACTAGGAAAAAGGGAAAGCGACCAAAAATTAAAGAGAAATGTTTTATTCAAAAAGCCAAAGGCTTGTTCATCAAAAGGAAATGTCAACTATCACTCTCACAATGAGAGGTGATTGCCTCAAAAGATCAAAAAGATCAAATGTTGATTAATAGTGGAGTCAAATGTAAAGCTCCAAGTCATATTATCAAGTTTTTGTGGGAGGTCATATATACATACTTCTATAATTGAGATGGGTCACATAATCTAGTGCTAATTGTGTATGTCTTGGTTGAATTGATCATTGAAGCTTCACATTAGACTAAGGACTATCTCATTGTTGATATCCACACACAACACACAAGTTTATGTTCAATAAATGCCATGTTCATTTGTGTGATTGTACTTGATAAAATGTGTTTTCACATGCTCAATCTTTGTTAAATCAAGCACAAAAAGATTTTTTGAGTGTTTTAGGTGTTTTTGGAAAGTATTTTGGTTGAAAAATCTGAAAATTTCAAAACTCCAGTTTTGCCCTGTTTTGGCGGCTCAGTCGCGGGTATGTCAAGTCGCGAGCCTCAGTCGCATCTTCGCTGGTCATTTTTGGCGACTTGTTCGCGAGTGAAAGGTCCAGTCGCGAGGTTATTCAGAGATTTTCGCGGCTCAGCTCGCGACTCATTCGCGGGTAGACCTTCCAGTCGCGAAAAACACTTAGAAAAATTTTTCAAATTTTTATCCTTAAGTGTTTTGGCGGCTTGATCTGGCGACTGTGTGGCGACTTAATCAAGTCGCGAAAATCGCGTGTTTGGCAGAAAAAGGGGCAGTTTTTAAATCTTTTTCAGTTTTCCCTCGAACTTTAGTAACTGTTCATTTTCTCTCTAAAACATCTCCTTCCCAAACACTCCGTGCTCCCATTTTCAAACCCCATTGGTGCTTCATTTCTTATCCAAATCATCAAGAAAAGGTATGGGTTTTACTTTCTCAATCTCATTTTTCCCTTTTCCTGCATATTTTTGTTACTGTTTGGATTAATATTGTGTTCGAAATTCTTCTCTCTTTGTGTAATGGGTTTGGCGTGTCTTGCTTGATATTGCTCTCATCTGTTTTTATGTAGAACGGTCACAATGTGTTTTTCATTGCTCTGATATTTGCCTATTGTTGAGTCTGACAATCATTTCTTACATGGGTTTGGTGTTTATTTAATTTACTCATTTCTCTTGCTTGAGTATTGATGTTGGATTTCGGTATTGGTTACTAAGTGTTTATGATATCAGAATGTGTGTCTCTCAACCATGTGGCCTAGTATAGATGATTTGTTTCTTCTTGCTGAAATATTATCCATTGTTCATATATCTTGTGGAGTGTTTTTATGTTATCAGTTCTCACTGTTCGAATGATGTATCTGTTTGCATATCATGGTCATGGTAACCTGTCTAATTGACAGTTTTGTCAGTTTTTTTTTCTCTATGGCTTTGTGCTTTCAAATCATTTTGCTGCACCTGTCATTTTGTGCTCCTTTGTTTTTGATTGGAAGTTTGGTTGGGTCTACCCTATCTTCAGTTTGTATTTATGTGTTGGATTTTTTTTTCTGAATCTTGTTGACATTCATCTTGTGTGGTACTGCTGTTGGTTCTTTGCTGTGGGCCCGTTATCTTGCAGATGTCTCGTCGATCTTCCAGGGGTAAAGGCGTTGTTGCTGACGAACCAGCAACACCAGTTGCTAAAAGGACTCGACTATCATCTCAAGCATCTCAAGATCCCAATGAGGATAGATTCAGACTTCCGCTTAACTCTCACGTCTACTCAAACATGTTTGACAAGTCAACCACAATAGTGGAAAGGGTGGTAGAGTTTAACACCTTAGGGACCACTTTCATCCCTCGAATCTTTGAGAAACGAGATTGGGCAAACCTGTTCGGAAACTTTGATGATCCAATGGATGAGCTGGTCAAAGAATGCTTCTCCAATGCAACTGATCTTGGACCTCAACTCATTTTCTGGGTCAGAGGAACGCAGTTTAGTGTTTCACCCGACTCCATTGCAGATCTTCTCGGCATCACCAGACCGCATAATGTGAATATAACTCCTTACGATGATCGAACCCCAGAAGTTGGAGAAATCCTACAAATCCTAGGATCCGATCATGAAGTATCCAGTGCAGGAACATCCATCAGCACTGCAAAGTTTGCACCAGAACTGACCACACTGAAGTTGATCATGTTCACCAATCTCTACCCACTGTCCAACACTACATTCATCAATCTTGGGAGAGCTCTATTCCTTTGTGATCTTATTACTGGAGCCCCCATTGATATATGTGCTCACATCTACTACACCTTGAGGAAGACCGCTTGTCGAACTGCAGCTCGAGGAATCATCCCATTTTGCAGTCTCGTCATGAAGCTCATTCTACGTGAAGGCGTTATTCCCCCTGCAGATGGAAAGATGTTGTCCCGTCAGCGTCCTATTTCCATGGTCACTCTTCAAGCTAGCAAAAGTCACTCCTCGAACACACCAAGGAGTGCTCACATCTCTCCGGTCACTCCATCTGCCCCTGACTCAGAAACACCTGCACATACCACATCTACTTCACGTGCTGTTCCTGAAGCTTCACCGGCTAGTATTCCGCAAGCACAGACTGCTCCTCATACTGATAGAGTCAGCAGTGCACTTGAGCATATTCAGAAACGCATTGAGGAGCTTGTAGCACTTCTCTACTCCACAAACAACCATGTACAAATGCGTCTTGAGACTATGGAGAATCAGCTAGATGCTATTCAACAAAGGTTGGACGAGAGCCTTTAGCTATTCGTGCCAAAAAGGGGGAGAGCATTCAGTAAGGGGGAGAAAGTTCAAAGGGAAGTGAGCATAAATGTGCATAGTGATAGGGGGAGTTCTCACATACTTTTGCCATACTTTTGTTTTAAGTCTTAAGTCTTATTCTCTAAACTTGTCTTTTATGGGTTTGATACACTGTGTTTTGGTGTATAGTTGTTTCTAACTCTTATCTAAACTCTTGGTTTAAACTTTAACATATTTTGATGATGTTATTCAGGATGTTTTGTTTTCTGTTCCCATGTGCTTTTGTAAGCTTTTAGGGTTTATGTTTTATGCATAGTTTGTAGGCTTTATGGTTTGTACCTTGCTAATTGCAGCCTTTATGCTATGTTGAAATCAGTACTTTGATCTAAATGTTCTGCATTTTGATATTTGTACTGTCACTCTTGTGCCCTTGTAGGATTGTTCCTAGATGCATATACCTTGTGTGTTATGCATTGGTTGAGTGTTGAACATACAAGTGTCTTGCCTTGTGCTTGTTAACTTGTATGTCCTTGTGTTCATTCCAAGTGTGAATGAGCACTGTGATCACTACCTTGTGGTGTTCACTTGGTTGATCAAGCCATGGCTTGTTTCTTAACTCCATCTTTGCTTGATCACATATTGCCTGTCTCATATGCATTTTATAATTTTCTGCTTACAATGATCATGGTGTATTGTTGTGTTTCAGGAGTATTATGTTCATATGATTCAAGTGCTTCACAGTTTCTAGAGTTAGGTGTGAGTGAGTTATGTTCAACTGTTCCCAACTCACATGTTAAGTCTAGAGTCTGTTTTAGGGTTTTGTCACGGAATAGCCAAAGGGGGAGATTGTAAGGTTGAATTTATTCAACCACCTAATTGGCTTTATTCCGTGCCAAATTTGCTTGTAATTCAGCATTTAGTAACCCTGTATTTAGGTGGGTTTGATGTAAGGGTAGTGAGTGAGATAGAGTGAAGTTTGCTCAAGAGTGTGCAAGAAAACAGAGACTCGCGGCTGGGACTCGCGGGTGACTCGCGGCTGCAAGCCGCCAGACGCAGCACACGTGCCAAGCATGCTGGAAGGTGAACAGTCATGCCAGCTGGAGCACTACAAGACAAAACAGGACAACTGGCCATATGGTTATCTCGCGACTGGATCTCGCGACTTGGTCAAGCCGCGAGGTCAAGCCGCGAGCCACCCCTGTTTTGTAAAACCTGACGTTTCACATTCCTCTCCCACTCCACTATAAATACCCCTTTTACCCACGATTGATAGAGAGCTTCCAGAGAGAATTTTGAGAGAGAAACCCTAAAGAAAAACAAGATTGATTCACCCACAATCTATACGTTAGAGTCTCTCCAAATTCCCCAACTCTCTTCCTCTCCATTGTCAAATCCTTGAGAGGCATTATACCAGACCTGGTTCTCACCATCATCATCACTGTGAGACAGTTGTTTGGATTTCTGGGAAGCAGTTAGGAAGGAACCAATCTTCATTGGTTGATGCTATGGTCTAGTAGCGGAATTCGGGAAGCTAGAAAAGAAAAAGGTTCGGCGCAACCTCGTTGGAGCAAGAAGCTTGGAGGGCTTAGGTGCACTGGGTAGATTAGGCTTGGAGGGTCTATTGCTGTCCTTGTATCCCAACTACATTTTCTAGTGGATTATTGACCGCTTGGAGGGCGGCGGAGAGGTTTTACGCCGAGGGCTTCGGTTTCCTCTTCGATAACACATCGCGTGTTGTCTTTGTGTTTGCATCTTTCTTCCTCTCTATCTTTGCCTTTTTATTATCTGCTGTGGATTTTATTTTGTTATGGCTTAGATAGTTTTTAACCAATATCATATTATAGCTTATGTTAAGTTTCCGCACACTTGTTGTTTGACATATTGCTTGAATTGGTTAAGTTGTATATTGGGGGTCTAAACGTTCAAAGGTGTTTTTACACGTTTTTGAACTTTCACAAAGCAATCCCCAACAAAGGCATGATACCTGATTTGGCTGTAGTGAAGCAAGCAACATACGATAGGTGCGTAGAACGTGCATTGGATGTTTAGTTGTGTACTTAACCCCTTTCCATCTAGCAAACAACACAGACATAACCTTCATATTAGTTATTTGCATAATTCCCATGCGAAAAAGTTAATGTGGAAATGTAAAATGATAACTATGTAAGATCCTACATACCTGATAGCAAGTGGACTTTTGGGTAGTGCCTGGTGTGGATGCCTCATCACAGGACATATGTGTGGAAACCTTGCCCACGCCCACAACTGCACCAATAGCAGTGCACCGCTAATCTGCTTGGTTGTCTTCTCTAATGCCTTACAGAGGTATCTATATAGCCTACTTAGTGTTGCACTACCCCAACTATAATTCTTTCTGTTGCTGATTGGATTGAAAAATTGTAGATACATAATTGAGAGCCGTTCGCCAGACTTATCCATAAACAGCATACCACCCAACATCCCCAGTATGTAAAACTGAGCATACTACTGCACAAGCACCTCAGTGGTGTCAGCTGAGAGAGGGTTGCTAAACCGCTTCTTGAGCCATTTGGCTTTTACCCTCGGCCCTTCCATCACTGCAGTGTTCTTACCAGCACCGACTTGTCTGTTCGGCAGCCTATGCCCTAGCAATTTGGCGTAGAGGTCATCCTAATCTTGCATATGGGTAAATCCCACCACTAGCAAGCCATCTACAGGTACCCCCATTATAACCTCCATGTCTTGTAGCGTGATGGTCATCTCACTGTAAGGTAAGTGTAATGAGTGCAACTCCGGCTGCCATCTCTCCACTAACGCCGTGATCAATGCATGGTCAATGTCTATATTTGGGAATCGAAGTAGCCCCTCTAACCTTGCATCAGCGATATAAGCAACAATCTGTGGATCTAACCCACCTTTTAGCACACTTATTGTTAGGACATATGTGATTCACTTGTTAGGAACATATGTCACAATTTTATGTAATTGGAAAATCCTTTGACAAAACGCACTTTACTTATATTTGAGTAGATCTAGGATGTGTTTAATACTTCAAGAAAATTTGTTTCAAGATCAAGTGTTGAAGTCATGCAAGTCTGTCCAAGATTCAAGCTGAAAAGTGCAAGATCATTAAAGCTCGATAGCTAGTATCTATCGAGCTTGAAGAGCTGTTCCAACCTCGTGGCTCGGCAGATGGCTATTTGTCGAGGTTTATGAAAAACAGATTTTCAGTTTTGTTTTGACTCTAATTCGTGATTATGTGTTTGGGCCTTCTTTTCTCACAATCCTAGACATATAAAATGATTATTTTAAGGGCCGTCAAAGTGGACACAAGTTGCACAAGTGTTTAGCAAAGTTTGTTCAAGCAAATTGTGACCGGAGACAGAATTTTCCCTAGTTCATCATTCTTGTGTAGAAGTTGCTGTGTTTGTGCATAGTAGGGTTTTGTGACCAAGCATCTTCTGGATCTTCATCGTGGATGAACTGAAGAACTTTGCAGCTAACAACTTTCTCTAGTTGGTGATTGAAGTCGCGTACTGGGATCTGCGTAATTGGTTAGTCACGTACTGGGAGTCGTGCATATTGTCACTATAGAACAAGTCCAATTAGGTGTTGGGGTAAGGGTTTAATTGTAGGTTGGTGTAAGGTACTGGGATTCCTTTACTTGTAACTGCTTGTTGTGATAATAGTGGATTCTCGGGAGTGGTGACCTTAAAATCACTCGGTGGGGTTTTTGCCGTGTTGGTTTTCTGTAAGGTTGAATTTAATCAACCATTTTGTTGGCTTTATTCCGTGCCAAATTTGCTTGTAATTCAGCAATTAGTAACCCTGTATTTAGGTGGGTTTGTTGTAAGGGTAGTGAGTGAGATAGAGTGTTGAATGCTCAAGAGTGTGCAAGAAGACAGAGTCTCGCGGCTGGATCTCGCGGGTGACTCGCGGCTGCAAGCCGCCAGATGCAGCACACGTGCCAAGCATGCCAGAAGTTGAACAGTCATGCTAGCTGGAGCACTACAGGACAAAATAGGACAACTGGCCATTCGGTTATCTCGCGACTGGATCTCGCGACTCAGTCAAGTCGCGAGGCCAAGCTGCGAGCCAGCCCTGTTTTGAAAAACCTGACGTTTCACATTCCTCTCTCACCCTAGTATATATACCCCTTATACCCACAAAAGAAAGAGAGCTTCCAGAGAGAATTTTGAGAGAGAAACCCTAGAGAAAAACAAGATTGATTCATCTACAATCTTTACATAAGAGTCTCTTCAAATTCCTCAACTCTCTTCCTCTCCATTGTCAAACCCTTGAGAGGCATTTTACCAAAACCTTGTTCTCACCATATTCATTACTGTGAGATGGCTGTTTGGTGTTCTGGGAAGCAGTTAGGAAGGAACCAATCTACATTGGTTGATGCTATGGTCAAGTAGCGGAGTCCGGGAAGCTAGAAAAGAAAAAGGTTCGGCGCAACCTCGTTGGAGCAAGAAGCTTAGAGGGCTTAGGTGCACTGGGTAGATTAGGCTTGGAGGGTCTATTGCTGTCCATGTATCCCAACTACATTTTCTAGTGGATTGTTTACCGCTTGGAGGGCGGCGGAGAGGTTTTACGCTGAGGGCTTCGGTTTCCTCTTCGATAACACATCGTGTGTTGTCCTTGTGTTTGCATCTTCCTTCCCTTTTATCTTTGCCTTTTATTATCTACTGTGGGTTGTGATTTTAATTTGGCTTAGATAGTTTTTCCAATTCTGTTTTATAGCTTTTGTTCATTTTCCGCACACTAGTTGTTTGATATAAAGCTTGAATTGGTTAATTTGTAAATTGGGGGTCTAAACGTTCAAGGGTGTTTTTACACTATTTGAACTTTCATTTTCCCCATTCGTAAACAAATCACCGTGTCAATTTATTTTCCGCTACACTTAGTTTAATTGGTGATTTGTTTGTGCTATCACGCGTTTGCATGTCAATTTGATTAATTAATAAACTTGGCTAATTAATCAATTAATTCATCACAAGGGGTCAATACATTTTTGGCCTATCACTTATAAATCGATGATGACAAGTCAGTACACCTAGCAGTTCCTGCAAACGGAGCAGTATTGTATTAATAATAGCATTCACTAAGCACGTAATAAATATGCCTCAAACTTAAATGCCAATGCTAGGGACAAGTGCATAGTAAGAAAAATCTTTCTACTACACTACGATTTTGGACAAGTGCATCCCTTGCCTGCCGAAGGAGCATCCCAAAGTGAACTTGAACGATGCACAAGTTGCCTCGTCAACAAAGGTTGGACAGAGGGTCCCGCTCCATGTGGTTCCATATCTGGCATAAATTAAAGGTGATTAATGGCCCATTGTACATAAAAGCAATCAAATACAACAATATGCATCCTAGAAGCCAACCCAAGCACAGGATAAACATGGAAACGAAAAGGATTGAAAGGAGATATTAATGCCTATCTAAAATTTTAAAATCCCAACAAATTTCCCAAATTATAAATTTTTTTTCTTTCTAAATATACGAAATTGGCCATTCCCTCACTTCCCCTAGCAATGGACAATGAATTTTGCCAACGAAATTTCTCTCAACAAACAAATTAGAGCAACCATCACTGAAGAAAG
Source organism: Quercus tomentella (assembly GCA_028535165.1). Classification (NCBI taxonomy): domain Eukaryota; kingdom Viridiplantae; phylum Streptophyta; class Magnoliopsida; order Fagales; family Fagaceae; genus Quercus; species Quercus tomentella. The sequence goes on from JAPQVY010000122.1 coordinate 14,061,790, forward strand.
TGCAAACCTATCATGTTATCAAAATCACAACAGTTGAATAAAATATAGAAATTGTGAATTAGAAAAACAACATAATATAATGCATCAATGTGATGAAGCCCTAACAAGTTTTCATAGCCATAAATTACCCACAAATTAATCTCAATCCCAATTACCGACATATTCCCACAAATAACCCTAACCCCCAAATGCTCAAACAAATATTGAGATAAGGAGAATGTACCTTGTGTCCAAACTGAAGATGCAAATCAAGAGAGAGAGTACAGAGCGTGAGCGAAAGGGAGAGTACAGAGCGAGAGCGAGAACGAAACTGAGAGGGAGACTGAGAGCAAGTGGGAGAGCGAGAGCGAGAACGAAACTGAGAGGGAGACTGAGAGCAAGTGGGAGAGTGAGACTGAGACTGAGAGGGACATTGAGAGCGTGTGGGAGAGTGAGAACAAGATGATAGCGAGATTGAGAGAGTGAGAGGGATATTGAGAAAGTGAGAGTGATGAGAGAGTAAGACTATGTGGGAGAGAGGGAGATTCAGAGAGTTTAAGCGTGGGTGATAAAAACAGGGGCCAAAAAGTGACCATACCCGAGTTTAGGGAGCTCGGGTACCGCACTAACACTGTACTCGAGTCCAATAAACTTGAGTATGAGTCTGGATGCTTCCCTTGTTATACCTGAGCTATACTCGAGTTTAAGGGAATTGGGTACCACACTAACATAGTACTCGAGCTTCTTAAACTCAAGCATTAGGTGGCATTTTTTAATGCCCAAATGCCAGCTTAGCCAGTGCCACGGTGGAAGCTCACTAGGAACTCAAGTTTACTAAACTCGAGTACCATTTAGAACTCGATTTTAGTGAACTCAAGTACCTAAAAAGTGAGGTTTTTCTAGCCTTTAAATTTTTCTCTCCCTCGTAGGAGCACCTCTCTCTCTCACACTGTAAGAGCCTTACACTCCTCTCCCTTTTGGAAGAGATCTCAGCTCCCCTCAGTGGGGTTTTTCACCCCCATCAACACACTTCTTTCCCAATGGAGCAAGTAGTGATTAAAGAACTACAAAACCTCTACCTCACTAAAGAGGAAGAAAAGGAAATACAAATAACAGCACAAAGCCGGGATGACCTTTTGGAAGAGTGTTCATTAAGTTTGTTTGGACGGCTTCTTTCAAAGAGGCAACAAAATGTAAGAGCTCTGAAAAGTACTTTAAGAGCTGCATGGAAAATGGGGTCAGAGTTGAGAATAGTTGAGGTAGGAAGCAACATTTTACAATTCAATTTTAGCTCCAGTTATCAAAGAGATTGGGTAGAAAATAGTGGGCCATGGAACTTTGAGAATAATTTGCTTCTCCTTTGTAGATGGAGGAAAGGCCTTACCATAAAAAATATAGTCTTCACTCACTCCCCTTTTTGGGTTCAACTGTGGGGATTGCCATTTGAGCTTATGTCCGAGGAGGTTGGGCAAGATATTGGAAGAAGTTTGGAACGCCTTATTGAAGTAGATAAACGGGCATGCCAATCGGATTAGGCCAAGTTCATGCGCATCAGAGTAGATCTTCCAATAGATAAGCCTCTCCGTAGAGGTGGAAATGTTGTAAGCAAGGATGGTGAGAAGTTCTGGATTCAGTTCAAGTATGAAAGACTTCCAACATTTTGCTTCCTATGTGGAATGCTAGGCCATGATGATAAACACTGCCAGATTCCTACAGACCAGCAGGGCACTCCAAAGCAATATGGAGAATGGTTAAGAGCAAGTGGAAATTTCAAAGGAGGAAATCCAAGTTTCAAGGGAGGAAATGTAAGGCAAAAGACTTTCTCAAGTAACCATTAAAATGCTGAGACTGAAGATAGAGCAAATGGAGAAGGTGCCACTGCCATGGGCCGGTCCTCTTTCTCTCCGGCGCGTCACGTGGAAGAAAACAGAGACAGTGGAAGTTTTCAAAATTCAAAATTTCACAGCAAGTCCACTCAGAGGCAGGACAGTGGCGTGTTAGACACTGACATGAGTCAGACGGCTGATGCTAGACTTGGATGGGACATAAAGGTAACTGAAGATAAGATTTTGGGACAAAATGAAGGGTCATGTGGAGTGAGATCTGATCCAATCCCAATGGAAAAGTTTGAATCGATAACTAGGCTTGGGAACCCCCGGTCAGTTCGAGCATTGCACGATCTGGTGCGATGTTGGGATCCCAAAATAGTCTTCCTTTCAGAGACTAAGGTAAGGCAGCGGAGAATGGAAAGAATAAAGGAAAGAATTGGTCTTGCAAATGGACTCTTTGTTCCGTGTCAAGGGCGCAGTGGTGGCTTGGCTCTTTTATGGTCAAGGGAGATAAATTTAGAGATTAAAAGTTACAACAGCCACCATATCGATGCAGTTGTTACGAAGGAGAGCTCAAATTTTAAATGGAGGCTCACAGGTTTTTACGATCACCCCCAAACTCACATGAGGCAAAAATGTTGGGATTTACTGGCTTATTTAAAGAATCAATCCCAGCTTCCTTGGTTTTGCTATGGAGATTTCAATGAAATTCTATCAATGGAAGAAAAATTAGGCGGAGTTGCAAGATGTCAAAGTCAGATGGACAGATTTCGGGGCGTGGTTAATCTTTGTGGTTTCAAGGACCTAGGCTACACGGGGACATATTTTACATGGTGCAATATGCAGTCTGGTGACAATAGAATGTATTTGAGGCTAGACAAGGCTTTTGCAACTAGTGACTGGATTGATAAGTTTGGTGAGGTAAGAGTTAACCACCTGGTGGATTCCACTTCAGACCATTGTGTTTTATACATTGCAGACCCCAGAACTCCAAAACAGTCCCGCGCAAGGCGTTTTCATTTTGAGGCCATGTGGACAAGAAATGAAGCATGCACAGATATTATTGAGTCGGCCTAGAGCAGTGTGGGCAATGCAAATACGCCGGAAGGTATGGTTGCTGCTTTAAATGCTTGTGCAGTTGATCTTAAAGCTTGGAGTTCTGCTACTTTTGGTCAAATTCCAAAAAAAATTCAAGAGAAAAGAAAACTACTAAACTCTCTGGTTCAAGCTGATAGAGATGGTCTGCTGGGGGATGAAATAAATCATACTAGGAAAGAAATTAATGAGCTTCTTGACAGTGAGGAAACTTACTGGTGTCAGCGGTCAAAGGCTCACTGGCTCAAAGAGGGAGACAAGAATACGAAATTTTTCCATACCCGAGCCTCGGAAAGAAAGAAACAAAATACTATTCTGGGTATCTGGGATAAATCTGAGAATTGGTGTGGTGACCAAGATAGTATAGCTAGAGCAGCTATTTCCTATTTTGAGGAAATATATACCACTTCCTCGCCGAGTCAGATTGAAAAGGTGACTGATCTCATCCCGATGAAGGTGACTGATGAAATGAACATGGAGCTAACCAGAGGCTTCACCAAAGAAGAAGTTGTTGCAGCCCTAAAGCAAATGCACCTTACAAAATCTCCTGGCCTCGATGGTATGTCCGCACTTTTCTTTCAAAAGTATTGGAGCATAGTAGGCACTAATGTTTCTAATTTAGTTCTGAATGTTCTTAATCATGGCATGCCTATTTTTGAAATTAACAGAACTAATATAGCCCTTGTACCAAAAAGCAATAATCCTCAGAGAATGACAGATTTTAGGCCAATTAGCCTTTGCAATGTGATATATAAGCTGATTTCAAAAACTTTGGCTAACCGTCTCAAAGCTATTCTGCCTTTTATCATTTCAGAAAATCAAAGTGCTTTTGTGGCTAATAGGCTCATCACTGACAATGTCTTGGTAGCTTATGAAATTATGCACTATCTTAAACACAAAAAGAATGGAAATGATAGCTTCATGGTGGCTAAGCTAGATATGAGCAAAGCATTTGATAGGGTTGAATGGTCTTTCATTGAAATGGTAATGAGGAAATTGGGCTTTAACGAGTCATGGATCGGTCTGGTGATGAAGTGTCTAACTTCGGTTACCTACTCAGTTATCATTAATGGCTCGGTTCATGGAAGCATTGTGCCTACTAGGGGACTCAGGCAAGGAGACCCTTTGTCTCTTTATTTATTCCTGTTATGTGCTGAAGGTTTTTCAGCTCTCATAAATGAAGCAGCTCGGTGTCAGCTACTAAATGGTATATCCATTTGTCGAGGTTCTCCAAGAATAAATCACCTGTTCTTTGCTGATGACAGTCTTCTCTTTTGTAAAGCCAATGGTACTGAATGCAACAAGTTGAAGGAAATTCTCAGAACTTATGATGATGCATCGGGGCAAAAGATAAATACTGAGAAGTCTTCAATTTTTTTCAGCCCAAACACCTCTCAGGAGCTCAAAGATGAAATCATAAACATACTTGGGCCTATGACTGATTCTCGTCACACAAAGTACCTTGGCCTCCCCTCAATCATTGGTCGTTCAAAAAAGCTTATTTTTGCGGAGATAAAGGAGAAGGTTTGTAAGAAGCTAGCGGGTTGGAAGGGTAAATTGCTCTCCTTGGGGGGTAAGGAAATTCTTATTAAAGCGGTGGCTCAAGCCATCCCCTCTTATACGATGAGCTGTTTCCTTCTTCCTAAATGTCTTTGTGACGACCTCGAAAGAGAGATGAGAAGCTTTTGGTGGGGCCAAAAACATCAAGAGACCAAGATTGCCTGGGTTGGATGGAAGAAAATGTGCAAGCCTAAATCTCTTGGCGGGGATGGGCTTCAGGAACTTGCAAGCTTTTAACCTTGCCTTGCTCGCAAAACAGGCTTGGAGGATTCTTACTAACCCTTCCTCCCTAGCTGCACGGGTGCTAAAGGCCAAGTATTTCCCCTACGATGACATCCTTAATGCAAGCCTTGGCAGCAGCCCCTCTTTTACATGGCGAAGCATTTTTCATAGTCTCGAAGTCATTAAGAAAGGAACTCGTTGGAAAGTGGGAAATGGACGGTTAATTCACATTTGGGAGGATAAATGGCTCCCTACCCCTTCCACTTACAAAGTCATCACCCCTCCCAGGGATTTTGATGGCTTTCACATGGTCTCCTCTCTCATTGATCAAGAGACTAAATGGTGGAAAACTAGTGTTGTCCAGGCACTCTTTTTGCCTTTTGAAGCGGACATTATTCTGAAAATTCCTCTAAATCAGAATTTACCGGAGGACAATCTTATTTGGATTGGAAATAAAAGGAGTATTTTCACTGTCAAGAGTGCTTACCACATAGCTGCCAATCTCCAGGATGGTACTGATGCCGGGGAATGTTCTTCCAGAGACTCAAATGCTTATCTTTTGAAAAATTTGTGGAAGCTAAAACTTCCTGCAAAAGTCAAAATATTCTCTTGGAGAGCTTGCATGGATGGGCTCCCGGTGAATGTAAAGATGGCGGAGAGGGGTATTAAATCTGACTTTGATTGTCCTGTTTGTGGGGAAGTGCCAGAAAGCCTTTTACATGCTTTAGTTTCCTGTGACTTTGCTCTATCAGTGTGGTCGCTTTGGCAAGACTGCCCTTTAAATTTTCTGTTGAATGCAAAAGACTTTATAGGTCTAGTGCACCAAATTTGTTCAAACTCTGATGGAGTTTCATTGGAATATTTTTTTGCAATTTCCTGGTCCATATGGCGTAACCGAAATCAGATAGTTCATAATGGGTGTGGTCTTACCCCTCTGCAAGTCTGGGAAATGGCGAAGAGAGTTGTTGAGGACTTCCAGGAAGCTGACCTGATGTATTTGCCCTCGATACAACCATCAAAGGGTGGCTGGGTAGCGCCTCCCCCGAGTTTTTTCAAAATTAATGTAGATGGTGTGTCGTCCTTGGATGGTCTGGGGGTGTCGGGAGTGGGAGTGATCATTTGTGATGCTAAAGGTGGTGTGGTTGCTGCTCTCAGTAAAGCTTTGCCTGTGCACTACCCGGCTGAATGGACTGAGCTTTTTGCTATGGAGCAGGGTGTTCTCTTGGCTCGGGAAATGGGTGTTCAGCAGGCCATCTTTGAATCCGATGCTTCCTCTGTCATTTAAGCCATTACTCAGGACCTCTGTGGTGGTGAATCTAGCCACCTGATCCAAGGAATTCAGAATGCGAAATTGAACTTCTTGAGCTGCTCATTTCGACATGTGAAAAGGGACTCCAACAGGGCTGCCCATGAGCTTGCCCAATATGCAAAATGTAAAAATGTCAGCTGTGTATGGAAAGGTGTTTCTCCGCCTTTCTTAGATTTTCTATTTCATTCTGGTCTGGGCTGAATGTTGTATGTTGTAGGCTAAGGCCCTGTTGTAACCCTTTTCATGTGTTAATGATATTACACATTTTCTCTTCGAAAAAAAATTACCTAAAAAGTGGTACATTGCTAATTAGTTCCGAAATAGTGCTAGATTGCCAAAAATTTTGCCAAAACGTGGTATTTGGCTATTTTCACCTAAGTGCAAGACTGTAAGGGCATAAGAAGAATTGACCAACAGCGTAAGTCCTTTTGGGAACGTTAATAATGAACAATATTCCACAGCTACATAGACAAGATGATAACCTTTTTTTTTTTTTTTTTTTTTTTTTGATATCTTGAGCAAAAACCTTATCTTCAATAAAAAGTAATTCCAAAAATGTAATTTTTTTTTTGAATTTCACTTGTATCTTCTTTGCCGAAAGAAAATTATTCTTTGATTTCTTTCGCAATTTATAAAAGTGAATAATTTGTAGGGGACCAATAATAACGGAGGCCAATGTTTGATTTGGTATAGGGAATAACTACTAGTAAAACTTTACATGTTTTCTTTACATGATGATTGTACATGTTTTCTTTGCCCTAATAAAATAGTTTGTGTGCGATAGTTACTTCACAAGTATAAGTGCTTGTGAGGTGTAGGGGGCAAGAGCCAGAGTTCAAGTCTCCAAGAGGAAGCTTCACACACATATACACTTAGATTAGAATAGAGTAGAATTTTTATCTTGTAGAAAAAAAAAAATTATAAGTTTATTACAACTTTTGGGAATTAAGGTCTTGCTTGCACCACTTGGCACCAGCATTGCCACTTGACTTGGTGGGGACTGGCAAGAGAAAATGAAGTTGAGTTTCTTATTATGATTGGCATGGTGCATGTTCTGAAATTAGTATTGGAGAGATTTTTACGCTAACTTTGAAAGTGGCAATCAACAATACAGGTTTATTAGGCCCAGTGGACTCCCATCCCATTCAACACAGCCCATGGAATGTGATCTAAGAGAATCAACAAGATACAATAAATAATGGGAGCAAAAGAAAAGAGAAATAGCAAGTTGAGCAAAATATTATCTAATTTAAAACATCGCATGGAATTTCTAAAACTTTTCTAAAGCTGGATTTTGATTCATTCTTCATTTTAACACTTTGATTTCTTTATTAAAATATTATTATATGTTTTGAATTTTAAATCATGGGCAGTATTTTCTTTCTCTGTATATTTTTCAAGATGATTCCATTTGTATAATTTAATGTTTTCCAATTTCTAGTGTTTAAATCCCTCTCTCCCAATTAGGGCTAACCACAAGTTAGGTCATCAAGTTTGGGCTCAACCCCTAGATCCGACCTAATCGGGAAGAACATTTATCAACCCACCATTGATCAAAAAAGTTGATTGGATTAGACAGATCAAGCCTTCAAATGGTAGTAGTCGATTTGGTTGGTGTCGTAGATCTAAAAAACGATGACAATCTGGTAAGATAAAGGTGAAAATCCGGTGAAATTTTGCTAGATCTAGTGAAAATATCACTAGATCTGGTGAGACATTACCAGATTCAATAGAAATTTAGTTGGATCTAGTTGAGATCTTGCTAGAAATGGCTGATAGCTCACTGGATTTGGCAAATCTCACCAAAAAAATGGCCTCCTAATCGATTAGTTTAAGTTTTTCGGGTTTTAGGGGAGGAGATTTACAACCGACCCACCACCATCGGTTTGTACAGAAAGAGACCCGCAGCTAATTGCCAAAGTAATCGGGTAGGAGTGGCAATTGACTCGGATCCAATTGGATTTTTCATGTAGGTCAGGTTTGTGGGTGAGTTGGACAACCCTACCCCCAACTCTTTGTATTATAAAAGATAAGAAAAACAAAAGGAAATTCCTTGAATTTTTTTAATATATTTTATAACTCATAAAAAAATCTATTAGGCATGATTCTAATATTTGTATTACAATAATAACATTTATTTTTAAAATGACGTGTGAATATATAAATCAATAACTACTTTATTTATAAAAATAAAATATAAATAAAAATATAACTAACTACCTTATTTTTCTATAGAGTAATATAGAAGGAACAAATTTGCATACCCTACCAAAATTTAAAAGCTAATTGATAGTATTAACCTAAATACCTGATTCTTGAACATTATATATGTAACTGATTTTGGACATTTAAAAATTAAAAAAAAAAAAATATATATATATATATATATATATAGAGAGAGAGAGAGAGAGAGAGAGAGAGATGGGTTCAACACCTTTTTTTTACCATAGATTACTATTAGATCTAAGGGTCAAAAAACACTCATAATAATTTCATTATTACTCCCTAGAAATTAGTGATTTAGGCATTAACTCTTCTCATTAAAAAAATAATAATAATAGTAATAAAAAAAAACAACAACATTAACTCTCCACTCTCTTCCACATCATCATCTTCTTCCTCTCATCCTCTCTCACATCTTTCTTCTTACACTATGTACTTTTAGGCCATCACCATTGATTTCTTAACAGTATTTTGTCTTGAGATACTAGAAAATTTTAGAAGTATATGGCCAAAGTCACAATTGTTTTGGGGAACGATTGTTAAGCATGACAAATTTTATTCAAGGTACTGCCAAAACTCAAATGGACGAAAAAAAAAAAAATTCTCCTTTTTTCGGACCATATATTGTGGTTAAGTAATGGCAAAACAATACTCCCTCCATAATAAATGAGTTCGCAAAATGGTAACAATGTTTATTAAATGCTATGGTAATAGTGGTAATAATGTTTATTAAATGGTATTTACAATTTAATCTTGAGAATTTTATGAATGGTGGAGGCCTGAAAGTATAGTGCAAAAAGAAAAGAGTTAATGCTATGGTTTTTTTTTTTCTTTTTTCTTTAATAAGAAGTGTTAATGCCTAAATCACTAATTTCTAGGGAGTAATAATGACACTACTATGAGTGTTTTTTGACCTTAGATCTAATAGTAATCAATGGTTCACAATAATTGTAACTCTTGTGAAGTTACACTAGGTGTAACTTGAACCCATCTCATATATATATATATATATATATAGAGAGAGAGAGAGAGAGAGAGAGAGTAATATCTATATCTTGACAAATGCAATTAATAAAACTAAACTTTTATCTTTTCAATGCACACCATTAAACTTTCAAAGCCACATTTTTATCCTATTAAAATGAAATAAAATCCCTCATTACAAATATGATATGGTTATTTAATTATAATATATATAATTACACAAAGATTACAAGTTAGTTTCTAATGAAGAAAAAACCTTGATATCCAATTTTCTAGTTTCTGATGTGAAATTCTTGTAACAAATAGAGTTGGGTAGGTTGGAGTTCGACTTATTTGGTCTTTAATGTGTCAACTCAATCCATTATAACTAGCATTTTTTTTTTTTTTTTTTTTTTTTTTTTACATTAGAAAAAACAAAACCCTTGAACTACATAGGCAACCCTCATTTTCGTCATCATGTATTCCATTTCCATCTCTCTAAAAAATAAATAAATAAATAAAATGCTTTGCAAGTTCCCAAACTACTCCATATATATATGTTTAGTTGAAGGGAAGCTAGAGGGAAAGCAAGGGATGTCAAAGGTAGGAAGGAAAAGAAAAATCCTTTATTTGTTTGGAGAGAAATGAAACGAGGGAAGGGAAAATGCAGAGTCCTCCATAGGGCCAATATTTTCCTTTCCTCCCAAATTGGAAGGAAATAGAGATAAGAGAGAATCTGTACTAGAGCATGAGGATTTTTTTTCCTTTCCTTTCTCCCTTGCAAACCAAACACTTTGAATGCAAGGTACTCTCATTTCCTTTTCTTTCTTTTCGTTTCAACTCTTGACTTTTTTTTCTTCACCACCCCCCCCCCCCCTCCATTTTTCCAAACATTAAATCTTTAACCCCATGCAAAATAAATGTTCTAAAATTACTAACTTAGAATTTCAATCTAGTAATATGTAATCATGAAAGAGGCTACAACCATCATAAAGAAATGAAACATTACATGATATCATACAACCATATCTTGAATATACATCAAATTAATTTTATACAAAATCCAACAGTATGGTCATCAACAACTAAATGAACGATTGAAAAAGTGGAATTGACATTAGAGAAGAAGGGAGATTGGCATATTGTAGTGTGGCTAGAGGTTTGGTTGAGCAAGAGTAGAGACAAAGGGAGAAAGAACAAAGGATAGATTAAACCAACGGCCAACCTATCTTGAGATTTATCGAAATTATACTTCTTCCAAACGTATGTATTAATGATACTTTCCCTTGAAGTTTGTATAAATGTGACAGATAAGTGCATGCCTGTCTTTCCTAAAGAAATATTCTATTTCAAAAAATATTCTTGCCAAAACTTTGGAGGAAATGACACTCCACTCCCTTGGTTATTATAAATAACACTCTGCTCCCTTAAGGTTTGTAAACATGAGTGAATCTTTTCTTTAAAAAATGAAAAATTCTATGAAGGAAGTAGCACTATGAGCAGGCATTTGGATTTATTGCATTTATGGAAACCTTGAGGGAGGAGTGTTATTTTGTGAGACAACAAGGGAGGTTGGTATAATTTACCCAACATTAAAAGAGGAGCTTATGAAGGTGAAGGAATAGAGAGGGACCAGAGGTGGTTATTTGAGATTTTTTTAGGTCAATTTGAGAATTGAGATCAACATTATTTTTGAATCTGCAATCTGTCTGATTGAGGGAAAACAAAATAAAATGGGGATTTTTATTTCGAAAAATAGGGACTAACATGTTTAACTCACATGTCAACCTAACCCAACTTGTCATTTTAGCTAATAAAAGTTATTGAGTGTCTTGGCACTCTCTCAATGAGCATGAAATTACCTGTTTACCTTTTTTATAATAATGAAAATTTTCAAAATTGCATTTGGAGTTGAGGATTTATAATAAATGAATTCAATATTATTTTTAATATAAAGCCTCTATAAATTTCATCAGCATATGAAGATTTTGAGTTATAGGAGAGAAAAAAAAAAGGGGGGGGGGGGGGGGAAAGAGTGAGGTCACTTATGATATTATAAATAATAAAGATTTAGAGTTATAGAAGTTGCTTGTAAGAAAATAATTTCCTTAATGATAAATTATAAATAATGATTTTGGTCAGATAGGAGGGGGAGGGGGGGGGGGGGGGGAAACTACAGTATATGGTACATGATTTTTGTAAGAAGAAGCACCAAATGATAGTGTCCTGCAACCAATACCCTGCTCAAAGTGTCCTAGCCATAAATAAACACCTGAGGCGACAAAAAATGGAAACTTGTACTTGAGGCAAAGTACCCCATTAGAAAGTGAAGCAAACAAATTTGTTGAGCTTCTTACTACCACTCCAATGCTTGCAGTTTTACAGTCATGAATCATGTAGCAAAAAGAAAAGACAATGAAAAACACTTGGAAAATTCAATCTGAGATTTATTCTTAAGGACCTTAGCCCTCAACTTTTATTTCTCTAAAGAGAGGAAGCTTACATAAATTATTGTTAGAAGTCTATTTTTTATATAGCATCTTAGCATTTATTGTCTATAGATCAATCTAGAGGGTTTCAGATAGCTGAGTTAGCCTGGATCTCCACCATTGGTATGTATAATCATTATGTCTTGGAATGAGGACTTGTGTTTGGGCCTTATGATTGCATTCTCCAACCAAATTGCACCCCCTGCCCTTTTTTATTTATTTAGTAAGTTTTGTAGGTTATGAACTATAAGAAGTTTCTCCAAAAAAGGACATATAAATAAGTTTTGTTGGTTATGAACTATAGGAAGTTTCTCATATAAAAGACATATATGGGACAATAAAAAAGAAATTTTCTGTAGATAAACAAATTTCATACCCAAGGCACATCGCTCCCACTTGTGCAAGGTCTATGAGAGGTGGTTGGCTCCAACCACCCAAGTTTGGAGATGTATTCTGAAAAAATGTGATTTTCCTTTGTATAAAACAGCACAAACGAACTAAAAGTGAGTAGCACCGACCTCCGGCATCCATCATGCAAATTGTTAGTTTTTGTAAAACATGGAGATGTTATGAGAATGAATTCACGTAGATTTCTTATGATATGGCACAAGTAATCTCATTATTTCATATTTGACAACGATGCCATTGCATTCAATGAACTTTAAAAAGGATTTCACCTTTGGACTCCACAATGCCATGTTTCTAAAATTTTAAATTGGGTCACTTTCTATGGATCATGCAACTGTCTCTATAAAAGTTGTTGAAGTGCAACAAAAATGTTTAAGAGAATATGTACATGGCAAAAGCAACAATTTGTTTTGTATAAAAATTTCATTCACATGCAATACAAATTTGCATCAACATGTCATTAGAATCTCTAGTGAAATAATACAAATCTTGTTGAAATTACTCCATAAATTAAAATTGATTAGATCCATGTTGTGATCTATATTGAAATAGGCCTTTTTGTGGGAAAGAAAGTATTTCCAATCATCAATGAGACCAAACAGTCAATTAAATTCAAATTCATGTGACTACATTCCCAGGCAAGAGTGGGGGAAAAGTGTGATAATTTGTAGGCGTGTTTGTCAGTGTCTATGCATGTATTGTCAACATAGTGTCAAAGCTGCACAAGAAAGAAGATAGAACCAACACCTCAGAAGTCCTTATCATAATCAAAGGCTATCTGCAGCAAAAAATGGGTTCTAGTAACACATCATGCATTGCATTCAATAACCAACTTTAGCTCTATACAACACTGCTGCATCATGAATGACATGATTTTACTAAAAGCTAGCAACAGGAATGGTGAATTTATTTACATTGAATGATGAAAGAAAAAGATATACCTAGTCACTACCATCTAGGTTAAAGAAGAATACTAATGAATAAACTGACCTTGACAAATTCAATGCAGGGTATTGCAAAACTAAATCAGTTTTAGTAGCACTGACTCGCATCATACCCAATAACCCGCGTCAGCTGTAAGCAAAGGTGCACAATTTAAATGCAAATAAGGACAAAGAAGACATTTTTTATTTGTTAAGAATATTTTTTCGATTGGTTTTTGTTAAGAAGTTAAAGAGAGCTCACCAACTTTAAGAGACTGAAGAAGTAAATCAGTTTTAGCAACATTAATTCACATCATACCCAATAAGCCACATCACCTGTAAGCATTGGTGCACAAAATAAACGTAAATATGGCGCTACTAACCATTGTGTCCCGATCCGTGCGTGCCTCTCAGTGGGACGGTTCTAGCCCAACAATCCTGGGCTTCGGTCATGCGAACTATTCTGGGTCATTCAAGCCCAAACCCTTGCGAATGGGTTGTCCAGACCTCTTTAGGCCCATACCCCCCACGATTCTATTTCCGTAAAGTGGAGATGGCATCAGGGTTTCTTCACCTGGAGCTCGGGGGCACTTTGTCACCTTTTCGAGATAAAACTGGCGATTGCGCCTCGGGAAGGCCAACAGTCAACCAATTAATACAACGAACAAGACAACACACTCCATTTGTGTGCGTGGCAACATTCGAAATATCGAATGGCTCAGATGGCCTGACGCTTTGTTTATCGAGGCACGTGTGAAGGGAAATGATTGCTCACATTTATTGCAGTTGGGCAGTTACGATTAATGACCCTCGTGCCTATAAATACTACCCATAATCAGCATTTTGTTTTCTTTAGTTTATATCAAGTTCTAAACACTACCTTCCTCTGCTCCCGAGCCCTTAACTTCCCTACAAGATCACTCTCCTCTACAAGAAATCACTTTGTAAGTCCTCTTCTCTTTGACTATCTCTTCCTAACTTAGTTAGATTCGACAATATGCCTTTTGCATACCTATTGAAAACTAGGGAAGATATAGAATCCTTTAGAGTCAAGTATAATATCCCTCGTGATGTAGAAATTTCATATTGTCACGAGGGAGAGATAGCAGACCAAAGGCTTCCCCATTTTGTGTTTTTTCCTCTAATGTCCATCCTTAAGGGCGGGGTTAGGTTTCCCGTAGACCCCCTATTACTTAGAACCCTCAGTTTTTATGGCCTTAGCCCCGATCAATGCCTACCTAATTTCTATAGGGTAGTTAACTGTGTGGAGTGTCTCAACCGCTTGTATGGCCTGAGTTTGACCCATCATGACATCAACTTCCTATGTGCCATTTAGGGAAGTCTGAAGCAAGGGTACTACCTTCAAACCCGAAACACCACGGTTAGGTTAATATCTTGCCTCCTCAATTCCAACAGGAACTCAGTGGAGGAATATGTGCAATACAACAATATGTATTTTCAGTGACGAAAAAATTTGTCACTAAAAGTCCAGTTTTTCGTCACTAAGGACCTTTAGTGACAAAATTGGACTTTTAGTGACGAAACTCATTTCGTCACCGAAACCCCGTCACTAAAAGTCCTGGCGACGAAAAATTTCGTCACTAAAAGTCCGATTTGATTTAAAATAAAATAAAATAAAAATAAAATAAAAACTTTTAGTGACGAAAACGTTTTGTCACTAAATGTTTTCCTCACTAATATTTCGTTACTAAAAACACTTTAGTTTATTAAAACTTATTTAGTGACGAATAATTTCGTCACTAAAACTATGTTCGAGTACATATAGTGACGAAAAAGTTCGTCACTAAAACTATTTTTAAGAAAATCCAAGCACATATAGTGACGAAAATTTTCGTCACTAAAACTGTTAGGTTCTAAAGACTTAGGATTTTATGTATTTAGAACTCTAATGTGTATTGTTGGCAAACCATGATCAAAACAATATGTTTAGTCGTGTTTAGACTTGCTCAAAGTTGATTCATTTATGTAAAGTTGGAATAAGCTATTGCAGGATTCATTTAAGCTTCTCGGCCTGGTTCGATCGATCAAAGCTTAGGCTAGATCAATCGAAAATCGGGTCAGAGGTGTTTTCTGCATAATTCCAACTCAGCCCTAGTTTTTTTTTTAAACGTTTAGGGTTTCTAATTTGCCCTAGGTATAAAAGGCAAACCCTAGCCACGTTTTAGAGTTGCTCATATTGCTGTTTGCGTAAATCTCTTGTGAGATCTGTGAGGAGCTTTCCTTTACACAAGCTTAGGATTATCAAGAAGGAGATTTGTTCACAAGCTTGATGATCATTCAGTTGCTACCATAAGAACTTAAAGAAACACAAGCGGGGGTGCTTGTATCTAGTGGTGAATCCAAAAAAGAATGAGTCCGTAGATTCGGAGCTTGCACGTGGTTGTGTCAGTAAGTTCTATTGGTGGGTAGCAATAAGAAGTCGAGTGTGGGGGCTTGTAAGTCTTATTGTATGAACTTCGATTCTTTCAAGATAGTGGATTCAAGTTTACCTTGAGGATAGCTAGGTTAAATCCTCCCCAAGTTTTTACCGATTTGGTTTCCTGGGTGATCATATCTTTGTGTTATTTATCTTTCCGCTGCTGTACATGATATGATTGTTTGATTGTGATAACCTAGATTTGGAATTTGGACTAAGAAACAACTTGGCTAATTAACTAGGTTAATCCAATTGTATTTTAAGGGGTCTAAAAACTATCAAGTGGTATCAGAGCGAGTAGCTCTCTTGTTGTTGATCTTTTGATCACTGAGCTGATCCTTGACCCCTGTTGTCATGGAACACGAACATTCTCTTGTTATTCCTCCTCACTTTGATGGGAATAACTATGCTTATTGGAAAGTAAGGATGAAAGCATTCTTGAAATCTATTGATGAGAGAGTCTGGAACTCCGTTGAATACGGATGGGAGAAGCCCACTACTCCTATTAGTGAGTGGCAAACTTCTCAAAAAGAAGCAGCCGCATTCAATAGCAAGGCTATGAATGCTCTCTTTAACGCTGTTTCTATGGAGGAATTTATGAGAATCTCAAATGTTGAGGTTGCTCATACTGCTTGGAATACCCTCCAGACTGTGCATGAAGGAACAAAGGCTGTCAAAATCAACAAAGTGCAGCAGTTAACGTCTAAATTTGAAAGCATTAGGATGTCTGATGATGAATCTTTTGATGAATTCTATACTAAACTTAATGATATTGTTAATTTTGCTTTTAACTTGGGTGAAATCTATGATCAACCTAAAATTGTTAGGAAGATTCTTAGATCTTTAACTGAAGACTTTAGACCCAAGGTGACTGTCATCACTGAGAGCAAGGATGTGGACTCCATCCCTGTTGATGAACTTGTAGGATCACTTCAATCCTATGAGTTGGACCTACCCAAAACTAGCAAATCCAAATCAATGGCTCTTAAGTTAGTTGATGATGTTGAGGTTGGTGGATTTGATGATGAGCTCTCTGCTACAGAGATTGCTTACCTTGCCAAGAACTTTAGAAACTTTCTCAGGAATAGTAACAGAAAGGCAAGAGATACGAACACTGCTGAACCTAGAAACTTTAGGAAGAATGATCCCACTAAGGTTAACAATAATGATAAACCTAGAGAAAAAGTAGGTCAATCTTCAAATAATGTTATGGGTCCTCAGTGTTTTGGATGTCAGGGGTATGGTCACATGAAATCTGAATGTCCTACCTATTTGAAGTCTAAGGGTAAGGCTATGGCTGTAACCCTTAGTGATGGTGAAGTTTCTGATGATGAGTATGGTTGTGACGAGGATGGAAACTTCATTGCTTTTACTGCTACTGCTGTAGTCAATGAGAGCATATCTACTGAAGAGAACCCTTCTGATGGGGAACTCTCTAAGGATGCAGATCTTTAAGAGGCCTATAATAAACTTTGCAAAGTTGCTGCAAAGGATGCTATGAATGTTGAACTTGGCCTGAAGAAAATTGAATCTCTTAAGCTTGATAAGAAGAATTTGCTTGTAAAACTGTTTGATGCTAATGAACTTTTGAACAATGTGAAAACTGAGAATATGTTATTGCTTGATAAAGTTAAATCATTGGAACTTGATTTATCTGTTGCTAGATCTGCTAGTTCTAAACTTGATCAAATGCTGAGTGTTCAAAAGTCTCCTTCTGAAAAATTTGGATTAGGTTTTGTTGAAAGCATCTCTGTTTCTACTCCCCATTCCACAAACTTTGTCCCTTCATCTTCTTCTGAACCTTCTGTGAGTGAGATTGTGAGTGAAACTGTCAAACCCCCTATGAGTGAGGTTGTCAAACCCATAGAAGTTTCACCATCTAGGAAGATTAGGGTTGATCTGAAAGAGTTTAAACCTAAGTAGCCTACCTTTTTTAAGGACAAGTTACATGATAAACTTGCATGGGTTTGTCATTTTTGTGGAAAGTCTGGACACATTCGTCCAAACTGTTACAAGCTGCAAGCTGCTAAGAGAGCAAACAAACCAAAAGTACATGTGCCTCAAGCACAAGATCCCATGGTACTCATTGGTGAATTGGTAAAGGCTCTTAACCTTTATTCCAATCCTAGAGTTGGTAATCATTCTCATGTGAATAAGAACTCCAATGCTCGTGGTGCATCTAAAAGTTTTTGGATGCAAAAGACTCGAACTAATTGAGTCTTTCTGACATGGTCCTTGTGCTTCATTGCTCTACCCTTTGTGACCATTGTTCTTTGGTTTTTGTTTTCTCAGTTTTTAGGATTTGCATTGCATAACATTCATGCATTTCATTCTAGGTTGTTTTGTTTATCTTTTTCAAAAAAAAAAAAAAAAAAAAAAAAAAAAGGGAAAAGGGAAGAAAAAGGAAGCAAATTGTGTTTTGCACTATTTTCTTGATTTTTGAGAACAAGGTTAGTCAATTTATTTTCACATAACATGTCTTTTGTACCTTGTTTAGCTTTGATGAGCATATTTATTGCACTTTACTAGTTTGAAACTTTGTAGTGCATGTTGTGTGGGAAAGATGTTTATGGTTTTGATCATTTTGTCTTAATCTTGAAGTCACTTGTCTTTGACTGTCGGACTTGAACCTTTAGAGAAAGGCATAAATAACCATCTTACCACTGTTCACTAGCCAATCATGAATACCTTAGTGCATATCGTAAGATTTTGTGCTCGAGAAAGTGTAGCACATGCACAAAAAGAACATAAGGTGTAGCCTCGGTTTAAATGCTAAAATTAGTGTGTACATTATCCCAGCTATTTTAATAAGTTTCTGAACAATTAAAACTGGTGTGTATATTATGAGGCAAAATCAAGAAACTTGTGATCTAGGAGATGTGAGAGTTATATGATGTAACTCTTTAGGTGATAGTCTCTTTCAAATTCTTTGTGTTGAATTTTGTAGACTTTGTGTTTAATTGCTATACACATATCACCTCACATGTAACTCAAGCTTTTGCTAGTTGCACACACTACACAAGTTACTCTTTGCTAAACATTGTACATGTTATTGAGTGTGTCTTTGGCCTGACCGACCAAGTTTTCAAATACTTTGAGTTTTGTGCAAAACTATTTGATGCTTGAAAATTTATGGAGAATTAAGAAATTTCAACTTTGGGAAAATTGGGCTTAAATCCTTGTTTTTGAAAATCATATCATCACATACTCATGCATTTTGATCATCAATTTCAATGCATTTTGCTCATATTGCTGTTTGTGTAAATCTCTTGTGAGATCTGTGAGGAGCTTTCCTTTACACAAGCTTAGGATTATCAAGAAAGAGATTCGTTCAAGAGCTTGATGATCATTCAGTTGCTGCCATAAGAACTTAAAGAAACACAAGCGGGGGTGCTTGTATCTGGTGGTGAATCCAAGAAAGAAGGAGTCCGTGGATTCGGAGCTTGCACATGGTCGTGTCAGTAAGTTCTACTGATGGGTAGCAATAAGAAGTCGAGCGTGGGGGCTTGTAAGTCTTATTTTATGAACTTCGATTCTTTCAAGATAGTGGATTCAAGTTTACCTTGAGGATAGCTAGGTTAAATCCTCCCCAGGTTTTTACCGGTTTGGTTTCCTGGGTGATCATATCTTTGTGTTATTTATCTTTCCGCTGCTGTGCATGATATGATTGTTTGATTGTGATAACCTAGATTTGGAATTTGGACTAAGTAACAACTTGGCTAATTAACTAGGTTAATTCAATTGTGTTTTAAGGGGTCTAAAAACTATCAAAAACCATTTCTTACAAAATTTTGATACATTTAGTGACGAAATATTTCATCACTAAAACAAAAATTCGTCGCTATATTTGTGACGAAAAAATTCGTCGCTAAAACTTATTTTCTGTTTTTATTTTTTTCATGACTTTGATATAAACCCATAACTTGTCATTACATTATTAAAACCTCACATTTGAATAACACATTTATTTCAACAACAAATTTATGAAAAAAGATCCATACATTCCACAAGTAAAAAATAAAACAAGTATCCAATTTAAACTCCTTCCATACAATAATTGTTTGCAATACATACAATAACTCAAGATGTTTTATAACAATACAAAAAGGGTAGCATAACTTGAATTTGGGTCAATTGCTAAAATAAAGTACTAACCAAAAAGTGGTTTAACTTGAAGTTGAACCACCCCCATAGGTAAGAGCATTATCATAACCCTTACTCCTCAAAAAGTTAAGAATATTCTTTTGGACCTCTTCTTGCTTAGCTCGCGCCTCTTGGTCCCTAGCTCGCTCCTCTTGGTCTTTAGCTCGCTCCTCTTGGTCCCTAGCTTTTGCCTCTTTGAGCTTAATTATCTCATTTTCTAACCGTTGGATATACTCCACCGAGGAATTAGATGAGGCGGTGGTTACTAGAGAAGAGGAAGGTCTCATGCCAAGTCCTTTTACAATACCGGACTTCTTAACATCCAAGTTTGAGATCTCCTCTTGTGTAAGGGGAATTGCATTAGGATCTTGACAATGATCCACTTGCACTTTGAGAATATTTTCCTATCATTTGAAATAGAAAAAAAAACAAACAATCACAACATTAATACATATGTTATAGCTTTACAAATATGATAGGGATAGAATGATAGGAATGGAATGATACACATACATATGTCGCTTCGTCCTCATGGTGTATCCACATATTTGTATTTGGATTGAAATGAACATCTTTGAAGATTTTTGACAATTTAGGAACTTGACCATCATTATTATTTGTCTGATTAATTAACATTCAAGTGCTAGATAGATATACTTATTTAATCACAACATGCAATATACTAAGGTTTAAGAAAATGAAAAAACACGCACTTCCTCATCAACCCTAATAGCAAGTGCCTTTGTCCCGCATCTATGTTTGCCTGAAGTTTTATTCCTATTTTCAGAGTTCTTTCTTGATTTTTTCTAATAAATAGCATTCAAGATATTTATTAGATCATGAATTAAACAGTATACATTTACTTCATCTAAGTATTATTCTAATCAGTTGATAATGTAATATAGTAAACATTGGATAATAATAATATACGCAACACCATGCAAGCCACCTGCTTGCTCCAACACAACAACCCACCACAAAACCAATCACAAACATCACAAGTACAATGCTTACAAGTATTGAAACCGAATAAAGGAACACAATTGCTACTAATCAACGAGTTTCATTCACATTTGCAAGAAATTAAAATACTCCCAATATGAATTTAAACCACCTTATAACACCATGCAAGCCACCTACTTGCTCCAACACAACAACCCACCACAAAACCAATTTCCAACATCACAAGTATATATAGAGTTTTATAAGTTTTTAACTAGAATATACTTACTTTGCTCAAGCTAAGTTTACAACTTTCAGAAAAAATCCAAAGTTAACTTGTGTTCTTCACCTTGTTCCTCACAATTTCTTTAGCCACAAAAAAGAGACAGCTAGAGATAAAAGAAAGATAACTTAATCATCATGGATCAAGTCAAGAAGTTGTCAGCAAAAGCAAATGGGTCTACAAATAAGATATAGGAATTAGGAAAAGCCATCCTCTGTGCTTCTAAAGCTTATGCCTACTGAAATAAAAATAAAATGAGTGAAATAGGTCCATTATCTTATCTATTCATCTCCCTAAGTTCATTACATTGGTTTATGTTTAAGGTGAGAATATCCACTAGATCTGCTAAATAGTAAATTCAACCCAATTTTTGTGTCCTTCAACAATGGAGTGTGCAGAGGGCACAAAATACTTCCTTCCCACCCTATTTTTTTCCTATTAGAAATGCAACTTTTGCTCCTTTCTGGAATGAACTTCAGACACTTTGACAATCAGGTGGCTTCCAATAATGCTATTTTATAGATATTATAATAATTAGACAAATAATGTATGATGATGAACATGCAAGTCATCCAGTTGCAAGCCACTTGCTTTATGAACTTAAAGACTCTAAGCATCTAATCATAAACATATTTCAAAAGATCAGAATCCAAAAAATCATTAAATGCCTAGGTATTCAGCTGGTATTTTTTTTCCCCTGTTAGGAACAAATGAAGAAATTAATAGGACAATGTTGGAGTTGTACAAATGTTAACCATCTCCATCCATGTTTTTAGACCTTACGTGGTATCCCCCAGCACAATGTTCATATAGTTAGGAAATGTAGGAACTAAGATCTCAGAGCTATAACATTAATAACATAGTCATTGCATAGTAATTTTTGCATTGCCAATCTAATTTTTAAGTGATAAATTTCTTATTGGACTTCCAACTAAAAATCAACAAGTAAATAGATAGATGCAATGCCCAGTTCACATTTCTAGAACTTCTAAACCCTCTGCTTGTTTCCCAACAAAACCAATGAATGCTTCACAAATCACACTCTCTGGTTCACAAAATTAAATATCACCCAAAACCCATTAAAACCAATGAATTACCCACTTTTTTTTCTTTTCCCATACTTTCTCAGCAACCAAACACAATATAATTTAACAAAAAAAAAAAGGTGTCATCATCGAGGTAATATTATCAAACAAAACAAAAACAAAAAAGAAAAAGCAAAAGAGAGAGAGAGACCAGTTAGAGAGAAAGACCAAAGAAACTGAAGCGTTGCCGGAAGCGTCGTGAACTGAAGCGTCGTCGGAAGCGTCGCCAAATGAAGCGTCGCGAACTAAAGGATGAAGCGTCACCAGATGAAGCGTTGTGAACTGAAGGATGAACCATCGCCAATGATCGGCGACCTGAAGCGTCGCCAACGGCAAGCTGAATCGTTGCAACGGCGAGCCGAATCGTCGCAACGACGAGCTTAATCGACGACGGTTAGCTGAATCGTTGCAACGGCGAGCTAAATCATCGCAACGGTGAGCTTAATCGGCGAAGGTTAGCTGAATCGTTGCAATGATGAGATGATTCGTTGCAACGGCGAGCTGAAGCGTCGCCGTTGAGCTTAATCGGCGGCGGTTGGCTCTTAACGGAGCTTCATCGGCGACGGTTTGAGCTTCATCGGTGACGGCTGAGCTTAATCGGCAACGGTGGAAGCTCAACGGCGACAGTGGTTTGGGTTTGGGAGCTCAACGGTGACGGCTGAGCTTAATCACCGTTTGGGTTTTTTTTTTTTTTTTTTTTTTTTTTTTGACTAAGAGAGTTTTAGGCTGCTTTGAGTGAAATGTTTGTGGCTCAGAGAGTTTTGACCCATTAAACAAGACCGAAATGGCTCAGAGAGTGCCGGGTATTGAAATTAGGCTTTTAAGTCTTTAGTGACGAATTCCAGTTTCGTCACTAAAGACCGGGCTTTGTTAAGATTTTTAGAGACGAAATTAATAATTCGTCACTAAATCATACTTTTAGTGACGAATTTTGATTTCGTCACTAAAAACATATAAGTGCAAAACTATTATTATTTTTAGTGACGAATATTTTTCATCGCTAATTCTTTCTTATAGTGACGAAAGGATTTTCGTCACTAATACTATCCACAGTAATACCTACAGTGACAAAATATTTCGTCACTCAAAATTTCAACTTTTAGCGACAAAATATTTCGTCACTATAGATTAATTAAACTCGCACCAAAGTTTAACTCCACTGGCGCCATTTTTCAGATCACAATAGCGACGAAATTTATTTTTCATCACTAAATGTTATAATTTTTTTCATTATTAGTGACGAAATTCATATTTTGTCACCAAAGCTGTATTTTTAGTGACGAAAAATATTTTCTCACTAATTTTCGTCACTAAAAATACATTTTGTTGTAGTGGTGAGAGTGAGCAGGAATTAGCTGAATGAAGAGATGACCTGTCTAACCTCTCCCCGTCAGATAGATCGGTGCCTCTTTTACCGATTTTATGCATTCACCAACCAAGTCTTCCTTTCCCCCTCCCCTTCTTTGTTTTTTATTCCACTTCATTACCTTTTTCATCTTTCATTTACATTTTCCCTTTTCTCGATTATAGTTTCTAAGAAGTTCCAGCCAGATATATGAGTGGTGTGTGTGAAGGAGCTCAACTTCATTCTACGTTCGGAGGTCTTTTATGCACTACAACGGTCAGCTAAGGGCCTCCTATCTGATATTGGGTTACGTGCCCTCCTATACAAGCTACCAAAATTCGTCAATTGCTCTAATGGTCAGTAGCCCATTGTTATCATACCTAGATGTTTGGTTGCCAGGTTTCTTGCCTAGGGGGCTAACATCCAGGGAAGCCAAACATTTAGGTCCCCAAATGGTCAGGCAGGACTCCCTAGAACCCATTCAAGATGGTTCGGGGGATACCATTTTCTAAGGCCGTGTAGAACATATTCCTGTGGACGCCCCACTCTTAGGATATTTCGATGAAGAGGGTTTAATTGTCAAAGGGATAGGTCTTGTGCTCCCTAATCCAGCAGAAGAAATAGTGAAGAAGTGGTCAATGGCCTTAGACCGATGGTTTTTGGCTGCACAGGCCTTAGGGGTCCAAGCTCCGGTTCAGCCCACCCCTCAACAAACTATTCCTCCTGCGTCCCGAAAACAACGAAAATGACACAAAGGTACCAGTGGTGCTATGACCGAGGAAAGCACCCCTCCTGTTACCCGATTGCCCATCGAAGCTTCGGGTTGGTCAACTGCTCTACCACCTAATAAGACCCCTCAGGAGACACAGTCCGCATGCTAGCTTGCCATAATTGGCTCGCAGGTCACAGCCCCCTCCTCGGTCTCAACTACTCCATGGGAGTGCTCCTTCCAACTAGGGGATAAAGCCCTGCTTTCTAACTCTTACCTCTAAACCTGGAGAAGCGGCAAAGGGGGCCAAGTATCGAACAATCTTGGGCAGGCCATGTTGCTTCCTACAGACATGGAGCACTACTCCAACTACCGAAATGACAACCTGGTGCTCAAGTTGAAGTGGCACACCATAGCAGTACGTTTTGCTTCCTTTCAAGCTCTCTTGTTAGCACCTATATACACTCATTATTGTGATTATTATCCCATATGAATACATATACATATATTGGTTTACTCATTCATTTACTTCTTTATATTCATTAGTGTTACTAATTAGTCTGGGGTAATTGAACTCTACTTTTCTGTTGATCCAGGCCACCTAACTGACCTACGTAGTGGAGGGTCAGCTTAAAGATGCTCAGGAGGAGGCCAATAAAGAGAAAGCCCTAAAATAGGTGGCCGAGGCTAACCTAGAAGAGAAAAACCTTAGGCTGAACATTATGAAGTGGCGTACAACAACTACCGAAAAGTCGCTGGAGCTAGCTGAGCAGAAAGCCAGCGAGGCCGTGAGCAAGCTTGGCGAGACCAAGCTTAAGCTTGCTAAGACTGCTAGCATCCTTTCTGCTCGAAAGCAAACCTACTACAACAGGGGCTTCAAGAATGTCGAAAACTCAGCTGGCCCCATTATCTTTCAGGCCCGAAAGTTTAGGTTTATGGAAGGCTAGATGGCAGCTATTAATGCCATTGGCCTCCCCGAAGACTCCCCCTTCAAGAATACCAACCGAATGCTTCTGCCCGAGGACCCTACTATTGAGGCCCAGGGTAAAGAGAAAGGAGAGGACAACAGTGATAAGGAGGAGGGTGCCAAGAGCCCAGAGTTCCCAATACTTATTAGTGTAAGAATGGGGGGTTTCCCAATTCTTCATCCTTATAGACAACAAAGCATCTACGGGTTATGGGACTTTACTGCATGTTATGAACCGAGCACCGAACTCCTGTATCAACTCACTGAAATTTCAAATTGATCCTTTCCTCAGTTTGTTAAACCATCTCATAGCTGTTGGGCCAAGACTGGATGGGAATACCTTATACATCAACCTGTCATTATGAGAATAAAGCGATATCATTTGTATATAATGACTTGCATGCTCAATTGGATCGGTTTTTCCATCATAAATGATAAACGGTGGACGGGTAAACCACCTAAGCATCTCTGTGCGCTCTATCTGTTCAGAGAATGGTGATCGGGCACCTCTCCTCAGCGCTCTACTCATAGCATCGAGAGCCGCGTTATAATGACCATGCCGACCATAACAGTGAGATTCACTATGCCACTCAGTTGTCTCATAGGATCTCTCCCTTGAATAACGCGAACCACTGCCTTGGGATGATGCCCTGGAATGTAGTCGAGATCGATAGATAAATCATCTGGCTCTCTTCTACGGTGTCGGCCTTTCAGTTCAATTTCCAAATCATTAACCTACTTTTGTAGGTTCTCTAGTTCTCTTTTCCGATCACCCCGACAAGATCGCTCTGGGACGTAAGATACAATTCTCTCCCATGTGAAGATCCCTTATCTAAGTCTACCTTTATCTCGTGCCCATCTTGCATGTGCTGCTACTCCCTTCTAGGCTCCTTTTCTAGCCTCCTACGGCCCCACGATGAGGCCCTTGAATGATTTCCCGCCTCAGACCCTTCTCCAACATGCGAACCTTCCATGATTAGACAATATCAAACCAGCTCAAAGCCCCCAGAATGAGTAAAATTCCCAAAGACGGTGCCAATTATGGGCATCGAATACCCCTAGCAAGACGGTAGTTGGGCCCCCCAATTAATTTATATGTGGGCTGTATTTTGATCCTACTAATGGGGCTCTCAGCTTAGTCTGGTTCATCCTGTCTAAGCCCTAATCTGAGGCCCTCCCCTTGACTTCCCTCAGTTCCCAAGTGTTTCCCTCTAGTTTTGCTCTCTATCTCTCCTTCCCTTAGTTTCTTCCTTCCACTTTTTCCCCCTCTCTTTCTCTGCCTCTTCCACCTTTTATAGCACTTAACTAGTGGGTTGGTCGTCATTATGTTCCTGTTACACATGTCCTCCCATGTCCATGTAAATCCCTAGGGATCCTCACAATTTTAGAGGATTCCCTCGTAACTTGTTCCAGATGCCACTTAGTGCTCGGCGGCGAATTCCCTAGGGCATTATTTAACATTCGGCCATCAATTTGAACCACCCTTGTTTTCCTATAGGGCCTACCGATCGGTACCTATGCCAGGCCGGACCCCGTTAAAATGGCACTACTGACCATTGTGTCCTGATCCGTGCGTGCCTCTCAGTGGGACGGTTCTAGCCCAATGATCCTGGGCTTCAGTCATGCAAACTATTCTAGGTCATTTAGGCCCAAACCCTTACGGATGGGCTATCCAAACCTCTTTAGGCCCATACCCACACAGGAGGTATTGCTCAAAGGCTTGAGAAGTTAGTATGCAAAGGGAAAACAGGAAGAGAAGTCTTGAAAAAACCATTGCCATGTGTTTAAGGCAAGACTTAGGTTAAGAAACCTCGTATAGGGTTATAGCTAGGGAGAAGAGTGAACTAGGAGGGCTAAGCAAAGACTTTGAAGCATTGCAAGTCCATAATCTTGAAACATTCAGGTTCGTTTGTTACCGTGGTTTAAACAATAGTTTTTAGTGTTTAAACAACATTATACATATTTTCACACACTTTTTCATCCACACGTATTTCTAAAAGATACAAACAACGTTATTAGAGGAAATAATGAACAATATGGGACACAAATTTTTTATTCAGACCGGGAGGAAATAAGGGACCAATACAATAATTGGTGGGTCCTTAAAATTGGACAATTTCAGTGTTGGAAGAGTTGTAGAACCCATAGTCAATTTTAGTGTTGGAAGTGGGGGTGGAGAGGAGATGATTGAGGTTTGCTTTGTAGGTACTATTACTGGTGTAGTTACCCTTGTCTAAACGCACAAGACTATTTTCAAAGTTTGGCTAAGCAATAATGGCTTAAGCAATGAACAGGCAAATGGCTGACAGGAAGAGAAGTCTTGAACATACTTTTACCATGTTTTCCATAAAATTTCTGCAAGATTTCAGGTGAAGAAAGTTTCATATTGATATAGGAATTTTGCAAGGTGCACATACCCTCTATGGTCCAGCCCACGCTTAGTAATAAAACACCTCACTAATGAGGTAATTGGAAAAGACTCAAAAGCCAACATCACTTTCCTGGAGAATAACATTTTAGGCGTGTGGAACAAGCTGAAGAGAAAAGAGAGATCTGGGTATACCATACACCTAAAGTCATTGCCCAAGAAAAGGAGAGCTGAAGCAAAAGAGACACGAATTAGATCGTTCGGCACATGGAAAGAAAGTTGGGTCCTTAATTTGAGACCAAGGACCAAAGTTGGGTTGACTGCTCCACCTACATAGTTGTAGGTGGAGGGGCCCTAATTTCCATTCCATTCAACATGGCACATGGAATCGCATCTCTTGGAGTAATGCTAGGGACATAATCGTTTTTAAGTTCTACTACTACAAATAAACTCATGACTCGTTCTCAAAATTTTTAAAAATAAAATAAAAAATAAATAAACTCATGACTTTTGTCACAACTTTTTTATGTGGTAGACTTTGATTGGCTGCAGGATACTTTCACATGGACCCACTATTTTTTTTTCATCAATCATAATCTGCCACATGGAGAATTGTGGTAAAAGTTGTGCATTTGTTTTTAGTTATTAGATTTTTTTGATCTTTTTCACAATACTTTCACAACAAATCAAAGTTGCTAAGTTATATAGGTTCTAATTTATATTTACAAGGAAAATTACCTTTTTACCCATTAATAACAACCAATAACACCCTATCATCTAGATTTGTTGTGAAAATATTGTAGATATAACATGATCTAATATCCAAGCTTTTGGGAGAGTATCCCATTAAAACATATTTTGCCCCAGATAAACTTTTATTATTTAACATTTTGTGCATCCCCACTATATAAACTTTTCCAAATACAATATTATTGATCTTGAGTCCAATAGGTGGGAGAATAGGAAAGACAAACACTTAAACCAATAGTCTAGTCCTTGTCCATTAAATGAAAAGGCCCATGATAATGTCACCAAATCCACCTTCTCCAAGCTTATTATTTGCAAGGGAGAAGTCATTTTCCGAAACTTTAATAGTGCGAAAGTCTGTCTAACTGCAAAGATTCCAGTCCACACTTCTCATCTCATCCACAGCTTCGCCTAAAAAAGACGTTTTAGTGCCTTATTTTGAAGAGCAACGCAGTTTAAAATAGGAGCGTGCAACAACAATTTAATGACCCCTCAAAAACTGTTTATAAAATTAAAAAAAAAAAAAATTAAAAAATTAGATGCAAAATAAAAACGTAATGCCTATTAGTATATAAAATAACCAGAGTACTTTTATTATTGTTAATTGGTAGTATCGTTTTATTAAAAATTATTCTCCAAATTATGTGTTTTACTTTAATAATTGGGGGTTCTAAAAATAAAATGATTCGAGTTACGGGAGGAAATTTTTTTCTCATAATATAAATGGAATCTTATTCCCATAAATATCAGCTACACCGTAGAGTCTGCTTTAGCAAAACGTCAAGTGCTCAAGTTGCAGAACACATTTCGCAAAAAAATAAATATATAAAAATAGAGTCTACCTTACTCTTCTATCCAAAAACGTGATTCGTTGTTGGCTGTTGCGACTATATATATTGTGAAGGGGTTGTGAAGTTTGATGTTAAAAACTTAAAATTTATTTCTATTTTTTTGGATTTGAAATTTTGATTTAAATATTTAATTATGACTAGGAATCCTAATTAAGAATGGATTTTGATTTAAGTATGTTTTTTTTTTAGGATAAAGTTTATCTACAAACTTAGTTGTAGTCTAAAGTTACAACTTCCTTTAAGAACATTAACATTGCTATATATTTGAAAAATCTAACTCTTTTCAAAAAAAAAAAGAAAAATCTAACTGTTAGATTGCATATTATTTATACTGTTAACACCCATGTCAAATATTTTGCCAATTGGATATTATTTACTATATGATTTATAAACTTATTTTTATGCATAATTTTTTACAACAAAAACTTACAAATTAAACAATTAATTGATAACATAGCGATTAATTTTTAATCTTTTGAAAATTTTACAAGTATAGAAAATATAAGAAAAAAAGTGATTGAATTGTGAATTTAAAATTCACGGGTATAATAAAAATGGCATATCCAAAAGCAATTTCAAAGGAAACTTCTTTCCCTGAGGTAGAAGTGATGGTGACTTTTTTTTCGGCCATAATACCTTTAGTTAAACCAGTTGCATATCCACAATCGTAATTGCAAATATTTTGAGGAGAACACGTGGTTGTCTCTGTTTGATGACATTGTTCTGAATGACAGGAAATTTCACTGTATGTGGAAGACTTCGTATCTTGTTATTTGTGCTTGGGGGATATTATTATCAGTTGTAGCCAAAAAGCCTATAACATGTATGATGAAGTGCAAATCGTCAGTATTGTAGGTTCGTCCAGATGGAGCCGTATCTTCATCGGTGTCACTGTGAAAATGGTAAGATAGCTCCCTTAAGGTGGACACCGGTGTGGTGCCTGCCACAACGTCTCCGATGCCAAAGTCAGTATAAGAGAACTTTGAGGAAATAACAAAGTATCAGAATAACTAGTAATGCTTTGAGGTGTGTCTGTGTCCCTTGTATTGGTGCTGTGAGGGCTTTATATATGCTTCCACAACCCCTAGCCGTTGTGGTAGTTAATGTGGCTTTAATGTCTCTCTTGGTAACGCTTCATGCTCAATAATGTGTGCCTTAATGAGGCATCCAACGGTCTGTACAGCTGGTCTTGTAACCGCTCGGGACATTATTGGCTGCATTGAATGGCTTCGTTACTTTCGTCAGTGATGCGGACATGTGGTTAGCTCGTCTTAGAGGACAACCTCGTCGGTCTCGATGGGATCGTTCAGGGAGGTTTAGTTCGTCAGTCCATCAACGAGTATATGTTGAGATCGTCCAAGCAAGGTGAGTTCGTCAGTCCCATCAGTTACCCCCTAGGTTCTGTGGTCGTCATGACATGTTATGACGACCATCAGAAGATGAAACGTTTCCTGATCAGACATGGCTCTTAGAGGCGAAGAACTCAAAGTTGAAAAAAGACTTGATTATCGCCATGGACGAGGCCAACACTCTCAAGGTCATTGCTGTTAAGGCCGTTGAGTCTTTTCAGTAGGCTGAAGATCTGTTGCGATACCTCGCCAAGCAGAATCTAAAGAACCTTGATCTTGAGGACGTAGACAAAGAAATCTGTTGTGACTTGCACTTTTGAGGGGGTATTGACCGTCAGGAACTTACATCCGTCTAGGCGGAATCTTGTCACTTAGCCAATTTTTGTGACTTACACCCATTGAAGGGATCTTGTCATTTTTGGATTCGTCAGTAACTTACATCCGTCCTGGCAGAATCTTGTTACTTAGCCAATTTTTGTGACTTACACCCATTGAAGGGATCTTGTCATTCTTGGATTCGTCAGTAACTTACATCCGTCCAGGCGGAATCTTGTTACTTAGCCAGTTTTTGTGACTTACACCCATTGAAGGGATCTTGTCATTCTTGGATTCGTCAGTAACTTACATCCATCCAAACGGAATCTTGTTACTTAGCCAGTTTTTGTGACTTACACCCATTGAAGGGATCTTGTCATTCTTGGCTTCGTCAATAACTTACATCCGTCTAAGCGGAATCTTGTTACTTAGCCAGTTTTTGTGACTTACGCCCATTGAAGGGATCTTGTCATTCTTGGCTTCGTCAGTAACTTACATCCGTCCAGGCAGAATCTTGTTACTTAGCCAGTTTTTGTGACTTACACCCATTGAAGGGACTTTGTCATTCTTGGATTCGTTAGTAACTTACATCTGTCCAGGCGGAATCTTGTTACTTAGCCAGTTTTTGTGACTTACACCCATTGAAGGGATCTTGTCATTCTTGGATTCGTCAGTAACTTACATCCGTCCAGGCGGAATCTTGTTACTTAGCCAGTTTTTGTGACTTACACCCATTGAAGGGATCCTCTCATTCTTGGCTTCGGTCTGAGTTTTATTCATCTAGAGTAGTTGGCCCTCGACGGTCGCTCCTTCTATGGCTGTCTCCCTCATCCTCTTAGTTGGCCTTGGACCAGTTCTCCTTTTGTTGAAGCCGTAACCTCAACTCTTGATTCTGTCTAGTGAGCTCTTCGACGCTAGTCACAAGAGCTTGGACTTGAAGGGCTAATGCTGCAGAATTTCGGTCGGACTCCATCTGAATGTAGGAATAGATTGGAAACTACGCTTTCGAACCTAAGTGCGAAAATGTCGTTTCCCACAAACGGCGCCAAACTGATGAAGTGCAAATCGTCAGTATTGTAGGTTCGTCCAAATGGAGCCGTATCTTCGTTGGTGTCACTGTGAAAATGGTAAGATAGCTCCCTTAAGGTGGACACCGATGTGGTGCCTGTCACAACGTCTCCGATGCCAAAGTCAGTATAAGAGAACTTTGAGGAAATAACAAAGTATCAGAATAACTAGTAATGCTTTGAGGTGTGTCTGTGTCCCTTGTATTGGTGCTGTGAGGGCTTTATATATGCTTCCACAGCCCCTAGCCGTTGTGGTAGTTAATGTGGCTTTAATGTCTCTCTTGGTAACGCTTCATGCTCAATAATGTGTGCCTTAATGAGGCATCCAACGGTCTGTACAGCTGGTCTTGTAACCGCTCGGGACATTATTGGCTGCATTGAATGGCTTCGTTACTTTCGTCAGT
Organism: Quercus tomentella; assembly: GCA_028535165.1. Taxonomy (NCBI): domain Eukaryota; kingdom Viridiplantae; phylum Streptophyta; class Magnoliopsida; order Fagales; family Fagaceae; genus Quercus; species Quercus tomentella. The sequence goes on from JAPQVY010000122.1 coordinate 14,093,802, forward strand.
GATGCGGACATGTGGTTAGCTCGTCTTAGAGGACAGCCTCGTCGGTCTTGATGGGATCGTTCAGGGAGGTTTAGTTCGTCAGTCCATCAACGAGTATATGCTGAGATCGTCCAAGCAAGGCGAGTTCGTCAGTCCCATCAATGTATAATATGAGGTCCATCAAAAAAAAAAAAAAAACATGTATAATATGAGAGAATAGAGGCAACAAGAAAGCATGGATGAAATTTGACACAGCCTGCCATTGAATTTCAAGCTTTGAGAGAGAGTCACACGATGACATAATAATGGCTACTAATTAAAGGCTTTTATATTCACGAGTAAACCAAACTTTCCCTGTCCGACCTAACGATAAAATATATATATATATATAATAACTTATAATGTTTTACCAAAAAAAAAAAAAAAAAACTTATAATGATTGATAACTTTTTTTCTCTCCCTTTCGTGGAGCTCCCTCTCTCTTTTGTACCCACAAGGTTCTCCCTCCCTTGGCCTATGCAAAGGGTATTGCTTTTGTTTTTTACTACCAACATGGCTGATGAGATGGCAGATAGTATGGAGAAGATGAAGCTAACCCTTGAAAAGGAAGAAATTATAGAGATATCTGATGAAGGAAGATTAGAAGTGCTTGAGAGTTGCAATCTGAGTCTGATAGGGAAATTTTTAACGTGTAAGCCCTTTAACAAGATGACAGCGAAGAATACGATACAGAGGGCTTGGGGAGTTGATGATGCTTTGGAGATTTCAGAAGTAGGGCCGAATCTATTCCAATTTAAATTCCAATCTGAATTTGAGATGGATAGGATTTTGAGAGGTGGTCCATGGTCTTTTGACAATCAGCTTCTCATGTTGCAATGATGGAAGAAAGGAATGACTGTAGGAAACATTAAAATGGTGACCGCGTCGCTTTGGGTCCAAATATGGGGTGCGCCTTTCGACATGATTTCTCCTTAGGTTGTTAAGGAAGTTGGTGGTCGTCTGGGAGTTGTGGAAGAAGTTGAATGGAAAAAAGGAAGGATGACATTAATTTTTTTATGCGGGTTTGAGTGGCCTTACCAATATTGAAACCCTTTAGGAGAGGTGGGTTTATTGCTGGGACGGATGGAGAGCGGTATTGGGTGGATTTTAAGTATGAGAGACTACCTATTTTTTGCCATTACTGTGAGATATTAGGGCATGATCTAAAGCACTGTGCAGCACACTATGCAATGGAGAAGAATGGTGGAAGTATTGAGTACCAATATGGAGATTTTCTTAAGGCTGCAGGGGGACGTTCAAGGGTTTCAGCCAGTCCACAGTCTAATAACAAATCTAGTTCGAAGGAGGTTAGCGGCGGTGGTCCTATGAAGCAACCTGATCAAATGATGCCTAGCATGAAGGTGACGGCGGCAGTAGAAAAATCTAGAAACCCTAGTGAACACAATAAGGCTGATTCCGTGAAAGTAGGAGTTGAAACGGGAGTTGAGGCGGGAATTATGCATGCTGATGGGGTTGACCATGCAAACGTGTATGAGATGGTGTCTGAGAGTGTGTGCCCCACTCCGAATTTAATGCCAATTTTGAAAGGTAATGCTGAATCACATACGGGTTGTGAGCAGGAATTAATTATGTCCAACTTGGAGGCTATGCAGACAGAGAATAGGGTGGATGGGCTTTATAATAACTCATTAAATGTTGTTGACAAACCCACGGATGACTTTGGGCCATTTACTACTAGGCCTAAAACTACTTGGACCCGTATCAATAGGATGGATTTTGGACTTGGGGACTTAGCTAGAGCAATTACACTGCCATCACTTGGGAAGAGAGATGTAAGGGAGACCAGCAGTGGACAGATTGATGAACATGAAACTAAGAGAGGAAGAGTGCTCAATAAGGAAGATAATGTTGTTGATATATCGGCGGGGGTGGACAGCCACCCTTGCCGGGAGCAATGAGGCTGATAAGTTGGAACTGTCAAGGGCTTGGGAACCCTTGGACAGGTAGAAGCCTTCACCAAATTGTGAGGAAACAAGCTCCCACAATTTGTTTTCTTATGGAAACAAGACTAGACAAGGATGGATTTGAGAATCTATATAGTAATTTGCCTTTCCATAATAAGATTATTGTTAAGCATCCTGATTCTGGGGGAGGATTAGCCTTTTTATGGAAGAATACTATTAATTTGGAGATTATTAATTACACTGCAAACCATGTTTTAGCAATGGTAACTAAAGCGGATGGGTTTAGATGGTTCTTGACTGGGTTTTATGGATGGCCGGAGGCACAACAAAAAGAGAGATCTTAGAGATTGTTGGAACATTTGAAGACCTTTATGGAGGGACCTTGGATAGTTATAGGGGACTTTAATGCTTTCTTACATTCTTTGGAAAAGAAAAGCAGACGGCCACCACAAACTTCACAGGTTGATGCATTTAGGGAAGCTTTGGAGTCTTGCCAACTTCAAGACCTTGGATTTAAGGGGCATCCATTTACATGGAATAACAAGAGACCGGGAGAAGCAAATACAAAAATCAGATTGGATAGAGGTGTGGCCAATGAAGCTTGGCTAAGGAAATTCCCATTGAGTAGAGCTACACATTTATCAGCCCATGCATCGGATCACCTCCCACTTTTGTTGCAGGTACAATCTTTTAACCATCAAAGGCAGAGAAAGGAGAAGAGTTTCAAGTTTGAGGAGTCTTGGCTATTGAAACTGACTGTGAGGCCACGGTGAAAGAGGCATGGGGTAGAGACAATATTGCTCCCCACGACCTTGAGTCCATCAAGCAAAAAATTCAAACGTGTGGGGCAGAATTATTGAGTTGGGGTTCGGCATGGATTGATCCAAATGTTAAAGCTATCAAAGAGACTCAAAAAAGATTGGACCGATTGAATGAGGAAGAAATTTCTAAAACCAGCAAGGCCGAGTTCTTGGATTTAAGCAAAAGGATGGATGAGCTTCTCCAAAAACAAGAAATTTATTGGGCTCAACGGTCTAGAGTTTCTTGGTTGAAGCATGGTGATAAAAATACAAAAAAAATTCACTCCAAGGCTACATAAAGAAGGAGGAAGAATCACATCAGGGGTATTAAAAATGCTCAAGGGCAGTGGGTCGAGGAAATAGAAGATATGGTGGAGGTAGCTTCAGATTATTTTCACACTCTATTTCATGCAGGTGCTGGTGATCAGATGGAGGAGTGCTTGAATGCTATTCATACAAGGGTGACTGAAGATATGAAGGTGGTCTTATCTAGTGAATTCACTGCTGATGAAGTTAGAGTGGCCTTATTTCAAATGGGACCTACCAAGGCCCCAGGACCCGACGGTATGAATGCCCTTTTCTATCAAAAATTCTGGCACATAGTTAGTGATGATGTTGTTTTTGCTGTCTTGGATTTTTTTAAATAATGGAAATATGTTACCTGAAATAAATCACACAAATGTTGTTCTTATTCCTAAAGTGAAAGACCCAGAAAAAAATGTTTGACTTTAGGCCAATAAGTTTATGTAATGTGATTTACAAGATTATTTCCAAAGTGTTGGCAAACAGATTGAAACAGGTACTCCCACATATTATCTTGCCCACACAAAGTGCTTTTGTACCGGGAAGATTGACTACAGTCAATGTTTTAGTGGCCTATAAAACACTACATACAATGCATGCTAGGAAGAAGGGCAAGAAAGGGTCCATGGCATTGAAGCTAGATATCAGCAAGGCTTATGATCGGGTGGAATGACAATTTCTGTAGGGGATTATGGAGAAAATGGGTTTCCCAACACAATGGATAGAGAGGGTTATGAGTTGTGTCACCACAACATCCTTCTTTATTTTGGTGAATGGCAAACCGTATGGTATGGTACATCCCTCACGGGGAATACGGCAAGGAGATCCGCTGTCACCGTACCTTTTTCTATTATGTGCAGAAGGCTTTACAGCTTTATTAGCAAAAGCAGAATTGGAAGGGAGGATAAAAGGAGTCTTTATTTGCAGAGGAGCACCCAAAGTTACTAACTTATTGTTTGCAGATGATTCTCTGTTGTTTTATCAGGCTATACAGAATAAAGGGGAGGCTATTGTGGAGATTCTCCAAACATATGCAAACGCTTCAGGCCAAAGCATAAATTTGGAGAAGTCTTCTGCTTATTTTAGCACTATCACAACTGGAGTTCAGAAGCAGTAGATGTTGCAGATTTTGGGGGCCAAGGAGGTGATGAAATTTGAGTCTTACTTAGGGTTGCCAACTTTGATTGGAAGGGCAAAGTACCACACCTTTTCTTATTTAAAAGACAGAATATGGAAGAAGCTGCAAGGATGGAAAGGAATGTTGTTATCTAGAGCTGGGAAAGAAATTCTCATCAAGGCAGTTGCTTAATCTATACCGACATATACTATGAGTGTGTTCCAACTTCCTATGAAACTATATGATGAACTGGATAGCTTATGTGCCAAATTTTGGTGGGGTCAAGTAGGCAATGAAAGAAAAATTCATTGGATGAATTGGGATAAGCTCTTAACTTCAAAGATGGAGGGTGGTATGGGGTTTAGAGATTTGAGAGATTTCAATTTGGCAATGTTGGCTAAACAAGGGTGGAGAATGCTTTAAGGCAACGACTCGTTGTTATACAAGTGCTTCAAAGCAAGGTATTTTCCTGGGTCCTCTTTTCTTGATGCTAAAGAATCTCTTGGGTGTTCTTATGTGTGGAGGAGTTTGGTGGCTGCAATTCCCATTCTTAGATCGGGTTATTGTTGGAGGGTGAGCAATGGGTCTTCAATAGTGTGTTAGGGGATAAATGGATTCCCAATCACCCCAGAAATAAAGTTCTTCATCCAACCAATGAGTTGGTTGATGGGATGGCTGTTTCAGAATTAATTGATTCGGATTTGCATGTATGGAGAAGTGATGTGATCATGACTTTGTTCCATAGAGAAGATACTGATGCAATTACCAAGATACCACTTAGTAGAAGGGTTTTTCCAGATTCAATCACTTGGCTGCATAATAAAAATGGGAAGTTCACTGTCAAGTCTGCATACAAGATAGCAAGAAGAATGAAAGGCAATGGAAATCGGGTTGAATCTTTAGGGGGCTGTGTGGGAAAATTGTTTTGGCCGGTCTTGTGGAAGTTTTGTATTCCAAATAAAATAAAAAATTTCGGGTGTAGGGCATGTAATGATATTCTACCTACACAGTTCAATCTAGTGAGGCGAAGAATTATCAATGACGACAAATGCCATATCTATACAAGGGAGACAGAGACAGCTATTCACGTGTTATGGGGCTGTGCTACTGTAACAGATGTGTGGGCTGGGAGTATACCGAAGCTGCAGAAAGGAGTTTCAAGTTTCCGAGATGTTCTGTAGCTGGTGGAGTATCTTGTGGATCGGCTCTCAACTAAAGAAATGGAGCTGTTTTAGGTGCAAAGTTGGCTCATATGGAACCAACGTAACTGTGTATTGTATGGAGGACAGCTGAAGAACCTGATCAGTCTGAACAAGAGAGCAGAGGAGTTTTTGAAGGATTTTAAGCAAGCCCAAGTGCATTTAACAGTGAGTCCAATGGAGCAACCAAACAGTGAAGTCTGGCAGCCACCTCCATCAATGGTATATAAGCTAAACTTTGATGCAGCAATATTTTCAGGAATAGAGAAATCTGGTAGGAGCAATAATTTGAAATGAGAGGGGTGAAGTTATGGCTGGTATGTCTGCTATTGGGCCAACGATTGAAACAAGTGAGGAAGCTGAACTATTGGCGTGTCGAAGATCTCTTGAATTCGTTGTGGATGCTGGTTTCACTAGAGTAATGATAGAGGGAGATAATACCAATGTTATGCAAGCTATTTCTTCGGATGTGGCTAACTATTCATTCCTAGGTAATGTGGTTGATGATATTCGCCATTTGATGGCTAGTTTACAGTGGGTTAAAACTAGTAAGATTAGGAGGGGAGGTAATAAGGTAGCACATGTTCTTGCATAGCATGCTAGAAATTTAGAATCTGATTTGTATTGGTTGGAGGATTCTCCCCCACCTGCCTTGGAAGCCTTGTATTAGGATTCGTTATTATTATGATTAAATGAATGAAGTTTCTTTCTCAAAAAAAAAAAAAAAAAAAAAAAAAAAAAAAAAAAAAAAAACCTATAATGATTATATTTTATTTTAATTTATAGAAATAACAATTACTGTAAAATTTTATATCCACCAAAATTTTCTTATTTAACAATATTTAAAATAAATTACTTAACAAGTGCAATGATATCTTACTATATCTTTTGTTTCGTTGAAGAATGGGTTAGAGCATCAGTACTGGGGATTGCAAATGTCAAATGTAAGAAGAATTTGGCATTTCAAGCCCCAAAATGCTCAGCATCTAGGATTGCAAAATCCAAGTATTGCAATTTTTTTTGCAATATTGCTACAGTGCAATTCTAAAAGTAAAATTGCACTGTAGCAGTATTGTAAATAAAATATATATATATATATATATATATATTTTAAGCTGGTTTTCCCCGAAATTTCTCTCTCCTCTCTCTCATTATTTCTGTTATATTCTCTCTCTTCCTTCTCTTTTTCTCATCTGCTTTCTCCTCTCTTTAGACCCAAACACCATCCTCTTCCCAACATCAACATCACACATCATAGTGGAGGAAACATTGGAGGAAACGTTGATGCTGTGATTGACATGTCTGGGTTCCACAAAATAATATATATATTTTTTTCCTGTTGTAATGCTGTGATTCTCACCGATCGGGGTTGATCAACGATGGAGGAAACGTTGATCTAGAGGTGGCGGCAGTGGCGATGGTGTCTAGGTTTTGATCGGGGTTTATATGGGTTTTTTATTTCCTGTTGTGATGCTGTGATTCTCGCCGATCAGGGTTGATCAACGATGGAGGAAATATGTATCTAGTGGCGGCAGTAGCGGCGGTGTCTGGGTTTTGATCGGGGTTGATCTATTTTTTTTTTTTTTTTTTTGTGATGCTGTGATTCTCGCCGATCAGGGTTGATCAATGACGGAGGAAACGTTGATCTAGCGGTGGTAGTGGCGGCGGTGTTTGGGTTTTGATCTGGGTTTTTTTTTTTTTTTTTTTTTTTTTTTTTTTTTTTTTTTTTTTTTTTTTTTTTTTTCTGTTGTGATCGGGGTTGATCGACGGTGTCTGGGTTTTTGTTCCAGTGGGATTTTGGTGGGCAGTGGTGGCATGGTGGCCATGGTGGAGGCGCGATGGTGGTGGTGACTGGGCAGTGGAGGCGTGGTGCTAGAGGTTCAGGGAGCTTATGAGCAGTGGAGGCGTGTGTGGAGGAGTCTAGAAGAAGGTGAAAAGTAAAGAAAGGTCTGGAAGATGTATACACGTTGGAGAAGAAAATTAGGAAAAAACAAAAAAGGAAAAAATATATTTTATTGGGTAAATATATTATTTTAATGAGTAGAATAGGAAAATAAAAGTTGGGATGTTGAGAGTGATGTAAAATGGTATGGTATAAATGATAAAGTAGGTTTTGAGATGGTAAAATAGAATAGTTTGAAGAAACCTGATGCAGATGCTCTTATAAAGCCTAATTTGTTTCTAATAAATAAAAAAAAAAAAAAAGGCCATAAAACACCTTATTAATTAGTTTTTCAAACAAAAAACCTTATTTGAAGAATAAATTTGGTTAGGCCACTTGGTTTTGCATGGCAAATGAGCCTTTTATATGAAAATAGTAAGAACTTTTTGTTTGGCTTTCCTATAAGAAACTGCATTTCTTTTTAAGGTGAAGAAAGATTTTTTAAAGACAATTGTTGCGAGTTAACCTAAAGGCATTTACAAAACATGATTTAAATTAAAACTTTTACTCTTGCTTTCATGGTTTTAAAAACTAGACCAATCAAAGAACAAGAAAAGAGAATGGTAATTGATTTTTTGGTTCAAATTAGTGACGTCGTAAATAAATAATTAATAATTTTAAATTTATAAAAATAAATAATAAGATATATAATAAATTTATAAATTGTAATATTTAATTTAAAAATAGATTTCAAAAAATTAGAAACAATAATTCACAAGACATAATAGCAAAGTTATACTAAAGTTCATTGATTATTTAATTTATATATTTATTATTATCGAATAATTACCACTTATATATATTTAAAAAGCATTTATTAGATTTAAATTATATTTATGTCAATGTTTGTGTTGTATTTGTATCACTGTATGGCTATGTTTTTTCCAAAAAAAAAAAAAGGGTTATTAATTATTGTTTGTTTTCTTTTTTGGGTCATGCTAATGGGTGTCTTTAGGGAAATTGTTAATAGGGTCATGCTAACAAATGCCCTTAACACAATGGTTAATAATCAATTTAAAAAAAAAAAAAAATTGATAGCACTTTTATTGGAAATGAAAAAAGCTGTCAAAACATTAATTGTTTTTTTTCCTTTTCCCATAAAATTTTTCTTTAAATGGATTGTTAACTATTACCCCAAGGGTACTTATTAGCATGACCCTTGTTAATAAACCATTTCGGGAAAGTTTTTATACCACTTTTATGAGAAATTGAAAAACTGTCAAAACATTAATTGTTTTTTTTCCCCATAGAAGTTTCCTAAAATGGTTCACTAAAAATTGTCCTTAGGGCATTCGTTAACATTTTCTTTTATAAATAGAAAGCAATAAGTGGCTTTAGGAGTTCAATAAAAAATAGAGGGAAATGTTAACCAATACCCTATGGGCATTGGTTTAAGAGCTATTTTTAGAAACATTTTATTGGGAGAATGATAAAATAATAAATGTTGTTAACAGCTTTTTATATTTCCTACGAGAGTAGTGTAAAAACTTTTTTATTATGTTTTATTAATAATTGTTGTAAGGGTATCTGTTAACGTGACCTAAAAACAAATAATAACAATACTCCAGGACTCTAGGAAATTAATACTACATTGAATGGAGAAAGAGAAAGTCAAAACATTTGGAATAGAAAGAGACGTAAAAGAGACCCGTGCATTTGGATTGGGCGTTTTGCTCAATCCGTGCGTTCTGCGTTTTTTTAGTGGGTCCTATGCTGTTCACGTACTAGTGTTTTCAGCAAAAAGCAGATTTCTAGGTAAATTTGGGTTTCACAGCACTATTCACACCTTTAAAAATTATTTTGTTACAACATTTTTAGCAATAAGTTTTCAGTTTTCAGCTAATAAACGATATCCAAACAAACCCTTAGTCTTATCACTCAAAAGTCAACACCTCATTTTAAATACCTTCACTTACTGCCACGTACTCCTTTCTTTTTATTTGGTTTGGTTTTTTAAACTATGATAGTTTGAGTGACTACGTTCTTTAATGATCATCCAATAACTCTTCAATAGAGAGGGGAAATAAATAAATAAATAAGAGTTCTCTAAGGCCTAATCAGAATAAACGAATAGAATAAATTCAAATATATAAAGCTTGCTTTTTGTCATAATCATCCGAGCAAGAAGAACAACAATCTCAAAATCTACTTCAGTTCAAGAAGAACGAAGAACAATGGGTATTTCAGCCAGGCTCAAAATCTACTACGTCATGTAATTGCCAAAGAGAAGATTTCTAGTTTTTAAGTTAGCATTTATGTCCATGACTATGTATCATTTACAATAACTATTATTCATGAATTCAAAATTTTGTTGAAACAGCTCAATAAGAAATTCTATCTAGAATTTGACAGTCACTCGATCTAATCTCGATTGATGAAGTTACAGATTTTGATAGATATTCAATCGATACTCAAATAATAGAAACTAAGGCACTTTAGATCAATGTTTTCAATTTATTTACTAGTTTAGTTTTGATATTCCTACAGAAACATAACTTACTGTTCTTTTTATGTTTTTAACTTATTTAACTGTAGTGATTACCATCAAATTGTGTTGGTAGGATATGTGTTCTCATTTGAAAATGTAGATTATAGATTGTTGATTTTACTTTCACGATCCACTTGATGAACACAATTAATTTTGTTGTAAATAAATTAAATTATTACTCATTCCAAATGATATAGAAAAGTTTAATTTTGAATTAAATGATGACGTGATATAATTATAATATTATTTGTTATTAATATTTTCTAATGGTGACTTATACATGTGAAAGCACGTTTCTAAAAAATAACAATGTGAAACGGATTTAAAAGTTTACATGGTAATATTAGTAGAAATCTTAAAAAGAAAAAAAAAAAAAGTCAAAGATTTTGATTTTATATATATTATTTGATAAATTAGCATAGTAAAATGAATTGTATATTTGTTTTTAATTACTTGAGTACACTACAAAACGCGGGGGCCTTGGGCCGCGTTTTTTAAGCCGCGGCCATAAAAAACGCGGCCCAAGGTAAGCCTAAAGCCCCGTTTTTAAAAACGCGGCCCAAGGCAGAACCTTAAGGTCGCGTTTTGTACGCGGGGCCATAGGCAGGTTCTGAGGCCGCGTTTTTGTGAGATAAAAACGCGGCCTAAGGACTTCCGCCTTTTATTCTCTTTCAAACTCTTTTTTTTTTTTTTTTTTTTTTTTGTTTTCTTTGACTGTGGCCGCATTTTATAAATGCGGCCCAAGGTGAGCCTAAAGCCCCGTTTTAAAAAACGCGGCCCAAGACAGCACCTTAAGGTCGCGTTTTGCTCGCGGGGCCATAGGCAGGTTCTGAGGCCGCGTTTTTTAGAGATAAAAACGCGGCCTAAGGACTTCCGCATTTTACTTTTCCTCAAACTCTTTTTTTTTTTTTTTTTTTTTATTTCTTTTACTGTGGCCGCATTTATAAAATGCGGCCCAAGGTGAGCCTAAAGCCCCGTTTTAATAAACGGGGCCCAAGAGAGAACCTTGGGGCCGCATTTTTTGAACGCAGCCCCAGGTTTTTCCTATAGCCGCGGGTCAATACCGCAGCTTTAGGGTTTGTATCAGCCTAAAACTTTCAACCCGATCTGATATCAGCCTAAAAATACTTTTCCACCCATCTCATATCAGCCTCCATCTCTCAACCCGATCTTAACCCTCTCCCTCCATCTCCAATCGATCACAACCCTCACCCTCCATCTCCAATCGATCTCAACCCTCACCCTCCATCTCTCTGATCTCAAGCTAGCCCTCACCCTCCACTTCCAAACCTTTCATCTCGAACCTCTTAACCGTTCAAATCTTCAGTTCATTCGCAGAGAAGGAGAGAGAGAGCGAAACGGAAAGAGCCGAAGAGAAAGAGAGGGAAGCTAAGAGAGGTAATTATGTTTTTATTTTTTGTTTTCAATTTTTGAATTTAGGGTTTTACGTTCTGTGTTTGATTTGAATAGAAATTTAGGGCAAAGTTCTTTAGGTTCTGATTATTTTCCGTTTCTTATTTGTTTCGAGGTTATTATATTTGAATTCTAGGGTTTTGAAATTGTTTTATTTTGAAAGGTAGGCTTTTGTTGATTCTTTGATCTGTTGTAGTTTATTTTCGAGCTAAGTTTTTCTTTATTGTCTGCTATATGTCAGAATCTTATTTTCGAGGTTTTTTCTTTGATCTGTTGATTCTATATTTTAAGGATATAAGAGCTAAAGCTTTATTATTCATTAGAAAAAAAGAAAAAAAGCTGAAGTACGTCATTATTTCAAGAAAAATAGTCACTTCCTTATATTTCAAGACCCAAAAAGTATAAAAAATTATTTGTATCAATCGGTATAGTCCATACTCCATAGATGGATTGACTCACTTTATTAGCTCATATCAATTTCGTTGGTCAGCTTTGACACAAATATTACATCTGGCCAGCCATGAATGTTTAGGGTATTTGGTTGTAAAGAAAGGCAATGAAAGTTTAGGAGTGTCTGGGTATTAAGAAGAATGTGACCTGTAGTGGCTTTTTTTTTTCGTATACTATAGAAACCTTTTGGCGGCCACTGTATAATGATATCAATAAATTTTTTTTTTCTTAAATGATTTGGCATTTTGTTATTCGCCAAATTGGGTCACATTATTGGGATTCTATATCACCCAATTAATGGTGATATGCACCCATAAGCTATACTTTAAAATATATATTGACTTATATATTGAGCAACTTCAGTACGTTGCTGCATTTTATTTTTTGTCTAAGTCAGTAGTCAATACTTCATGAGTCATGAATTCGTCTGAGGTTAAAATGTTAATAGCTTTACATGGGCGACACATGTTTGAAAGGGTGCATTGCTTGTGCCAATGTGTCAATGTAGATGAACTCTGATTAATTCTGTGTTGGCTGATGTAAATTGGTACCAACTAAGCTTGTTCACTTTTAACTTATTGGGAATTCAAGGCCTTTATTACTGGATTTGCACTTTTATGAAGATTTTTATGCAGTAAATTTGCTTTCATACATTTTCATGAAAATACAAATGACTAAGTTTGAATTGGCTTTACCTGTGGCTTGTGCAGATCATTTCGGCAATTTCTGGAGGGATTACTGATCTATCTTTTCATGCTGTTGGCTACACATGGCAGCTTATTAATTGCTTCTTAACTGCATCATATTCTGTGAGTGCATAATTTGAACATCTGGATTATCCATAAGCCAGGCTTTTGTATGTTATTTATATTTAGTTCTTTTGCATCCATTACAGTCTTTTAGCATAATTTGGCGTTTTGACATTTTTTATTGAGATTTCTGTTTTTCTTAGTAAAAAATTGAGAGTTCGGCATAAGTATTTGTTGTTAGGCTTGGTATGCAGTACAAGGTTGAAAACTCTGGTCAATGGAACTAATTTCCAAATAGAGTAGTTGTCAGTGTCCCTCCCCCCCCCCCCCCCCCTTCCCTTCCCTTCCCCTCCTGTGGCGGCGGACTCTTGTTCTTATGTTGGTCTGAGTCTATTCTCTTACAAGACAACTTTTAAATCTTTGGAGGACTATCATGAGCTTTTTTGTGGCTAAGAAAATGGGGGATGCATTCACAATATGGTCAAAACCTTTGATGTTAATGAGTACTATGAACCATAAGTTACATAAAGGTTATGAAAAGATAGTGATATGTTGAAACTGTATGTATAACTTAAGTAGGCATCTTTTTATGGAGTGAATATATGTGCAACAATTATAATTTACTCAGTTGCATAAAGGAATTTCTAGTGGTCATACACTGTTGTAGAATTTTGTTAGTTACACTCAAAACTTCAAGTTTGAGGTGCAAACATTAGACACTTGGTTCAGCAAGACTCCCATAGGTGCACTGGGTTCTTGTATTTCCATTTGGATTGGAGAGTGTTTCCTCATTTGTTACTCCTCCTGTCCCGTTATGTTGGTCCTTCTTTCCCTTTTTTTGTAAATCTATTATAATTGTCTATTTGAAATACTTAATAGAATAAAATGATAATAATAACGGATAGTCCTTCTAGTATTAACACGCAAAACAACATATTGGACGAAGAGAGTTAGTTGAGTTAATGTGTGCATTTGATTCACAATTGGTCCATCATCCACCTCAGAATGGTCAAAATTTTCACAATTACCGAGAGGGGGGGTGGGGGAGAGAGAGAGAGTGAGTGAGTGAGTGAGTGATTGTGCTTTAAGTTGATGAACCTAATCTTTCTCCCCCAAAAAAAAAAAAAAAAAGTTGATGAACCTAATAATAGTCTCAGTAATTGGAAAACAGGCATAGGCCACTCGTGGGCAATGGTGGCTACTATATCTATATGTTGTTTTGTGTGGGCTTGGAAAGAAAGAGTGGTGATTTGAGGAGACCAATTGCACTAATTGGTTGTGCTTGTGAACTTCACTGTTGTTTAAGTAAGCAGCTGTTATTCTTTCTTTCTGTCACTTTATGTTTGCAACTTTAAAATTGTAGGATTTTTTTCGTAAGAAACAAACACTACAAGGATCTTTTCAAAATATTATATAATTTTAAATATGAGAGATCTTCCAAAAAAAAAAGTTTACAATTTTTGAGTAATCTATGGGTTTTAATTAGCTCAATAGTTTAAACTCTATTATTATCATTATCATTGAGGGAATATCATATATTCAAATAAGTTTCAGTATATGTAAAATTCCTTTTCAAATTTTCCATCTCCTTAAGAAAAAGAAATTAATATAAAAAAGAACCTCCAAACATAAATTGTATACAAGTACAAAGAGCACCTTAGTTACTGCAAGAGGAACCCAATAAGTTGATCCACTAAAAGCTCACACAAAGTTGGCCTCCCAAATCATAAAATTGGAAGACATGAAATACGAATACTTGATGGTCTAGTTGGCAACAGTATTCAACAAGTTGAGAATTGTGATTTCAGTATTCCGATTGACATGACTATCTACTCAATTGTCCTCATTTCTCTACCAAAACTGTTGAAGATGATTAATACTTCTCCAAAGGAACAAATATGACCACTCCACATCATTATGTGATCTGAAACATCTTTTCTGTAATAGCTAGATTCAAGACTTTTTTTGCTTATTGCTATATAGTCACCATTTAAAACGTGTAAAAAAAGAACAACACAGTCGTATAATGGCTGACATACCTAAGGAACAATAAGAAAGGAGATAGGGAATTATGTCAGTCTTCACATGTCTACACATATGGTTATGCGTGAAAGCAACTTTTCACCTAGAATGTGAGACAAATACTATTAAAAAATCTACTAAATGCATGATACATAAATATAAAAAAGAAATGTAAATTGACCACAAATAAACACATAGGCTCAAGTCTCACAGATTAGGAGTTATAAGTCAGGTTGCATGCCTAGTGGACTTATTCTTAAGCTGAACTTATTCTATTGCTAGTTCTGTCGTTTACTAATTTTGAACAACAATGTATTGCTAGTGTATTACGTGTGAAATAGTTTTACCTATAACAGAGGTCCTCAGTTTATCGAATATGTTACATTGTTATAACTCATCAAAGCTACGAACAGTTGACCCCCTTTATTTGGATTTTGGAACAAGAAGTGGTTTCTAAGTTCCAAGCCCAATCATAATATGTAATCCTTGAAATTCCATAGCAATCCTTCTAAGTCTAAACGTTACTTTACAGCTTTCATATTAAAATGAAGAGGACAATCGTACTGATGATGGGGTCATTATAGCTGTCATTAGTCATTACTTCTTGAAGTTGCTTTAGAAAACACAGTTTTAATTACGTACTCAGGTTAATGTTTACTTTGCCTGAGATTCATTGGTTCAGTGATAAGTTGCTATCATACCCTAAATTCTCAAGTGTGAGAAAGGAAATAATTGGTGGTTTCAAGTTTAAACTCACAATAGTAAGAAATTATTATGTTGTTTCAAATACGATATGCATGTGAACTATTCATATATATGTATAAGTCAATAAAAGCATGTTGCTTCCATATACGATATTAATTATGGGTTTGAAAAGTCCCATATGTCTTTCTCATTGGGCAGTTTGGTTTTGCCAAAAGAAAATAGGCTAGCAAATTGCATATAACATATCTTTATTTCATTTCTGTTGCCGTCATTTTCATGTCAGAGATATCCTCATCTCATCTTGGCCACTTCCTCAAATATTTTATTTTAACAACTAATCCTCTCCTTACATATATTAGTTTCGATAGGTGATCTTAAATTGATTGAAGTGGGATATTAGTCAATTTGCTAACCTTTGTAACTAGCTAAATTTGTTGTATTTCTCTTATTTAATTTTTCTTTTTCTTACCAATCTGAAATTGGCAAAAAAATAAAATTAAAAAAATTAAAAAAATACAAAAACAGTCTTGAAATAGATCGTGATAATATGTATAAGGGAAAACACAAACTTATTTTACATATTTCTATATAAGTTCTTTTGGCATAAGAGCATTCCCATTAGGCTCAATAAACCCCGCTTTTACTAAATATAGCTAAACTTACCCAAAGACAGAAATACTTTATACTCAACAAACTATGGACCAAAATAATTTATGAATAATACCGCAATACACTTATAGAGATACTGTTCATCAACAGACTTTGTTTGATTTGAGAAGGTCATGTAATTTTTATGCATAATTGACTTCATAGACATATTAATCTTATTTTCATTTTATTTCTTTTCTGTCTTTCATTTTCTTTCTTTTATCTTTACTTAAACACACACACACACACACTCACTTCCACACTCACCCACCGGCCTCCACTCCAAAGCAATCAATCCTCACCATCATTTTTTCGACAAGATCACCGGAAAAATACTTAGGAACCCCAAAGCATCTTCATCACTTTATTTGAGGTAAAAGTTCTAATTTCTTTTGAGGGGTATTATGTTCTTGTTTGAGGTTATTTTACCCAAGCTGTAATAATGATATTCATGTGATTTACGAGCTTTGGAAATGATATTCAACTTGGCTGTGCATGTACATGACACTGGCAGTAATGGTGTTACCAATATTATAGGTATTATGGTTGAATTATATGCAACTTACATATATTTTTTGGATAAAAACAGTTTTTTATTTTTGAAAGGGATAAAAACAGCTTTTAGATAGAGACATCGACTTATTTGTTATTATCAGTTTCTTTAAGTATCAAAATGTCCACATTTACAAAGATCACATATATCATGTTAGTTGAGCACTTGAGCTATATACAGTGACTTCTCTGTAATTGTGAACTTTGAAATTTCATTCTCTCTAATAATGGTTTACTATATGCAGGCGATTTGGTCCAAGAAACCGCACCATCCAATGATGGGCGTGCAGAAGATTCAGTTCGGGAAACCCCAATATCCAATAATATAAATAAAAAACGTGGAATAACGCTAATGCAACGAATATGGGCTCTTCCACCGAACAAGAAACTTGTATGTGGGTTAAATGGGAGCAAGCAACCGGTAGGGGAAAGCGGGCAAACATTCAAAAGGTGGTTGGACACCTTATGCATCTGCCGCAACTATTGCCCACTTATGCCTGCTACTTGGACGCATGTCGACCGTAAATGCAAAGAAGACGCCTGGGTAGAGATAGAGGTTGTATCAAATTAAGCTACTTTTAGTTGTTATGTATAGTCGTGTATGTGCTAAATGGCATTTTCAGTAGGGTGAATTATTGCACTATGCTAACTCAATTTTCTTATTTCAGAAAAAGTGGATCATTGACCCAGAAATTATCAGACCAGCTAATCAAATGAACTGGGCAATGCACTTATTAGGGGAGTTGAGAAGGAACCGAAGGAGTAAGTTAAAAAAAAAATGCTACCCAAAAGATGCATTAAAAGAAGATGTTTACGAAAAGAAACCATCTTGGGCTGACGAGCAGGACTACCGCGCACTAGTTGACTATTGGTTTGATTCTAAAACGAAGGTTGCGCTATTTTCTTGCTCTATTATCTTTTAGTGGTAATATACATATGATGGGGTATTTGGATATACCGAGTACAGTGTTTTAACTGATTTGTTTGTTTTAATTTGTTGGCGGGAATGTGTAAAGGAATTAGCGGATACGAACAAGAGAAGTCGTTCGTTTCAGACGGATATAGCGAGGACAGGGCCTATAAGTTTTGCACAAACTGCTGAGAATATGGTAAGAAATATTGCATTATACAACAACTAGCCAAGTTTTAATGCTCTACTATTTTAATTGAACTTGTGACATATTGGTGGTATCAATAAATTCTAGTTGTATTTATTTATTTATTTTGTTGTTGAACGAACATGGTCGATTCGAATTCATGGAAATTAAAATAGATTTTGTCGGCGTGAGTTTAGCATTGAGGAAGGGCTTGCATGGAGATGACAGTAATGGTGGCAATGCCCAACGTTGTCGTAGGGTCCAAACTAAGCAATCCACAATTTCATTACTGTAATAATATAAACTTCTTGGTTTAGAAATAATCAATATTAAAAAATCACAAAAGAGTTTCCGTACATATTGTTTTTTTTTTTTTGATAAGTAAGACAAATTTTATAAAAACCTCAGGAAAACAAAAGGACAAACAGAGAGTACAGAGGAGGATACAAAAAAGAAGAAGAAAAGTAGAAAACAAGAAAACGAGCGAAGCCAACAAAGAACTAATTACAAAGAAGAGAACTAAGAAACAAAGGGATAGAATCACTAGAGGTGAGTCCCCAAGCCCTAGACCAATCAAAAAGAGAGCCACTAAAGTAAGCGAGCAGTTGGTCATCAGTTTTGTCTCTGTCCTCAAAAGTACGCCAGTTTCGCTCCCTCCAAATGCACCACATTAGGCACAACGGAGCTAGATTCCAAACTCTAGAAGAGTGCTTTCCGAGCCAGTTCCACCAGCCGAAAAGCGTATCTGCAATCGATTTTGGCAAGACCCAAGAAATCCCAAAAGATCTAAACACCAGGCTCCACAACTGAAAAGCTTTTCCACAATGAAGAAGCAAGTGATTCGCCGTCTCCCCATTACTACGGCACAAAATACACCAATCAACAAAATCAAAGCCTCTATACCGCAGAATGTCCCCTGTAAGAATCTTTTCCCAAGCTGCAGACCAGACAAAGAAGGAGACGTGCATAGGAGCCTTAACCTTCCAAACACCTTTCCAAGGAAAGATAATAGGCAAGGGACATCGAAGCTTATCATAGAACGATCGAACATCAAAAACCCCCTTCTTTGACAGATTCCAAATCATACGGTCTCTTTGCTCAGAAAGAGGTAAATTAGAATCCAGGGAATGAAGGAAATCATCCACAACACCCGACTCCCAATCATTCGGATTTCTAAGAAGGAGAACCTTCCAACTTCTCCGGGCCTCGATTCCCAGACGCTCGAGAGACGAGGCTACAGATGCCTCCTTATTAATAGCAATCCCATACACTACCGGGAAGGATAGATGGAGAGGTAAGTCCCCACACCAATGATCCGTCCAAAACTTCACCCTATCCCCCGCCCCTACCTTGAATCGAATGTGTTTGGAGCACACCTCCCAACCTTTCCGGATACTTCTCCATAAACCACACCCATGAACACCCCTGCCTAATTTGGATGACCAACCCCCCCACTCTTCCCCAAACTTCAGAGCTATAACCCTCCGCCAAAGACGAGTCTCCTCAACCCCAAACCGCCATAGCCATTTTCCTAGTAACGCTTTATTAAACGTAGTTAACTTCCTTATACCCAAACCACCATTAACCTTAGGAGCACACACCTTATCCCACCCCACCAAATGAATCTTCGAATCCCCCCACAAGAAGTCCCTCTGAATCTTCTCAATCTTATTAGCCACATGCGAGGGAATGGTAAAAAGGGATAAAAAGTAAGTAGGAAGGCTAGAAAGCGTACTCTTAAGCAGTGTCAACCTACCACCTTTAGATAAATACAACTTCTTCCACCCGGCCAATTTCCTCTGAAATTTCTCCAAGATAGGATTCCATATAGAAGGGGACTTATGGGAAGCCCCCAACGGCATACCAAGATAGGTCATAGGCAAAGACCCAATCCGACAACCCAGAATCTCTGCCAAGGCATGAACATTATTAACCTCCCCTATAGGAACCAACTCGCTCTTCGAGACATTAACCTTCAAACCAGTCACAGCCTGGAAACAAAGGAGAAGCATCCGCACATGAAGGATCTGCTCCACATCCGCATCACAGAATAGAATAGTATCATCCGCAAACAGAAGATGCGAGACACATTCCCCTACACCCCGACTACCAACAGCTTGGAAACCTTTGATCAAGCCAGCACCTTCTACTCTTTTCAACATCCTACTCAAAACCTCCATCATAACCAAAAACAGCATTGGAGATAGCGGGTCCCCTTGTCTTAGACCCCTCGTGCTCCCAAAAAAATCAGCTGGCGCCCCATTAATCAAAATAGAAAACTGGACAGTAGAGATACAAGTGCGAATCCATCTACACCATTTTTCCCCAAAGCCCATTCTCTTCAAAAGATTTAGAAGAGCCTCCCAATTCACATGATCGTAAGCTTTCTCAATGTCAAGCTTACAAATAACCCCCGGAATCTTGCTCTTAACACGACTATCGACACACTCATTAGCAATAAGAACTGAGTCAAGAATCTGTCTACCTCCCACAAAACTATTTTGAGACTCAGAAATCAGTTGATCTAAAACCTGTTTCAACCTATTTGCCAAAACCTTCGACAAAATCTTGTACAAGCTCCCCACCAAGCTGATAGGCCTGAAGTCTCGAATATTAGAAGCATCATTTTTCTTAGGAATAAGAGCTATAAAGGTCGCATTCAGAGATTTCTCAAACTTACTATGATGATAGAACTCCTCAAAAACTGCTAGAACATCTTTTTCCACCACTCTCCAGCAATGGTGGAAAAAAGCCATAGAGAAACCATCTGGACCTGGAGCTTTATCTCCCTCCAACTCATTAAGAGCTAGAAGAATCTCCTCCTTCTCGAACCTCCTTTCAAGCCAACCCCTCTCCGACCCATCTATCTGATCAAACTCCAGACCTTCCACAAAGGGCCTCCACTCTTCTGACTCCTGGTACAAATTTTTATAAAAATGCACAACCTGAGCAGCCATCTCAGATTCCTCCTCATAGATCACCCCATCCACCTCCAAGAAACTCAGGTGATTAAACCTTCTCCGGGAATTAGCCATCTTATGGAAGAATTTAGTGTTGTTATCTCCTTCCTTAATCCAAAGCATCCTGGATTTTTGTCTCCAAGAGATTTCTTCCAAGGAGAGAAGATTCTCAACTTCAGATCTCGCCACTGCTCTCTCACTAGACTCTGCATCAGAGAGACCAAACTCCCCTTCCTTGGCATCTAAAGACTTCAAAGTCTCTAATAATTGAGACTTTTTGCGACCAACATGACCAAACTCCAAACGATTCCACCGAACAATGTCCTCTTTCAAGGCCTTCAATTTTTTGGCAAACACAAAACTAGGAGTGCCAGAGAAAGAATGACGATTCCACCAAGACTCAACTCTATCAATAAAACCTTCTGTCTTGAGCCACATATTCTCAAACCTAAACGGACTTTTCCCCCTCGCTATTCCCCCCACCTCCACTAGAATAGGGAAATGGTCAGAAACAAGGCGAGGTAAAATCCGTTGGATCACATCCGGATAATGCTCCTCCCACTCCTGAGACACCAAAACTCTGTCTATCCTAGACATCGAAGGCCGAACTGACCCTCTAGACCAGGTATACCTCCCACCCTCCAAAGGCAAATCAATCAAATTAAGGTCCTCGACGAACTCCGAAAAAAGATCCATTGCCGGAGTGAGACGAGAATTACCCAAACGTTCACTAGGGAAGCGGACAATATTGAAATCCCCAATACAACACCAAGGGACATTCCAATATTGCTGAACACCAACCAACTCATCCCACATCAATCCCCTCGCATTGTTATCAATAGGGCCATAAACCCCCGAACAAGCCCAACTGAAACCGTCTCCCACCCCTTGCCACCGCACAGACACAGAGAAAGAACCCACCAAAACTTCCGACCTTTCTAAAACCCTCCTATCCCACATCAGTAGAATCCCACCGGCTGTCTGGACAGCGTCCAAAGCCACCCAATCCACAAAGGGGCAGCTCCACAAATTCCCCACCATCTGTCTGTTCATACCAGTAAGTTTAGTTTCTTGAAAACAAATTACATCACACTTCCAATCCCGCAGTAAATTTTTAACAATAGAACGTTTCCGACGGTCATTCAAACCCCTAACATTCCAAGAGAGAATTTTTAAATTCATAAACACAAGAAAGCCCAACCGAATATTAGCTCAACAGCCAACACACTACCTGCTGTCATAATTAACCGAAGATTGCAGGTTCCTCAGCTCTCTCTTCCCTTTATCCTTAAAGATAACAACTTTTCTAGAGAGAGTAACATTCCTATTTACCGCTTTAGCAGTCTCCGTCTCTTTCTCAATCTTTTGTAACAATGCGATGCAAAGCTTCTCATGATGGTTCAAAGGCAACCCCACCAGTTTACTGAAACCAGGGAGTCTATTCTTCACCCATCTTGACGTATCCGATATATCTTCACACCCCACTACCTCATTACCACAATTCAGTTCAGCTGACAAGTGAATCCCAGAGGGAGCAATAGACATCAGAGGGACAGGTGAGCTATCCTCTCCACCCAAACCCTTATCTGAAAGATTCCATTCTTCCTCCACTAAAACACTTGCCCCAGGGACAGCACACAAAGTCTTTGTGGGTAACTCCACTAACCTGGGTTGCTCAGGTTCAAGGGCAGCAATCGGTGTGAGGCTGACCAAGCCACCATCAACCCTTTCTTGATCCCCCAAAACCACAAGCCCAGCCCTCAAAAAACTCAGAAACAGATCAGAAAGGAAACACTCAACCAAAGGCCTCGAAATCGCCATTTCTGCCTTACCCGGAGACACCATGAGCTCACCGGAGTTAGATCCAACGGAGGAGAGCTCGTCGGACCTTCCCGGTGAGAACGGCGGCTCGTCGGAGCTGGTTTCGGCGTCGCCGGCCTTACCCAGGTCCAACGAGAGCTCGTCGGAGCTACCGGCGAGAGAGGAACCGACAGCCTCCGGTGGCGACGGTGGCTCGTCGGTGCTACAGCCGACGACGAGCTCGCCAGAGCTGCCGGCGAGAGAGGAGCCATCCACCAAGTACTTATCGCGCCAGGCCGGGACTCCAATCTCAGAAACATCCATCAGCAGGGCCTGGGCTGAGCCTCCACCACCAGCCAACGAGCCCTCACCCACTTCAAAAGTGCTTGGGCCAGAAAACACAGGTTTAATGAAACCCACACCTGGGTCAGCCAGCTCTGGGCTTGTTCCAAGGCCCAAATATGGCTTAACAGCAGCCCGTTTGGAGCCCTTAGGAACCCATTTAAGAGAGTTAGAAACGTCCGTGACACTCTCCCTTCCAACTACCCGAGAAACAAGTCTGCTCTTTGTACCACTCCCTCTCTTTCTCTCCCAGAAAACCCGCCTCCTTCCTATCACATCAACTTCCACGACAAGACCTCTCCTTGACCAGCCAGCACTCCAAACGTCACTCTTCTTCATTCTGTCAGAAACTTTTGAATTCAAACTACTGCTAGGTACACTGATCCTAGGGTCTGCCAAAGTTTGCTCACCGCCCTCTGCCTCCTCAATAATGCAGCTCTCCCTCCTAACCCCTCCCCACCCTTCCATCTTATCAGATAACTTCACCGGAAAATCCCCTACCTTTGCACCTGTGATTCTCAGAATGTCCCCCATCTTCTTCTCTCCTTTATGTGGTATCTTCCCCTTGACTGAGACTCCTGGTTGCATAGGCTTCTTTCTATCCTCTACTCTTCCATGAAAGTCTTGTACAACTTCAGCAAAAGTTCTAGAATGAGCCTCCAGGTTGAACCTCCACACCTGAGGAATGAATTTGGGACCATTTTCTCCCACTGCATAATGAGAAGGGTTCAACACTTTTCTAAGTTCAAGGCCAAAAGCCCTCCAGCCATATCTCTCTTTACCTTCCGGTATGATAATCGACCTCCTAGACCCACCTGTTTTGAGCTCAGTCAACAGCAAGAACTGGCCAAAGGAGTTGGAACTCCATTGGAGAGTAAAAGCTGTGTCTCCTTCTCTAAGAGTAAAGAACTGTTTGGGACTCACCCCAACAACAATGTGTTCTATGTTTAACATCAACCAATGTGCTGCGTTCTTGCCCAAGAAAACTGATCTCATAAAGGATTTGCCTCTCTCAAAAATCTGTAGCTTAAAATAACGACCCCCTTCCTCTAAAACTAACTGAAAATGTTTGGACTCAAGGAAGAAACTACGGACCCCCCCCCATTGTATTCTAACATATACCACAGTCGTCATCCGTACATATTGTTTGGTTGAATTAAAATTATTATGTGTGATGAATCTGAATAGTTTGAAGAAACTAGTTTACTGATCATATGCACAGTGTTGGGGTAAGGAAGACTTGGCTTTTTTGCATGTTTATGACTGTTAATTGATATTTCTTGTGATGTTTCCTGTTTTTGATTAGTGATTTCATTAATATTTATGTTTGGTATATAGCAATTGGGATGCATATAGGCAGGGGGTTGTAGCTGCGTTTAAAACGTGGCTATAGAGTAATTGTAAAAATATTTAGGGGGTTGTAGCTGCGTTTAAAACGTGGCTATAGACAAATTCTAAAAATAGTTAGGGGGTTATAGCCGCGTTTTAAACGTGGCTATAGGTAACAGATATAACCACATTTAAGAAACGTGGCTATAGTTGTGGCATATAGCCGCGTTTTAAATGCGGCGAAAATGTCTTCAAAGCTGTCAACAAGGGTGCTATGGCCACACTTTTTCAAACGTTACCTTTTATAAAATGGCTATTTTATTAAATCAAAGGGCAAGAGTGTTGGTACCAAAAACCGCTTGATACAAAGCATTCACATGAAGAAAACAACTCGTCTTTTTGAACGTAATAAACTACATGTTTACGGAATTTGTTTTATGGTTATATTGCATGTTATGTTCCAAATTCCATTTGCTATGTTTGGTTGTCGATTGTCGCTTCATATCACCAACATAAATTTTCACTATTGTAATGAGACTGTTGAATATGATGTAGGCAAAAGAAAGCGGCCAAGCAGTGGAGCGTGCAGATGTTTTCATAAAAGCATACTGCACGAAAGATGGGACTCCTATTAGTAATGAAGTGCGAGACAAGATTGTAAGCCTATATCATAACCTATTTATTTTCTAATTTGTGCGTGAAATGTTTATAGCAAATAATATGTTATTTGGTTCTTATATGAAAACAGGATAAAATGAAAGAAATTATAGACAACGGGGGCAAACTAGTAGGAGACCATCGCGATGGAATTCTCTGGGCAAAAGATGATGCGTTCGCTCAAGTGATGGGCAAAGAACGTTCTGGACGTGTCCGTGGGGTCGGTTTTGGACCAACCCCATCTGGAAGAAGTGGGTCCAACCTTCCATGTGTGCCTGGGCCGTCGTCCACTGAAACAGCCCAACGAATGACTGCATTGGAAAATTCGATGAGGGACCAACTTGCTGACTCAGAGCAAAGGCATCAGCAGCAACTGGCCGAAGCATTGGCTGAAGCAAAGCGGGAGTCAGATGCACGGCATGAGCAGCAACTAGCCGAAGCACTGCGCGAATCAGAAACACGGCATCAGCAGCAGCTGGACGAAACAAAGCGGGAAATGGCCGATACAAAGCGGAGAATGGATGAAATAGTAGCCTTCTTACAAAAGAGCGTGCCAGTCAATTTAAGTTTAAGCGGTTATTCAGGTAATACAAACTTTGCGTTTAATTTAATGAAACTTGCGTGTTTATTGCAATATTATGTGCTACTAATATTGCGTATATAATATTTTCAGGATAGCGTTACATCATAGTGAGGACTCTTCGTGGACTCTTCATGTATAATTGTTTGGATATTCGGAATATTGTAACTTCGTGGATATTGAAAATATTGTAAACATGATTGTAATATTGTGTCAAATGGACTATACACTCTTCGTGGATATTTTTTTGGATATTGTAATATAGTTGTTTGGATATTTTTTTAGAGAAAATTAATGCTTGAGAAAATTCTTACTTGATATGTTGTTGGAATTCTGGGTTGTTATTAGAGATATTTTGTTGAAATTTTGTATGTTTGACAGGCTTGTAAAAATCTGCCCAGAAAAAGGAAATAAGAAGGAAAAAAAAAAAAAAAATACTATAGCCACGTTTTTAAAACGTTAAAAACGTGGCTATAGACCAATTCATAATAAGAATTCGGGGGGCTTAGGCCGCACTTAAAACGCGGCCTAAGGTTGTAATCTTAGGCCGCGTTTAAAACGCGGCCTAAGAGCAGAACCTTAGTCCGCGTTTTAAGTGCGGCCTAAGACCTGACCCTTAGGCCACGGTTAAAACGCGGCTTAAACGAGTTTAACAGGCCGTCACAATGGGAGGTATGGCCGCACTTTCTAAACGCGGCCTAAGGTTCAACCTTGGGCTGCGTTTTAAACGTGGCCTAAGGTTCAACCTTGGGCTGCGTTTAAAACGCGGCCTAAGATAAAGGCTTAGGCCGCGTTTAAAACGCGGCCTAAGCCCGTACCCTTAGGCCGCGTTTTAAACGGGGCTATAGGACCCGGGCTTGGGCCGCGATCAAAAAGTGCGGCCATAGGACCATCAGTCCTATAGTCACGGGTTTTAGGCCACATTAGAAACCGTGGCCTAAAAAAGCGTGGCTATAGGCTATAGCCACGTTTTTTTGCCATATAGCCGCGTTTTAAAAATGCGGCCAGAGGACCTTTTTTTTGTAGTGGTAATTTTATAAAAGCAACGTAGTAATGTTAATTTTTCATAAATTATATCATATATTTTATAGTATCTTTTCTAATAACTTTGACCACTTTTTTGCTAAAAACTAGTAATTATATAAGCAACTAAGTCGTCAAAGTTATTAAAAAAGACACCATTATATATACAATTAGTTGCTAACATGTGTAATGTATGAAATGTTTGATAAAACAATACATTTATATATGATATATATTTAATTAATAAGTATTAGTAAATAAAAAATCAAATCAGAGAATTCATAGAGAAGAAATTACATGATTTAATTACAATTTGTTTAAATAATGTTAAACCTAATTTAATGAGAATTTTGGTAAGTATTGGGTTACTTTATCCAAAAAGGCGGTGAATTATTTAATGATTATTTATAACTTGCCAAAAATTTAAAATATAGTCACAATATACAAGTTGTTTAAACAACTTGTATATTGTGACTTGAAATAAGCATTTTCTTCCTAGAATGAAGAAGGAAATATCAAATTATTCCTATAACTCATCAATAATTAATATTAGTAGCCACCTTGCACCCGACCAGTTGAGTTGTCCCACAGTCCCATCAATAACTAATATTAATATTTAATCAGTAATATTAACAAATTTTTGTAAAGACAAGAATATATATTTGAATGATGATGTGGACAAGCTAAGCTTGATTTATCATAATAGAAGAGATGACAGCCATTCTAAAGGCACATTTTGGAATTAAAATATTGCTACTGCCTACTGGTACTGGGTTGCATCTGGAAGCATGTAATGTGCCTCAGTTTTGGTAATGTGGTTGAGTGATTTGATACTATGTTGAGACCTATGTTTTTGCATTAGAAGCTTCGGTGGGAAACACACGAGGAATGCGAATCAAGCATAGTGTTTGAGACTTTGGCAATCAAACACCATGATACAGTAAAAAAAATCTCAACCTTCCTTTTTTTGGTCACTAAAAAAATAAAGGTTCAGTCTTTTTCTTTTTTTTGAGAAGGAAAAGGTTCAGTCTTGAAAGAATGATTAGTTCTTAATAACTCATATATTTTTATTCTTAAATTAATTAAATAACTAAAGAAAATAGTAGTATTACATTTCAAATTCACAAAACACTTACGAGGAGATAGCTTAGTGATTGACACCTCATTTATTGAAGCTTGTATGGGTAGATTTGGCTCTGTCACCCTTGAATCATGCTCCCATTGCAAAAAAGTGTTTAATTCAATACTACTGTGCATGAAAAATGCAGGTTTTGAAGGTGTCGGTAGAGTAATAGAGTAGCTATTAAGCATAAGAACAATAGATGCCGTAGTTGGTTTATCAGCTACGTTTTCTTGAACACAAAGCAATCCAATGTGAATATATCTTATTATTTCAATTGTCAAACCTGCCTTTAATGTGGGATCTACAAGATTTGAAGCTATACCTTTTTTCCAATTTTTCTATGCCTGTAAGATAATTTAAACTGACAAATTTAGTATTCAAAAGAATATTATTTTATTTTGTGTTTTAAAAAGAAAAATATTTGTGCCACACAACTGGACTCTTTTCTTCCATTCCTTGAAGCTCCTCATCCTTCATGTTTGCTAGAATTCTATGTATTTGCAAACTAACTATACAACCTACACCAATAATTTGTAACTTTATGGACATTATTAGTGTCTTAATAATACACCATGGCCGATCCATAAATTTTTTTCAAGGGTTATTAAAAAACTTAAATTAAACAAAATTTAATAAAAAGAAAACTTGAATATATCGAGTTATTGACACACAAAAAACACACGCATGCTAAGAAATTGAAGAGTTTTCATATTTTGAAATTGCTATATGATAATTCATTTTCAGTTGTCATTATCTATTGTCAATATAGGTAAGTATGACCATTTTTTTTTTTTTTTTTGTTATAACAGTTTTATTTTTATGTAGTTGTCATTATCTATTTGTCATTGTTTTTATAAAAATATTTTAAACTAAATGACAAAATTCATCCATACATAAATAATACATGAATTTTCTAGTTAACCAATCAAATGCTTAAACAATCACTAATTTTATTACTGTATTTTTTTTATTAAATCACTAAATTTATAACAAAAAGTTATTATAACTTGATAACTATATATACACATATAACAAACTCTATGTATTTCCTAATTATTAAATTATGTCAAATTATATTATGTTTATACTATATATATACACACGTTCACGCATATCACAATTTACACAAATAATATTATAAAAAACAAAAATAACGCACACAATTAGTATTAGACACACCCACACACATAATATATATAAATTTAAAATAAAGAGAGAGATACTCACAACTCATAAATGCTTACTCTTTACTTTTATAGTAGGATATACTGAGAGAGAGAGAGAGAGAGAGAGAGAGAGAGAGAGAGAGAGATCTGTGATTTGTGTTGTTGTTCAATTTTAGGCTAGGCTGATATGTGATAAGGGAATGCAAGATTTAAGTTTGGGTGTGCAAAAATAATTTTAAGGGTAAATTAAACTGGTAAATATATATATATATATATATATACACACACAAAATTTTCAAGTTAGGGGGTTTATTTGAAGTCACCCTTACTAATAGATACATGTCAATGCGTAGCATACTCTACATCATAAAGATAAAGGTATTGGTTTAAATTTTCTGTCTCCCATTGAGTCATTTAATCCCCCATTTCCCCCCCCTCCCCCCCCCCCCCCCCCCATCACATGGTGGCAGTTGAACATGCAGTTCTACCTACCACTCCAGACTTATGGGATGTATGTTCCATTAGACTAAAAAATAATAGTACTTACATAGCTTAGAAGGTGCTCAATATTCTCTCCAATTTGGAACAAGCAATTGTTTTGTCCACTTATTATCTCTAAAACTAGCACACCAAAACTAAAGGCATCAAATTTTACTGAGAATTGTCCATTCATTACGTACTCTGGAGACATATATCCACTGCACATTCACAATTATTTTCAGCATTATCTGTTAGGACTTTCATGTTGTTTTTGGTACAAAGTAAACATCAAGTATACTAAGTATACTTACTAGATTTTCAAAAAAAAAAAAAAAATGTATGATACTTACTAGGTACCCACGATTCTATTTGTATTGTCTTACTTTGATCAAGTTCACATAATCTTGCCATACCAAAGTCTGAAATTTTTGGATTCATTTTAGAATATAATAGAATATTGCTTGCTTTGAGATCCCGATGAATAATTCGAAGTTGAGAATCTTCACGAAGTTAAAGAAGACCTTGAGCAATGTCTCCTATGATTTTGTAGCGACTTTCCTAATCTAGCTGTGCATGCTTGATTGGATCTACATATTCGATCAAATATATTATATTGGACTAAAATGTGAGAAAATTTATTTATAGAAGACATGTAAACCAAATAAACTACAATGAATAAAAATTTGAAATGAAGGTATGAGTAAAATCATACCAAAAATGAAGTAATCAAGACTTCTATCGGGCACAAACTCATAAATTAAAAGCCTTTCATTTCTTTCCAAGCAAAATCCTAGGAGTCTAACTAAATTTTGGTGTCGAAGCTTGGCCACCAACTGAAATTCATTCTTAAATTTAAGATCTCTTTGTCCAGAATATGTTGAAAGCCTTTTCACAGCAATAACTTGCCCATCAAAAATTTTACTCTGAAATGTATTCGATTAAAACATATCTAACCCTTAAGGCAATTCCACTTTTTGGACTTAATATGTGAATCCTGAATACAAACTACTTGAATCAATAGCCTACTTGAATCATGAAGTTGGTCCTTGTTCATTAAACTATCCCTTTTAAGGTTAATAATAATGTTACGTTTACCTTGTAAACAACACCAAATCCACCTTCTCCAAGCTTATTTGCATCAAAAAAGTTATCTGTTGCAACTTTAACGGTGTATAATAATAATGTTAATAATAATGATTTTTTTTATTTGTATAAAAAAAAAAAAAACATGAATTCAAATCTGAGTTCGAACAACTTGCATAAAAACACAAACTCAGAAACTTCGTACACAAGAACACAATCCCAGATTCCAACACAAATACAAGAACCTCCAGAAACACAAAGAATGTCTTGCGGGGCTGTGGCAAAAGGTGTCTGTATTACATAAAATAGAATGAGAACGTAATCATCAAAGGCGACCATAAATAATACCACATCTTCATTTTGTTGAACATAACGATTAATTTGCTTAGGATATCAATTAGAAAAACTAAAAAGGTTTTGCTTAAGAATTTCTAGCTATGCAATACTGCTCATAATAATTGTTCTTGATAGGACTTACGTGGTTAACATATTAAAGAGAGCCACCAATATATTATTCTCTTTGGTCCCTTCTTTTTTTTATTATTTATTTTTATAATTTGATAAACTATGGTGTGTGTTTGAACCCTAGACTTCATGATATACAAATTGAGCTACAAGATTCTTATTCTTATAGTCTTACATTTACTAGATAACAACAATTATCTCATACATTAAATATATGCATCATACTTCTTATAGTAGATTTGGTTCACAATCATGGAGATAAATACTAGTTTATCAAAATTTTAGGGAAGCTAAGTCTTACTTGCCCTACTTCCACTTTGCACCGCCACTGGATGGGGACTTATGGGAGAGACTTTTCTGCTAACTTTAAAAATGGTAGTCAACTATACAGGTGTAGTGGTCTTAGTGGACTCCCATCCCATTCAACACGTACGACACATGGAATGGAATCTAAATGAAGTAATTTTAGAAGAACACAATATTTTCCGCAATATTTTTGTGCAAATTGTTATTAATTTTTAAGTAGGCCGACAACTTATACTATTTTATTGTTAGTTTAAGTCACTTCAATTATTGTAACAATTCTATAAAAAAAAAAATTGTTTCTCTAGAATTATTGCATCAAAGACAACAAAATATAATAAAAAAAAGGCAACAAGCTAGAAAAGAAAAATAGAATAGTACTCCATTTTTTCTTTACTTTCTTTTCTTTTCCCCTCCTCTCCATGTTTCCATACTTCAAATCTTATGCGAAATCAATGATCCAACATTACTAACCTTTCATTTTTTATAGGAAAAAAACGTATTGACTCCTTGTGATGGATTAATTGATTAATTAGCCAAGTTTATTAATTAATCAAATTAACATGCAATTGTACGTGGCAGCACAAACAAATCACCAATCAACTAAAGTATGCAGTGGAAAATAAATTGATACGGTGATTTGTTTACAAATAGGGAAAACTTACACAGCTATAACCCCACTAGGTGATTTTAAGGTCATCACTCCCGAGAATCCACTATTATCAAAACAAGCGATTACAAGTAAAGGAATCCTAGTAGCTTATACTAACCTACAGTTGAACCCTTACCCCAATACCCAATTGGACTTGTTCTGTAGTGATAATCTCTCCTTTTCAATGCAAAGCTCCCAATACGTGACTAACCAATTGCACGGATCCCAGTATGCGACTTAATCACCAACTTGTGAAGGATATTGACTGCAAAGTCCTTCAGTTCATCACACGATGAAGATCATGAAGTTGCTTGGTCACAAAACCCTATGATGCACAAACACAGCAGCTTCTTCAAGAACTAGGGCAAACTAGGTTTCCGGTCGCACTCTTCTTCACTCTATGGAATTGTGCTCTTGTGCAACTTGTGTCACCCTTTTACGGCCCTTAAAATAATCATTATATATGTTTAGGGTTGTGAGAAAAGAAAGTCCAAACATACATTCACGGATTGGATGAAAATCAGAACTGAAAATCTAAACTTCATAAATCTCGACAGATACCCTATCTGTCGAGCAGTTGTCAAGCCTCAAGCTGAAACAGCTCTCTTTAAACCTCGATAGATGCTAGCTGTCGAGCTTTAAAATCCTGCACTTTCTAACTTGATTCTTGAACAAAATTGCATGGCTTTCACACTTGAACTTGAAACCTTGTTTCTTGAAGCATTAAACACATCCTAGATCTACCCAATTACAAGTAAAGTACGTTTTGTCAAAGGATTAGTCAATTACATAATATAGTGACATATGTTCCTATCATTGAATCACATATGTCCTAACAATCTCCCCCTTTGGATATCTGTGACAAAACCACAACAAACAAATGAACATATGAGAGAAGTCATAAATCACTTAACTCATATTCACTTGTAAATACAATAAAATCTATCCTAACACAAACTCTTGAAAAACTTTGTAAGAAGAGAGTTTATGGCAAGTAGACTTTGACAACCTATATTTCTAAAACACTTTAAACAAAACTCTTCAAGGCATCTTAGTATGAAACAGAAATAATAGATTGCATACATTATATAAGAAACATGTGTATAAGGATAGAAATGAAACAACACATGGAGAGATAGGTTAAAGAACATACATCAATAATATATAAAGCAAATACAATGTATGTCAAAACGGTCGCAAGACCAATATACAAGATGTAATGTATCTGAAATAGAAAGAAAAGAAAAAAAATACATCAAATCCTTACTACATCCCTCAATATACACTCCCCCTAACAAAAATCTCCTATACTAACCCTCCCTCTATGAGTATGACTACTCTTATATCCAAAACTACTTCCCCTTTTTGTCACGAGTGACAAAGGGTAAGAGTATCAAGTAGACATCTTGTCAGCACTGGAAGAGCTAGCATCTCCATCCTCATCATTATCATTGTCGTTAGAGTCATCATCGTCCTCGGATGCCTCGTCGTCCTCGGGAGGAGGAGAGGGAGACTCTACAAAACCACCAAGGCGAGCCTGCCATCTAGCAATGCGGCCGACACAGGTGTTCACCTGACACAACTCATCACTGAGAGTGTTAAGGCGAGCATCCATGCACTAAAGCTGTGCCATGATCGCATCAAGATTCACACCACCCGTAGAGGAAGAGGGAGCGGAGGTGGATGGAGTTGAAGAAGTGGGAGGAGCTGCCAACTCGGACCGCCTTAAACGTAGCTGCGCCTCACGTCGTTTAACGGTAGCAGCGTCAATGGCACACATAACATGGAAGTGGTCGGAAACGGGAAAGGGAACAGAAAAATGGCATAAAATCCTCATGATAGCCGAAGGGAAGATAAGCTTATCACGGGTCGTCGTATCCCTATATACATCTATGATGGAAAGAATGAAATGGTAGGGAAAATCTATAGTAAGATGCTCTAAAAGAGAAGGCAAAAATCAAGCATGGGGCTCGGTAATAGAGTTATAGTGAGAAAGAGGATGCAAAACAAAAGTCATAACCATGTTAAGAAACCAAGGGCCTTTAGCAAAGGCCGTACAAGAAGTAAACTAATGATCACCCCAATTAGAGGGACGCTCACAAAAAGAAGATATGAGCTCGTCTTTGGACATAGTCCTCAGACGATCACAATCGAGGTAGTCAGGATGCGCTACCCTTGGGACATGGAGCACATCGGATATAATATCCGGTGTGACATTCCACTTTTGCTATGCCGAAGCATACAAATGTCATTTCATGATTAGCGAGCAACAGTGGTGAGATGGTTATTTATGCCTTTCTCTTAGGATTTTCTTGTCCTTCCCGTCAAAAAGAGTGATACAAGTGTTAAGTACAAGAGATCACTTAACCTTACTCATCACAAACACGAGCCACAAAGCTCACCTGCTTAGTTGTGCATAGAGATGCTCATCTAAGCTACAAAAGATACAAAGTTTAGAAAACTTTGTTTTAATGGCCATCCAAAGTACACAAGTACCAATGTATACAAACACACACTGTTTTTGTATTTTTCTGATTTTTCAATTTTTTTTTATGAAAACAAAATAAAGCAAAACTAAAAAATAAACAAACAAAAACATGTTAAACAAAACAAAGCAATGCATAAAACAAAGCAATGCACAAAGCTCACGTGCTTAGTTGTGCATAGAGATGCTCATCTAAGTTACAAAAGATACAAAGTTTAGAAAACTTTGTTTTAATGGTCATCCAAGGTACACAAGTACCAATGTACACAAACACACACTGTTTTTGTATTTTTCTGATTTTTCAAAATTTTTTTTTTTATTATGAAAACAAAATAAAGCAAAACTAAAAAATAAACAAACAAAAACATGTTAAACAAAACAAAGCAATGCATAAAACTAGATGCAAATGCATGGGGAAGAAGGAGGAGAAGAAGAGATCAATCCATGGAGATGGCACCAATGTTTTGGCGAAGAAATTCAAACCGTTTGCTGTCAAGAGGTTTGTTAAACAAATCAGCCTTTTGATCATCAGTATGAATAAACTCAAGAGTAAGAGTACCATCTTTGACAAGCTCCCTATGAAGTGATGCCGAATCTCTATGTGTTTAGTTCGAGAATGTTGAACCGGATTCTTAGAGATATTAATGGCATTGGTATTATCACAGTAGATGGTAAGATGTTCTTTACAAATACCATAATCATGGAGGAGTTTTTGCATCCATAGAAGTTGGGTGCAACAACTACCGGCAGCGATGTACTCAGCTTTTGCAGTGGATAATGAGATGGAATTCTGCTTTTTGCTCATCCAGGAGACAAGATTATTACCCCCTGATGTACTCTTTCTATCATCAGCATTTCCAGCCCAATCAGCGTCAGAATACCCAGCTAAGACATCATTTGTGTCCTTGCTGTACCACACACCAAAGTCGGCAGTGGTTTTGACATACTTTATGATTCTTTTCAAAGCAATCATATGAGACTCTTTGGGATTAACCTGATATCTAGCACACACTCCCACACTGTAACTAACGTCAAGTCTACTAGTAGTAAGGTAAAGAAGACTACTTACCATGCTTCTATAAAGAGATGAATCTACACTTTTACCTAACAAGTCAACAATGAGTTTAACATTTAGGCTCATAGGGATTCTAACAGAACTAGCAGATTCTAAACCAAACTTTTTCACAAGATTTTTAGCATATTTAGATTGAGATAGAAATATACCTGAATCTTGTTGATGAATCTGCAATCCAAGGAAGTGAGTCAACTCTCCAATCATACTCATCTCGAACTTGGCCTACTTGAGTTTTGAGAAGCTATGGGCAAGTTCATCCTTAGTTGACCCGAAGATGATATCATCAACGTAGACTTGAGCAACTATCAACTTGCCGTCTTCCCTTTTTATGAAGAGAGTTTGATCTGCTTTTCCTCTTGTGAATCCATGTGACACCAAGTATTGTGTGAGCCGATCATACCAAGTTCTAAGGGCTTGCTTTAACCCATAAAGTGCCTTTTTGAGCTACGACACATGAACTGGGAAGTGTGGATCAATGAATCCTTTTGGTTGAGCCACATAGACATCTTCTTTAAGCAGCCCATTCAAGAATGTAGTCTTCACGTCCATTTGATAAAGCTTGAACCTCAAGTGACATGCTAGGTCTAGGAGAATTTTGATGGACTCCATACGGGCTACTGAGGCAAATGTCTCATCATAGTCTACTCCTTCCATTTGTGAGTATCCTTGAGCTATATGACGAGCCTTGTTGTAGATCACATTACCCACCTCATCAGTTTTATTGTGGAATATCAACTTTGTACCAATGATGTGCTCACCCTCCGGTCTAGGTACCAAAGTTCAGACATCATTCCTCTAAAACTGAACCAGTTCATTGTGCATAGCTTCCACCTAGCTTTCATCCTGAAGAGCTTCCTTAACTCTAGTGGGTTCAACCTGTGACAACTAACAAGAATAAGACACAAAGTTAGCAACACATTTATCAACTGTACACTTTCTTAGTGTAAGTTCATTTCATGTTTCCCACAATAACTTCAAAAAGATGATTCAATTTGACCCTGGAGGAAGGTCCTTTCTCTTCATGGGTTTCAGAATCAGGTGAGGTAGATAAGTCTGTTGAATCTTCTACAACACTTGGAGTATCTAGAGTACTAGGTGATACGGGCTCTTGTTCAACAATTTCTTGAACTTCTCTGGGCTCGGGAGGAAGAATCTCTTTGGGAAGTTCTTCACTAAATTTTTCAGAATCAGCATCTGAAGATTCATTAATAACAACATTTATTGTCTCCATTACCTTCATGGTTCTTTTTTTGTATACCCGATAAGCCTTGCTTGTAGAGGAGTATCCTAGAAATATTCCTTCATCACTTCGGGAGTCAAATTTTCCAATATTCTCTCTATCCTTGATAATGAAACAAGTACTTCCAAAGATTTTGAAATACTTAACATTAGGCTTCCTTCCCTTCCATAACTCATATGGAGTCTTCTTGGTACCGGGTCTAAAGTACACCCTATTAACCGTATGACAAGCAATGTTGACGACTTCTCCCCACAAGTTTCTAGCTACATCCTTGTTGTGCAACATTGCTCTAGCCATCTCTTGAATAAACCTGTTCTTCCTTTCTACTACACCATTCTCCTAAGGAGTAATAGGAGCAGAGAATTCTTAAGATATGCCTAATCTTGTACAAAAGGACTCAATATATGAGTTCTCGAATTCTTTACCATGATCACTTCGAATTCGATCAATCTTCAGGACCTTTTCATTCTACAATCTTGTGCACAAAGCTTCAATGTGCTCAGGAGCATCAGACTTGGATCATAGGAGAATGACCCAAGTGTACCTAGTGAAGTCATCTACCACAACCATGATGTATCTCTTTCCACCAAGAGACTCAGTTCTGGTTGGACCCATAAGATCCAGATGTAGTAGATCCAATGGTCTGGATGTATCAGATGTCTGAGTGCCCAGATGTTTAGCTTTTGTTTGTTTCCTAATTTGACATGGTCCACACACCATATTACTCACTATATTGAGCTTTGGTATCCCAATACTGACTCATGCTTAGATACAATTGAAAGATGTTTGTAACTAGCATGTCCCATCCTTTGGTGCCATAGGTCTTCATTTGGTAGACAAATGCTATTGCACACAATATCAGCATCAAGAACCAAGCCATAACAATTGTCTAGAGTGCGAACACCACTGATAAGCTTCTTTCCAAACTCATCCATGACAAGGCATTTTCCTTTTGAGAATAGTACCATGAAGTCTTGATCACATATCTGACTTATGCTCAACAGGTTCACTCTCAGACCTTCTACATATAGAACATTTGCAATGTCTGGCAGTCCAGGTAGAGAGATTATTCCCTTTCCTTTAATCTGTGATTTACTCCCATCACCAAAAATGACATTACCACCCTTTTTAGACTCGAAAACCTTGAAGAGAGATCGATCTCCAGTCATGCGTCTTGAGCAGCCGTTGTCAAGGTACCACAAGCATGTGTCCATAACCTTAAATGCGGACTTCATCATGAAGCACACTTCGTGCTTAGATGACAAATCAGTAGGAATGATGTTTTCTCTCATCTGCCTTTTATAAGCTAGACCTTTAACTTTCACTCCTCTCAGACGAATTCCTTTGCACATTTTCATTCTGAGACAGTCTAGTTTCTTCTTTGTCAAGTTAAGATCTTTTCCAATAGTCATCATAATAGAATTCAAATAACTTTTAGACTTGCATTTTCTGATACACTCAAACAGGTAGAGATTAGAAAAACAAGATGTATTTGAAAGCAAAGATCTCTTCAAGCTGGTTACAGTCATGACAATAGGGGTCAATGGATCACACAACAAAGATTAAAACCTAATCAGGGTGTGCTTGCTCTGATACCACTTGATAGGCCAAAAATGTATTGACCCCTTGTAATGGATTAATTGATTAATTGGCCAAGTTTATTAATTAATCAAATTAACATACAATTATACGTGGCAGCACAAACAAATCACCAATTAACTAAAGTATGCAATGGAAAATAAATTGACACGGTGATTTGTTTACGAATGGGGAAAACCTACACAGCAAAAACCCCACTGGGTGATTTTAAGGTCACCACTCCCGAGAATCCACTATTATCAAAACAAGTGGTTACAAGTAAAGGAATCCCAGTAGCTTATACCAACCTACAGTTGAACCCTTAC
This sequence comes from Quercus tomentella, assembly GCA_028535165.1. Classification (NCBI taxonomy): domain Eukaryota; kingdom Viridiplantae; phylum Streptophyta; class Magnoliopsida; order Fagales; family Fagaceae; genus Quercus; species Quercus tomentella. The sequence goes on from JAPQVY010000122.1 coordinate 14,131,897, forward strand.
CCCAATACCCAATTGGACTTGTTCTGTAGTGATAATCTCTCATTTTCAATGCATAGCTCCCAGTACGTGACTAACCAATTGCACGGATCCCAGTACGCGACTTAATCACCAACTTGAGAAGGATATTGACTGTAAAGTTCTTTAGTTCATCACACGATGAAGATCATGAAGTTGCTTGGTCACAAAACCCTATGGTGCACAAACACAACAGCTTCTTAAAGAACTAGGGCAAACTAGGTTTCCGGTCGCACTCTTCTTCACTCTATGGAATTGTGCTCTTGTGCAACTTGTGCCACCTTTTTACAGCCCTTAAAATAATCATTATATATGTTTATGGTTATGAGAAAAGAAAGCCCAAACATACATTCATGGATTGGATGAAAATCAGAATTGAAAATCTGAACTTCATAAATCTCGACAGATACCCTATCTATCGAGCAGCTGTTGAGCCTCAGGTTGAAACAACTCTCTTTAAATCTCGATAGATGCTAGCTATCGAGCTTTAAAGTCCTGCACTTTCTGACTTGATTCTTGAATAGACTTACATGGCTTTAACACTTGAACTTGAAACCTTGATTCGTGAAGCATTAAACACATCCTAGATCTACCCAATTACAATTAAAGTGCGTTTTGTCAAAGGATTAGCCTATTACATAAAATAGTGACATATGTTCCTATCATTAAATCACATATGTCCTAACAATTTTTAGAATCACCAAAATTACTAACTTAGAATTTCAATACAGTAATACGGATTTATGAAAAAAAGGGCCATTACCATCATATATAAATAAAATATTACCTGACATCACCTAATTAACAATATCTTTAATATGCATAAAATTAATTTTATATCAAATCCATTTTCATTTATATTTAAATTTTAGATCATATGATTCTAATCCAACAGCACCATTATCGACAATCAAATGAAAATTTTAAATAGAAAACCTGAAATTGGATATAAAGTGAGATTGGTATATCGTAATGTGGCTTCCTGTTTGCATCAATATATAAGACTAGGGCTAGGGAAGGAACAGATGGATAAATTGCGCCAATCTTCTTTGATGTTGATCAAAATGATACTCTTCCCAAACGTGTGTATAAATGACGCCTCACAGTATTACTTACCTAATGAAATATTTATTTTTTATTTTTAAAAATACTACTCATTTTTACAAACCATTTGAGGTTAAGATTTATTTATACAAACCTCACGGGAGGGGAGATCTTATTTTGTCCATCGTTTTGGCATGATCAGTTATATAAAAAAATGCAATATCTTTTTTGCAAGTCAAACATTGACATATATTTTCATTTATATAAACCTTGAAGGAGGAGTATCATTTCGGCCAATGTTTAGTGGGACTTTTATTCGGTGAAATCTCAGAGAAGATTGGTTTAAAACCCAAAAATAAAAGAGAAACAGAGAAAGGTGAAATGATAGAGAGAAATGGATGGCAGTCTTAAATAGCCTATCTTTCTACTTTTATGTGTTTCCCACTTGCCCTACATTTTCACCACCAGCCTCATATTTTTGATAGGTTGAGCAGCGTTCTATATATGTGGCAACTTCATCAGTTAAAACTTAAAAATTATATTCCGACTTGCTTTCAAGTTTTTTCAAAGATTCCTTTTGTTTGTGTATATGTCCATATGGGAAACGAGATGGCAAGGTTGGAACTAGTTTGGACTTAGGGTGAGAAAGGAATACCCAGCACAACAAATGATGTTTCCAAGTAACAAGATTAATTATTTTTCCTAAAAGAAGATTATCGTGGGGAGGAAGAGAAAGCGCATAAATGAATAAGGATAAAACACATTGTGTTTTCATAATTGCAAACGTGAGTTTATAGATAAAACAGTGTTGTGTCACACTGTATGTAACAACCACCCCCAATGAATATTTTTTTTTTTTTTTACTGATAAATTAGACATGAAGCCTACAACCACTTTTTGTTTGTGCGTGTGTCTGTGTTTTTTTTTTTTTTTTTTTTTTTTTTTTTTTGGTTCATGAACGAAAAATGGGTAAGTGAGCATTCAATGAGCATAAATTTATTTTTCGAGCACTTTCTATTGCGGGAATTGAATTTAAGACCTCCATTTCCCAAACCCTTAGAAATGAGCCCATGACCACTAGACCAGCTACCCCGGTAGTGACAACTACCCATTTCTTTTACAAGGGGAACAGATACAGTATATAAGCATGACATTAACAAAATCGAGTTACAAGTAGAACTGGACATTAGTAATGTTGAGTTCTATGAATATTTTGCCACTTAAATTTTTTTGAAAATTTAAGTGGAACTCGACATTGTTAATGTCGAGTTCTACTTAAAAATATACATAAAAGTTGATTTTGAAGCCATTGAGTTTTTCAAAAAACTGGATTTTGTTGAAATCGAGTTCCATTTAAAACAAGAGGATTTTACTAAATAATTTCTGAAAGCTCGAAAATGTGTTAAAAACACAAGAGCTGTTTAGACCTCCAAATTAAAGTTACGGCTCGATAGATTTTACACTAACTTAATTCTAAGTGCAGAATAGTGTAAATGCGAGCGGATAAACAAACAAGCTACTCTAACACATATTCATACAATCACAGCAATAAAATGAAATGTAAAAGAGTAGGGAAGAGAGATGCAAACACAAGATAACATGCCGATGTGTTATCGAAGAGGAAACCGAAGAACTCGGCGAAAAACCTCTCCACCGCCTTCCAAGCGGTAATCGATCCATTAGACAATCAGTTGGGATACATGGGTTAGCAAGAGACCCTCCAAGCCTAATCTACCCACTGTACCTAAGCCCTCCAAGCTCCTACTCCAACAAGGCTTCTCGGAACCGTGTCTTGTCTAGCTCTCCGGATCCCGCAACAAGCTCCATGTTGCATCTGCCATCCTTGGCTTCTTCCAATGCTTCCCAGCAGCACCAAAACCTCACTTGACACTCTGAAATGGTGTGGTAAGTGTTTGGGCTATCAACCTCTCAATGGTATGGAAATGAAGAGGTAAGAGTTGAGGAAATCCATAAGCATATGTGTAGAGATATATGGGTATGATAATCTCTAACTCTCAAGGTTTGAGGCTAGGGTTTTCTCTCAGAAGCACTCTTTAACATTTGTGGGTAATGTGGGTATATATAGTGTGGGTACAGAAAGTGTGTATCAGATAGTACAGTCTGGCAAAACAGAATGTCTCGCGGGTGTCTTGCGGGAAGGCCTTACCCGCGAGATACTCACGAGACACAGCTGTCTCCATCTGTACTGACTCTTCGCATTCCAGTCATGTGCAGGGCACATGCATTACTTCGCGGGATGCTAAGTCGCAAGATACACGCGAAAACCTCTTCAGTCTTCAATAGCTTGAGTCTTCACACTCTCTCTCTATCACATAACCCTTACAATCAAATCCCACAATAAATACAAGGTACAAAAGATTGAATAAAATTACAATCAAATTTGGCACGGAATAAAAGCCAACTAAATACATAGTTGTAAATCACAACTTTACAATCTCCCCATTTGGCTATTCCGTGACAAAACCCCTATAACAGACTCTAGACTTAAACGTGAGTTTGGGAACAGTGGCAAGACTCACTCACACCTAATCTAGAAGTTGTGAAGCACTTGCACTTATATACCTGTAACCTGAAATGCTTGCATAAAAACAAAACTTCCATTAAATTTATGACAAGTTGAATACATGGTACGTATATGAGCAAGTAAAATGCGATTAAGTTAGTAAACACACTAGAGCATGTAAGCAAAAACTTGATCAAACAGGATCAGTCATTGAAGAATGACTACAGTGAACATTTAGCAAGTAAATGCTCATCCGGACACGCAATGCAATAAAGAGCAATCCCACGGATCAATTGCATGTCCAACACTCAACCAATGCAAAATACATGAAGTATATGCATCTAGGAACAAGATCCTACTAGGGCATAAGAGTGAGGTACTCAAGACATATTGGCAATATCTTAAGAGTACAAAAAGATGCTACAAAGCAATAAGGTAAACATAACATAATATTTTAAATAGCTAAGCATAATCATGAACTATGAGCAAAGCAAACATAGTTAATGTAGCACAAATCTCTTTCTCTCTTTCTTCCCCTATCATATCACTCCCCCTATTATGAATCTTAGGAGCTGTGATGAACTTGGAACATATATACCTGTAACCTAAAACACTTGCACAAAACATATTAGACCCTCAAGGTAAAGTAAGTAATAAAAGGACAAGTATAATGTAACAAGTAAATTGCGATCAAGTAAACATGATGTGAAACATATGAGCAACTTGATCATACACCAAAACAGTCATATAGAAATGACTACAATGACAACATAGCAAAGCAAATGATCATCCGAACAAGCATAAGGATGTATGCATGTTCAACACATAAACACGATGCGATGAGAGCAATAAAGCATAGAACACAAAGCCCCATAAAACACCGAGAAAACAAGCATAAGGTAAAACAAGGTTTTCTCATAAAAGAATGTCTTCTCCCCCTTGATATATGCATCTCCCTATGGATTTCTCCCCCTACGAATGTGCACGAGGTAGAATTACTCCCCCTAAGAATGTGCACATGAGTCATAAAATGATGAAACACACTGGTATACTCTCTGGTATACTCTCTCCTTTTTTGTCACGAATAGACAAATGAATCAAGAGGAAGGAGGGAAAGAAAAGAAGATATGAACAAGGACAAGATGCATGAGGGGTGCAAGAAGAATGAGAAAATGAAACTCAACCGAAAGACAAAAAAAAAAAAAAAAAAAAAAAAAAAAAAAAAAAAACTTGAAAAAAAATGCTACAAAGCATAAAGAACATGACATGCTAAGGATGATGGAACCTAGGCATGACATAGACACAAGAACATGTTATATGTGCTAAAAGGTCTAAAAAGACTTAACTAGCATGAGTGAATGCAAAACATGTCAAGTGTTAGAGTGTGTGTAGCAAGGTGCATCTGGTGTGCATGTGAGATGCATGACCAATGCATGAGCAAGCACTCATGGGGAAAAGTGTATAAAACACATAACCAATGATTAAAACATGTTAAACATGAATAATTATGGTGATCCCCCAAAGTTTGGTACTCATCAGAGTCCAAAACAAAAACAAAATGTCATTTGGGCATTTTATCAAACACTTAGAGTGCACACACTACACACGTATGTTAAACAATGCATGAACATATGAAAATCTTGCTTAAATACATGTTATTTTTGCCACAGGGGGCCAACATCCAGAGTAAATCATCATATAAAACAAAACCCAATAAAAAAGATTGACAAAAAATAAGTTTTCCAACTCCCATTTGAGAAAATCCCAACTATGAACATAAAACCTCCAAAAACATAATCTAAGGATCAAAATCAATGAAAAGAGTTAAAGATTACCTTAGAGATGTTAATAGAATGAAAAACACTTGAATTTAGTTAGGTTTTGATGTAGAAACATTAAAACTGGGGTTTGGGAGAAAATTGGAGAAGTTTAAAACAAATGTCCCACGAAATGCCCTTTAAAAGCTGATCTGGAAATTTTCGTTGGTAATTTCGCTGGATAGAATCCCGCGAAATTTCGCTGGTAAGCCTTACTCGCGAAACAGTCGCGAAACTCTTTGTGTAAAGTTAAAAAACTTGAGAATTGGACCATTTAACTCCCAATTGAGCTTACACATGAAATGGGTCATGAAAACACCCAGAAAACATGTTTTTCAAACAAAAACAACTTGAAAAACTTTGAAAAACATAGGTGATACAAATCACTTCCAAAAGCAAACAAAAAGAACAAAAATCTTTTTGGTTTGATCCACATATGGTTGAGTACACACACATCACATTTGAACATGTACAATCACACAAATGAAATAGATATTTATTGAACATTAGACTTGTGTGTTGTGTGTGTGTGTATCAAATGTGGAATAGTTCTTATTCTAGAGTGAAACTTTAATGATCAATTCAATCAAGTCATACACAACCAATACGAAATCAAGTAGTCTATCTCAATTATAGAAATGAGCATATATGACCTCCCACAAGAGAATGATTACAAAATTTAGAAGCTTTTCATTTGGCTTCTGCATAATTCATGACATTTGATCCTTTTTGGATAATACATCTCTTTTTGAGATCGATGCTTGAAATTTTTGATATTTCAACATTGTGATTTAGCCTTTAGCTTTTTGAGCACCATACATTTCAATACAACAGTCGCTTTTCCTTTTTCCTAGTCAAATATTAGTATGTGCGACAGGCTTTTGCAGCTCATAATCCTTTTTTCATTGTGAGATTTACATTTGGTGAGCTCTTATAGCAAAAACATAAAAATAAAGGTGGGAAGATATATAGGCGGGAAGATATATAGGCACAAGTCTATGCAAGTATCAAGACCAACAAGACTATTGACCAATCATTCATGACAAGCTTGGAGATCTATTTACAACAATCTCACAGTTTTCAAGATTTCTCCCACAAAGATATATGTGCATACATAACAAACTAAGCTCATAAATGCACTACGCCATAAGTACGAAGGCACTAGGCCAAACTCACATGTGAAATGTGCTCAAACAAATACAATTAAACTTTTTGAATTTTTCACTTTTTATGTGGTTTTTGGATTTTTACACACACAAAGTGAAAGCAATAAAGTAAGATCAAAAACAAAAAAAATGCATACAAATAAATGCAAGATGTACAAAAATGCATGAAGATATGACAATCAATGCATGAAGGGTCCAACAAAGATTGAAAGAATTAGATCAAGGACCAAAAGAGCAAAAGCTCAACTATAGGAATCCTTCCTCATCCAAACACAACGATTGTTTGGAATAAGTGTCTCATGAGAAGTGAGACGAGGGTTGGGAGAATGAGAACTGGAGATGCACATAGACAAGGAGTTAAGAGTATTAAACACTTCCTTTAACAATATGCTATTATCACTCAAATCTGGTTTATCCTTTTTAGCACAAATTCTAAGAAGTTCAAGTTTCTCTTTTCTTTTAATTCTTTTAAGAGCTTGAAACTTAGAGCAATGAGGTCTTAGATGACCAAAGGCACCACAATGGTGACAAACAATGTGTTTAGGTCCACTAGGCCTTTTGAGAAGGGATCTAGCAACATGAGTTTGTTCTCTCTTTAACTTGGGGCATTGGGGTCTTATGTGACCGATCACACCACAATGGTGGCAAGTAGGAACAAACTTAGATCCACTTAATTCTCTAGGATGGGACCTAAACAAAGGCTTAGGCTTAAGAGCCTTTCTCTCCACTTTTTGATTTCTTTTGTGTGGAGGAATGTACACCGATTTGTCCTTTAAGGTAGAACAGACAATAGGCACACAATCGGGTATCACAACATGATTGCAACATATATTTTCTTTCGTTTTAGCAACAAGTTTAGCAATTAAACACTTGGCATGCATCTTAAGAGATTCATTTTCAGATTTAAGATCATCAACAAGTTTGTTAGACAAAACAAGTTTAGCATCCAATTCCATATTCAAACATTCAAACTCTTTCAACTAATCAAGAGACATTTCAACGAGATTCTTATATTTCTCAACCAATTTGTTGGATTCATTGAGCTTAGCAATCAAATCATCTTTTTCACAAAATAACTTGCTCAACTTCTTTTGAAACTTCTTAGCATCTTTCTTCAAAAGTTTGATGTTAGGAATATCAACAACACCCATAGATTCATGTAACATGGCATCACAATCATGAGGATAAACACTCATAGAGGCATTTTCACAAACACATGGCATGTTACAATCAACAACATCCATAGAAGCATACAAAGCATTATCCATGGCAAAACACACAAGGGGTCAAGGATCACACTTAGGTAATGAAACCAAATCAAGTGTACTCGCTCTGATACCAATTGAAAGCTCGAAAATGTGTTAAAAACACAAGAGCTGTTTAGACCCCCAAATTAAAATTACGGCTTGATAGATTTTACACTAACTTAATTCTAAGTGCGGAATAGTGTAAATGCGAGCGAATAAACAAACAAGCTACTCTAACACATATTCATACAATCACAGCAGTAAAATGAAATGTAAAAGAGTAGGGAAGAGAGATGCAAACACAAGATAACACGCCGATGTGTTATCGAAGAGGAAACCGAAGAACTCAGCAAAAAACCTCTCCGCCGCCCTCCAAGCGGTAATCGATCCACTAGACAATCAATTGGGATACATGGGTTAGCAAGAGACCCTCCAAGCCTAATCTACCCGCTGTACCTAAGCCTTCCAAGCTCCTACTCCAACAAGGCTTCTCGGAACCGTGTCTTGTCTAGCTCTCTGGATCCCACAACAAGCTCCATGTTGCATCTGCCATCCTTGGCTTCTTCCAATGCTTCCCAGCAGCACCAAAACCTCACTTGACACTCTGAAAGGGTGTGGTAAGTGTTTGGGTTATCAACCTCTCAATGGTATGGAAATGGAGAGGTAGGAGTTGAGGAAATCCATAAGCATATGTGTAGAGATATATAGGTATGATAATCTCTAACTCTCAAGGTTTAAGGCTAGGGTTTTCTTTCAGAAGCACTCCTTAACATTTGTGGGTAATGTGGATATATATAGTGTGGGTACAGAAAGTGTGTATCAGATAGTACAATCTGGCAAAACAGAATGTCTCGCGGGTGTCTCGCGAGAAGGCCTTACCCGCGAGATACTCGCGAGACACAGCTGTCTCCATCTGTACTGACTTTTCGCATTCCAGTCATGTGCAGGGCACATACATTACTTAGCGGGATGCTAAGTCGCAAGATACCTGCGAAAACATCTTTAGTCTTCAATAGCTTAAGTCTTCACACACTTTCTCTCTATCACACAACCCTTACAATCAAATTCCACAATAAATACAGGGTACAAAAGATTGAATAAAATTACAATCAAATTTGGTACGGAATAAAAGCCAACTAAATACATAGTTGTAAATCACAACTTTACAATTTCAAATCATGAGCATTTGGCTATATAGTTTTCAAATTAGGGGTAAATACCCTTTTTCCCCTTCATTTTGTTGAACATAAAGTTTTGATTAGGATATCAATATTAAAAAAATAAATAAAAAGGTTAGCGCTAAAATATTTGCTCATAAAATTTTTCTTTATATATAGGACTTGCATGGTTGACTTATTACGGAGAGCTACAATTGTATTGGTCTCTTTTGAGCTTATGTTTTTATTTATTATTTATTTTTATAATTTGATAATTGAGGGTAGTTTGATTTGAACCTTATGATTTTAGGAGGTATTAATTGAACTAAAAGACTCCTATCATTTTAGTCATACCTTTACTAAATATAAAAAAATATCACATATATTCAATATATGCATTATACTTCTCATATCCGATTGGTTCATAATCATGGAGATAAATAATTAAATACTAGTTTATCAAAATTTTAGGGAATCCAAGTCTTACTTCACCTCCTTCAACTTTATACCACTGGGACTTTTCTGTAAACTTAAAAAATGGTAATCAATGTACAAGTGTACTGGTCTTAGTGGACTCCCATCCCATTCAACATGTACAGCACATGGAATGGCATCTAAATGGAGTAATGTTGGAGGTACACAATCTTTTCCACATTTCTTTTTTTGCAAATTGTTATTGATTTTATTTTATTTTATTTTTCTTGCTGACTGAAGACGACAAAGTTATTGATTTTTAAGTAGGCTCACAATAACTTATACTCTTTTTTTATTGTTTATCATTAACAGTGTGTTACTTCAATTATTTAGAAAATTTTATGAAAAATAAAAATGATTTCATTAGAATTAATTCATCTAAGTAAGGCAACAAAATACAATAAAAAATGGGGACAAGAAATGAAAAATTGAAAAGTACTCCAACTTTTTTTCCCCTTTCTTTTGTTTTGCCTCATGTTGCCACACTTTTAAATCTTATGCAAAATCAATGTTCCCACATTACTATTTTTTTATTTTTTTATTTTAAGAATCACCAGAATTACTAACTTTGAATTTCAATCCAGTAATACGGAATCATGAAAAAATGTCACTACCATCCTATATAAGTAAAGGACAAAACTTAGGTACAGTACCTTAGGTGTTGTTCTTTAGGTTCCCCTCTTAAGATTTAGCCATGTGACTACTTAACTAAAAAATACACTTCTATCTCACGAGAAAATATCTACATGGAAAAATCTTAAAAGGAGAATCTAAGAATCAGCACCTGAGTAGTGTACCTAAGTCTTACTCATAAGTAAAATATTACAAGACATCACATGACAATATCTTTAATATACATAAAATTAATTTTATATCAAATCCTTTTTTTTATAATTCAATTTTATATCATATGATTCAAATAGAAAAATTGAAATTGGAGACAGTAAGATTGGCAAATCATAATGTGGCTTTCTATTTTCTTGAATAAGACTAGAGCTAGGGAAAGAACAAATGGATAAATTACACCAATTTTCTTTTGGGTCACTAAATAGTTCAGGTTTTGAAAAGAATGCTACCGCAATTAATGTATCATCAACAACTCATATATTGTTATATTGTGTATTCTTCAATTAAAATAAATAAATTAGGAAAATAGTAGTATTACATTTCAAATTCATTAAACATTAGCGAGGAGATAGCTCTGTGATTGACACCTCATTTATCGAAGCTTGGACAGAGCTATTTTTAGATTGATTTGACTCTGCCACCCTTGAATCATGCTCCCATTGCAAGCAAATGTTTGATTCAGTACCACTGTTCATAAAAAATGCAGGTTCTGAGGGTATTGGTAGAGTAATAGAGTAGCTATTAAGCATGAGAACAACAGATGCCATAGTTGGTCTATGAGCTATGTTTTCTTGAACACATAGTAATCCAATGTGAATGCATCTCATTATTTCGGTTGTCAAACCTGCCTTCAATGTGGGATCTACAAGATTTGAAACTAGACCATGTTTCCAATTTTTCCATGCCTGCAAGATAATTTAAACTGACTAATTTAGTATTCAAGAAAACATTATTTTATTATGTTTTAAAAAGAAATATATTTGGCTACACAACTTGATGTATTTCTTCATTTCCTTTAACCTCCTCATCCTTCATTTGTGCTAGATTCCTATGTATTTGGTATAAAGCCAACCAGCTATACAAGCTAAATCAATAATTTGTAACTTTATGGACAATATTAGTGCCTTACTAATAGGTACAGGCCAATGGGTAGAATACTTGATACTCCACATCCTAAAGATAAAAGGGTATTGTTTCAAATTTTTTCCACTCCCATTGAGCCATTTGAATATGCAGTCCGACCTACCACTCTATACTTATGGGGTGTATGTGCCATTAGACCCAAAAATAAAAATACTTACATAGCTTAGAAGGTTCTCAATATTCTCTCCATTTTGGAAGGAGCTATTTTTTCGTCCACTTATTATCTCTAACACTAGCACACCAAAACTAAAGACATCAGACTTTACTGAGAATTGTCCATGCATTGCATACTCTGGAGGCATATATCCACTGCACATTCACAATTATTTTCAACAATACTTATTAGCCGTTCATGTTGTATCTTTCGGTACAACGTAAACATAAAGTATACCTATGTAAGATACTAGATTGTCAAAAGAAAAAGTTTGATACTTACTAGGTCCCCACAATTCTACTGGTATTGCCTTCGCTTTGATCAAGTTCAAACAATCTTGCCATACCAAAATCTGAAATTTTTGAATTCATTTCAGAATCTAGTAGGATATTGCTTGCTTTGAGATCTCGATGAATAATACGAAGTCGAGAGTCTTCATGAAGGTAGAGAAGACCTCGTGCAATGCCTCCTATGATTTTGTAGCGTCTTGCCCAATCCAGTAGGACACACTTGATTGGATCTACATAGTCAATCAAATATATTATATTGGACTAAAATGTGAAGGAAATCTATCCACAAAAGACATGTAATCAAAATAAATTATAATGAATATAATTTTGAAATAAATTAGGTAGAAGTAAAATCATACCAAAAATGAAGTTATCAAGACTTCCATTGGGGACAAACTCATAAATTAGAAGCCTTTCAATTCCTTCCAAGCAAAATCCTAGGAGTCTAACTAAATTTCGGTGTTGAAGCTTGGCCACTAATGAAACTTCATTCTTAAATTCAAGATCTCCTTGACCAGAATTATTTGAAAGCCTTTTCACAGCAATAACTTGTCCATCAGAGAGTTTACCCTGAAACCGTATTAGATTAGAACATATTTAACCCTTTCGACTTAACATGTGCATCATGACTACAAACTTTTCCAATTTGGGGTGGGAGTGGAAGGGAAAGTGTTTGAATCAATATACTATTTCAATCATGAGGCTGGTCCTGTCCGTTAAATTATCCTTTTTAAGGTTATTGATAATGTTAGATTTACCTTGTAAACAACACCAAATCCCCCTTGTCCAAGCTTATTTGCATCAGAAAAGTCATCTGTTGCAACTTTAATAGTGCCAAAGCCTAACTGCAAAGATTCCACACTTCTAATCTCATCCACAGATTCACCTGAACAAGACGTTAATGCATTATTTAAAACCAACACAATTTAAAATACGTGCATGCAACAGCAATGACCTCTAAAAACTAATTATTTATCAAAATTTTCTAGATAGGAAACTTATGTCTATTAGTATATAATAACTTTTTGTTTGCTTTAGTGCAAGTCAATTTATTGACGGAACACATTGATTATTTTTAATTTGTAGTAGCTAAGTATCATTTTAAGAAAAATAATAAATAAATAAATAATCCCCAAAGTATGTCGTGTTTTACGTTAATACTTGCTGGGAAATTTGTCCTCTTAGGCTCGTAATATAGGTGGAATTTTTTACTCCCACAAATATCACACATACCTGTGAACTTTAGGAAGCACATCTATGTAACCAAGCCCATATTTTCTGACATTTTTTGTTATTATCTTTGCAATAATTCAAATTTTGGGATAACAAAAAGAAATAAATGAATTATTTTACTTACTTTGTGGTTTCTCCCTTGGTTTCCTGACTCTTAAGTAGATGCAGAAGGAGATTATAATTAGTACCACAAAAGAAATAATGGGTACAACTATGATGACTGTTCGTGATTTGTTACTCTCCTTTCCTGCAAAAACCAGAAATATGTTTACTTAAAAAATTCTGACAGATGTATGTTAAAAGTTTCAAATGGATACATGGAAAGAGTCACAAAATTAAAATTACTTTCGAAACTTGAGAATTAATAGGGAAAGTAATGAGGACCCCTTTATAAAGAGTTGTAAGCTTTTGACCTTATTTGCTTCTATACAGCTTTTCAAAATCTTTTTTTTTTCTTTAGTCAACATTCAGCAAAGCAAATATGTATTCACCAAAAGGTTGCATCCAAATGGATTACATTTTAAGCTTAATGGCATTGGTACCTTTTGCAGCAGGGGTGTTGTTTGATGCTGGAGGAGATACTGATGGTACTGGAGGAGATGCTGATGGTACTGGAGGCGGTGGTGGAGACAGTGATGGTGATGATGCATTATCAGCTGTGGCATTATAGAAGAGATAGACCTCATACCTTAAATTACAGCTGGGTCTGACAACTCTCCCACCTTTCCTCCCATCACAACAGTTTGGTAAAAACTCCATAGCCCCATTCAAGCAATCACTGCAAACTTGCACAGACAAATCAGGTGTGCATTGCGCAAGTGAATATAGTGTTTGGGAGTTTGGTGCTGTTGTATTTCCCGCTGCAAACTTACGAAGAGAACCACCTGCTGCAGCTTGACCAATTTGGCTATCCAACAAGGTCGTCAGGTCCTGACGGAACTGATCATAATTGGCTGATACGTTATCCACGTTCCTCATAAAGAAAGCAGGGCTATCTTCCATGATGCCAAATATGTCACGGAATGAGTAGCGTAACATGCAATAGTCAAACCATCCTATTGCTTCCTTCTGATTGGGACAAAACAGAGTGATAAGATTTGTAGCGTTCTTGAGGCAATTACGGCAAATATCTGGGTTGACATCTCCTCTACAAAGTCCAAGTGAATAAACTTGGTCAGGGCTTTTGCCATAAGAAAAATTGTAGAACCCATAGTTAATTTCAGTGTTGGAAGAGAGGGAGGAGAGGAGTTGATTGAGGTTTGCTTTGTAGGTACTGTTGCTTGTGTAGTTACCATTGTCTGAACATTCATGGTATAGGAAGTATCGCTGCTGAGCAAAGGCTTGAGAAATCAGTATGCAAATGGAAAAGAGGAAGACAAGTACTCTTGAAGAAACCATTGCCATGTGTTTAAGGCAAGACTTGGGATAAGAAACTTATCATTTAGGCTTTTGGAGAGGGCTGACCTAGTGGGCTGAGTAAAGACTTTGAAGAAAAGGAAGTCCATGAATTTTTTTGAAACATTCAACCATTTGTTTCTCGATACTTTTCTGCCAAACTAACGTGCCCAATTTTTCTATGTAATTATGAGTGCAAGACTGTAAGGGCATAAGAAGAATTGACCAACAGCGTAAGTCCTTTTGGAACGTTTATAATGAACAATATTCCACAAGATATAACCCCTTTTTTTTTCTTTGATTTGGTACAGGGGATAAAATTTCCCCCTTACTTTTCACATTTGTCACAACATTTATCCATCGCAATTAATTTTTTGTTTTTTTTTTTTTTCTAATTGAGTTTGTATTTACAACGAACAAGCTAATTGTCGTAAATAGTTATTTTGCTTTAAAAGAAAGAATGTATTAGTAATCAAATTGGATCCTCCCAATAGATAATATTTGCGATGGACCTACGTGGTCAACATTGGTAATTTTTTTAAAAGGGGGAAATCATGCCCTTATTTTTCATGTGTTTGATGGTTTTTTCCATCACTATATATTGCATTGTTATTTGCGACGAACGTTGTGGTCGTCATTAATAGTTAAAATTTTCATAAGAAAAAAATTTATTAACAACGGTAAGGTACATTTGTCACAATAAAAGAATTTCCAACATACATATGGCCATAAAAAATGATTATTTACTTTGAATGGTAAATTTTCCACAATTTTGTCTTAAAACTCTAGAATTTTGTCTTAATTTTGAAAACAACGAAAAACATCTGAAAAGACCCTCCAAGTACATGAGGGCTATTTTGGTCATTTCAGAAGTAAAACGTATTTTGATCATATTTTGATCATTTTGAAGCTTTTAGGGGCACTTTCATCACTTTAGAAGTTTATGGGTATTTCGGTCATTTCCTAACTTTGATGGTGTATTTTAGCTAATTTTGAATGGTCGGATTGTGTCAATGGGTTAATCAAAGTTTTCGAGTGGGTGGGTACAACAACATGTGCCCATCATGAAACCAAATGGAGATCCAAAATTTGACCATTGGATTGGTAGAATGTGGTGAAATATTTGTGTTTGTAAATTACAGTGATTATCAGACAATCCGATTGTGAAATAGAGTAGTCAAATCTTGCGAAACTTCGTCAAAGTCTACTAAATTTGGTCAATCTTTGGTCAAAATTCAAAGTTGGTTCTAAGACCACTGGATTTGATCAAATTAGGATGTTCAAGGAGGTTTTAAGTGGGTTTTGGGTATTGATTAGTGTTTTAAGGTTTTCTTGGCTTTCATATTTTTATCAGTTTCAAGTTCTAAAAGGGCAAAGTCAAAAGTCATATGCAAATCCATTCGAGGTCATTTTGTAGGTTTTTGGTTGTATTTTGCAGATCATTTTCTCAATTCTTAGTAATACTTATATAGTGTATAACTCTCTTACTTAGTAGAGTATTGGATATTTTTAGTGATTGAAGTTTCATTATAAGCAGATATGACACGCATCCTTCTTGAGCTATAGATAGATTTAAAATTTGACCATTGGATTGAAAAAGTATGATAAAATATTAGTTTTGATGAATTTTGAGTTCAATCAAACGGTTGGATTAGGAGAACGTGACCGATTAAAATTTCTTGGTGTGTTGTCCATAATGCTCTAGACTCGAATCCAAAATCCATCTGTTGGATTGGAAGAATGTGGTGAGATATTGGTGTTGGCAAAGTATGACATCAGTTAGATGGTTAGATTGTGAAAAATGAGTAGACAAAGTTTACAAAATAACTTGGTCAATATTTGGTCAAACATGATCAACCATCGAGGTTGGGTCTATAACCACTCGATAGGACCAAATTATGTTGAGTAGGGAGGTTTTGAGTGTGTTTTGGGTATTGGGTATTGTTTAGTGTTTTAAGGTTTTCTTGGTTTTCATGGTTTTATCAGTTTCAAGTTTTAAAATGGCAAAGTCAAAAGTCATATGCAAATCCATTCGAGGTTATTTTGTAGGTTTTTGGTTATATTTTGCATATCATTTTCTTGATTCTTTGTAATATTTATAGTGTATAACTCTCTTAATCAGTAAAGTATTGGATATTTGTAGTTATTGAAGTTTCATTATGGGCAGATACGACACGCATCCATCTTGTGGTTAAATATTTGTGTTTCTGAAATACAGTGACAATTAGATGGGCTATTTTGGTTATTTCAGATGTAAAATATATTTTGATAATTTTGAAGATTTTAGGGGCACTTTCACCACTTTAGAAGTTTATGGGTATTTCAGTCATTTTCTAGCTTTAATGGCGTGTTTCAACCATTTTGGATGGTCGGATTGTGTCAATGGGGTTAATCAAAGGTTCTTAGTGGGTACAGCAACACATGTCCATCATGCAACCAGATGGAGATCCAAAATTTGAATGTTGGATTGGTAGAATGTGGTGAAATATTTGTATTTGTATTTGTAAATGATAGTGACAATCAGACAGTTAGATTATAAGAACAAAGTAATCAAATCTTGTGAAACTTCGTCAAAGTCTATTAAACTTGGTCAATCTTTTCAAAGTTGGTTCCAAGACCATTGGATTTGATAAAATTAGGCTGATCAAGGAGGTTTAAGTGGATTTTGAGTATTGGTCAATGTTTTAAGGGTTTTTTTTTTTTTGGTTTTCATGCCTTTATCTGTTTCAAGTTTTAAAATGCCAAAGTCAAAAGTCATATGCAAATCCATTCGAGGTCATTTTGTAGGTTTTTGGTTGTATTTTGTCGGTCATTTTCTCGATTCTTAATAATACTTATATAATGTATAACTCTCTTAGAAGAGTATCAGATATATTTAGTGATTGAAGTTTCATGATAGGTGGACACAACGAAATGCATCCATCTTGTGCCACAATCAGATTTAAAATTTGACCATTGGATTGAAACAGTGGGACAAAAATATTGGTTCTGATGAATTATAAGCTCAATCAAATGGTTGGATTAGAAGAGCGTAACCAATCAAAATTTCTTGGTATGTTGGTACAACAACACATTTCCATAATGTTCTAGACTCAAATCCAAAATCTGACCGTTGGATTGGAAGAATATTTTAAATACTCTTTAATTATTTTTTTTTTGAGAAAAATTTAATTAAAATTTTAAATAAGTAAATTTTATTTATAAAATAAGATAATTTTGGAAAATTGAGAGCAAGTTAGTATACAAATTTTTTTAATATTAATTAAAAAATATTGGTTAATGAGATTTCAAGTGAAAAATGTCTTTTCCCTTCAAATGGGGTGGTTTTGCCAAATAAAATACACAATTTTTTTATTTATTTAAATATTGAGGTTATATTTCCATACAAAAAATCCACCTACACAATATTAAGGTTATATTTCCCTTACTTTTGAAACTTCCTATTTGAGATGGAACAAAATTGCAACATAGGTTAAAATTTTCTTTACCGCCACTCCCTCCCTCCTACCCCCACCCCTCTCAAAATTTAGAGTTAGGCAGCAAAAAATTTAAAAGTCAAATCATCCCAAAAAAAAAAAATTTAATTTATACTTCAAAATTTTATAATTGACCCTCATAAATTTGTTGAAAATAATTCAAAAAATAAAATAAAGTTGGTACAATAATGTTAACAAACCCATCTTCTCAAAAAAAAAAAAAAAAAGAAGTTAAAAACCCAAAAATATATAAAATTCCTTTCAGGTAAACATATCCCTAATTACAAAAAAAAACAAAAAAAGCCAAAATCTGTCTTCCTCAACAAATCCCTAATTCCCTACACAAAAACCAAAAAACAGAAAAATAAGAAACGCAACGCTGTCTTACAATTACTCTCTTGCGCCGTCAGTATCTTTGCTTGTCTCTACACCATCGTTCTCCATACTTTCCAGAATCCAATTGCCTTACTGAGCCACTGGTATCACTTACTCTCTCTCACTCTCTTTGTATGCACTTTTTTTTTTTTTTTTTTTTTGTACAGTTTTAAGTTATACTGTAGGACGCTTTGGTTAAATGAATCCATTGAATAGAGATAAAGTGATAGTGGATGATTGGGTGCTGAGCCAAAAAGATAATGAATGAATGGCTGAAATTTTTTTTGATTAAAAAAATATATTTGAATGAATGGTTGGTGTTTGTGTATTTGTGTTGTGAATATATAATAATATAATATTAATTAGTGTACCATTTGATTTTTTTTTTTTTTTTGTCTATGAAACTGCAAGGGGAGACTAGAATAGTACTGTTGACCACTTTTCAATAATATAAGTATTTGTTGAAGCTATTATAATAGTATAATGATAGTATTATAATAATAGTATTTGTGTTGTGGATATATAATAATATAAGTGTACCATTAAAAGTAACTTTAGCAATTTTTGTTTTTTTGCTAAACTTTAGCAATTTGTTGAATCAGTGCATGCTATTTGTATATAATTATTTAATTAAATTAGTGGACCTCCAAAATTTAATTAAGCTTTTCAAAGATTCAATACACGTGGCCGAAGCAAATGAGGAAGATGATGAGATGAACTAGAGTAGAAATATTAATGTTGATGATATGATTGTTTATTAGTTGTATTTTATTTTCAGATTATGAATGAGAACAAATTATTTTTATCTTTATATTGATATTTCTAATATGGTCCTTAGTTTTAATTATCCTTAGTTTTAATTATGTTTTTGTTGACTAAATAATTACAACTTATCAAAGATGTGGCTTTCTTTTTAACTATATTATAGGTGAATGGCAAAGAAAGGTAAGAAGCGAACTATAAAACAAGTGAGAGATAAGAGTGATAGTGTTAGTCAATCACAAGTTGCACCTTCATCATTTGAGTCTCCAACTAATGAAGCACTTGTTTCTTCTATTAGTGTGATTAATGGGGGCAGCGAAGGTAATACTTACTTAATATTTTCCTAAAGTTTATATGTTAATATACGAATTGTATGCTTAAAGCTTATTTATTTATTTTTACTTATTTTGTTATTGGTAGGATCTACTGTACAAAAGAAAAGAGGTCGGGGAAAGGCTAAGGGTGTTTATCCAGGTCATAATGGCAAGTGTGAGATACATGACAGAATGTCTTTTTTCCCTATTTTTTGGTTATTTTAATCATTTCTTTTTTAGTGCTTACATTTCATTTATATGTAATATTTTACATGCTTTGTGTTTCTTTCATTTTATTAGATTCATAGAAAAGAAAATACCCCAAGAGATTACTATCAAGTTCCACCAAAACATTATTGGGCCATGGACAACTTTTTCAGAATACCCTAAAGAACAACCGAATATGATTTATGAGTTATACAAAGAAGCACAATTTGAGACAAATGACTTAGTTCTTGAGAGGGAGGTATTTGATGAGCATGTCAAACGACGCTATCCTGATTGGATGTGGCACCTTAGAGAAGAATTTATAAAAAATAAAATTCATCGAGATGAATGGTACAAGCATCCCCCAGATGATGTAACTCCAACAATTTGGAAAGAGATGTGCAACAAATGGAATGATCGCAAGTGGAAGGTGATTATAAAATGAACTTTATTAATAGTTTTTTTTAATATATTTTTTTCTAAAATCTTTCTTAGAAGAAAATGTTTAAAAATTAACTCCTTTTAGTGTATTTTTTCATGTAACCAGGAAAAGAGAGATAGAAACAAAAAAAAAAAAAAAAAAAAAAAAAAAAAAAAAAAAAATCGTAAAGAAAATCAAGCTATCATTGTGACTACAGGTTCTGTACCAATGGCTAAGCGTAGAAAGAATTGGTATATTAAAATTGCCATGTTAAATTTCTATAACATTAGTTCGTATATTGAATTGATTTATCTTATGATTTTCCTTTTAAAATGGTCATAGGAGGAGAAGAATGGATGCGAACCAAGTCCAATCGAATGTTTCAGGTCGATGCATATGAAAAAGGATGGTGTTACTTTTGCTAGTGAAAAAGCACAAAAATTATATGTATGTTATTATTATAATAATAATTATTATAATAATAATTATTATAATTTTTATTTTTATTTTTATTTTTAAATGTCTTATTGAATTTAAAGTTTGTATATATCAAATAACAAAATAAATGTTGTTTTAGGAAAAAAATGATGCAAGGAAATCAGAGGTTGCATCTCAAGGTGAGATTGTTAATGATAGTCAAATATTCTTTGAAGTGACTGGACCTCCTACTCGTGGTCGTGTGCTTGGCATGGGTGCCGGTGTCAAGCCTAGAGATGTGTATGGCCCATGTTCATCTAGCCAATGTAGTAAGCGATGTCAAGCGGATCGCTTAAAAGAAAATGAGGATATTGAGCTTAGTTTTAAAGAAGTAGAGGATAAAAATTCTGCTGAGAAAATGGAATTGCAGGGAACAATCAATCAATCGAAAGAGGAAATGCTTCGTATGATGGCAAATGCTTTGAAAAAGATGGGCTTTAATTCTATGCAAGAACCTACTATACAGGTATATTTATATATTTTTTAGTATAATCAACATTAATATTTTTTGCTATTTTCTTGAGGTTGTTGACATAAGTTGTAAAGTTGCTCATTATAGATTTCAATTATTAGGATCACTAAATTTAGATTAAAAATATGTGATTTAAATTAGTATCTCTTTACCTATCCATGCAAAGTACATGATTTGTAGTGTTTGTTATGAAAATTTTATTAATGTGATTATTGGTGGCAAATTTATTCTTTGAAGTTCTCATTCACAAGAGAACTACAAGGTTCTTGTTAGTAAGGATCATGTATTCTTTGAT
Organism: Quercus tomentella; assembly: GCA_028535165.1. Lineage (NCBI taxonomy): Eukaryota > Viridiplantae > Streptophyta > Magnoliopsida > Fagales > Fagaceae > Quercus > Quercus tomentella. Next base: position 14,152,982 of record JAPQVY010000122.1, read on the forward strand.
GTTGATAATACCATTGTTATTCATTGTGGGGATTGTTGTTGATGTTGTTAAATTAATACGTTTCAATATCCTTTTTATGTATTGTAAATATAATTTGCATAGTAATAATTTTTTTGTATGCTTATTTAGTTTATTCAAAATATTGCAAACCAATGCTGGAAGAGGAAATCAAAATGTGGACGAAAACACAGAAGATGACTTTGAGGAGGAAGATGACTCCTTTATTTGATGGCACTAACTATGCCTACTGGAAAGTACGCATGAGAGCTTTCTTGCAGTCTTTAGATGAGAAAGTGTGGCAAGCTGTGGAGATAGGCTGGGCTAAGCCTACGAAAGCACCGACCGACTGGGATGTTGCTAAGATCAAGGCGGCAAATTTCAACAGTAGGGCATTGAATGCCTTATTCAGTGCAGTCACAAATGAGGAGTTCAAGAAAATATCCTCCACTAAAACTGCAAAGGAAGCATGGACCATCCTCCAGACAACCTATGAAGGAACCAAGGCTGTCAAGAATTCAAAACTTCAGAGGCTCACTACAAGCTTTGAAGAGATCAAGATGGAGGAGGATGAGTTGCTCAATGAGTTCTATGCTAAGCTCAAGGACATAGTGAACTTAGCCTTTAATCTTGGGGAAACCATTCCTTTACCCAAGATTATGAGAAAGGTGCTCAGATCTCTACCTGAGAGATTTCATGCCAAGATCACCGCGATTAAGGAATCAAAGGATATTGACAAAATTCCTTTGACAGAGTTGGTTGGCAATCTGCTGACCTATGAGTTAGGTTTGACAAGGATCAGGAAATCAAGTAAGAGCAAGAGCATGGCATTGAAGGCCAAGAGTAGTGATACTGATGAGTCTTCAGACAATGAAGATTCTAAAATGAAGTCCTACTTTACAAGGCAATTCAAGAAGTTCATGAAGAATGCCAATGGGAAGGGCTTCGACAAGGACCGTAGGCAATCCAGTTCCTCATAGTTCAAGAGCCAAGATAAAGGGAAGAAGGATGCTAGGGATGGCGGTCAGTACACTATTCCCTCAAGACCAAAATGCTTTGGGTGTTAGGGCTTCGGTCACATGAAACAAGAGTTCCCTATGTATCTCAAGACCATTGGGAAGAGAAAGGCACTTGCTGCTACATTGAGTGACATTTAGCCTAAGGATGATTCTGATAATAAGGATGATGGAATCCTAAATGCCTTCACTGTCACCGTAAATCCTACTGAAGGGATTGTTGAAGATGTGGATGAAGAAGAGAAATTGGTGGAGTCTAAGTTTGAAAAGATGGATGAGCAAGATGACATCCACACAGCCTATGCAAAGTTATACAAGGTTTCAGAAAAGCATGAGAAGTTGTATAGGTTGGCCATCAAGAAGCTTAGTGATGTGGAGCTTGAGCGAGAAGAAATCTCCACTAATTTTGATGAAGCAAATCAGACCATTGGAACACTGAGATTTGAGAATAACTTCTTAGTTAAGAAGACTAAGAAGCTTGAGGCAGAACTATTTCAAGTCAGAGCCCAGTTGGAAAGGACTTCAAGTGCAAAGCTCGATGAGATGCTCAGTCTATAGAAATCTGCTTCAGACCGAACTGGTTTAGGGTATGATTTCTCTTCTCCTAATATTGTTACTTCTAGTACTACTATTTTTGTTCCTCCTGCTAATAATACTGAAACTGAGAACAATGATGTTAAAAATGAATTAGCTAGTGAGAACATAGACAAAGGTAAATCTATCTTAGGAGCACTCCATAAGCAGGATGAGTTTTATCTCAATCCAAGTGCCCTTGGGTTGTGGCCCGCATTTGTGCCAATGATCGACACTCCAAAAGTTTTGGTCCATTTTGGACTCCTTTTTTGAGGTTTTTTGAACCAGGACTTGCACTTAAATGCGTTTTTAATCCATATTTGAAAAATTAAACTCTTTTTTTGATAATTCACGTCTTTTTAGCAATGATTATCTTGTAGATAAATACTCAAAAAAGTCTTGATTATCCGCAATTTTATAGTTATTTGATTATCCTCTTTATTCCCATGCAAGCAATCCTACTTTTAACACCAACTAACAACCAATCACAAAATTATTTAATTAATTTTAATTTTCTAGCCAATCAGAATTAATTTAAATTAATCATGTGTGGTTAGTTCCACCTAAACAAAATGCATGCAGACCGTGCAAACTTGATCATGCAATATCTTTCAATCCGACGGTCCGATTTGGAAATCAGGCACACCGTTGTGACCATGAGAATCTCAAGATCATTTTTATGATATGCAATAAATGAATTAATGCATGTAATGCAATTATGATTTTTTGGGTAAATGAATGGTCATTCTAGCCATCTTCCTTGATTAAATTACGGGTGCAAAATCGAGTGTCTACAAATATTTTTTGGCCCATTATGAATCCTGTACATAGGATATAAAAATTGTTGTTTTGGAGATTAGGGTTTTGATATCGTTTTTTAGAGAGAAAAATTGTACTGTCGCACTCTGTATTTTTCACTGAGAAATGTGAAATCCCTACAACTCCATGGACATAGGCAAATTGCCGAACCATGTAAATACTGTCTTGTGTGTGATTATTTTTCTTTGGCGTATATTTTTCTCTATTTTTGCATCTCACAAGTCTAGGAATTTTGTACATATTCCCATCAATCAACAACTGAATGAACGATTGAAAAAGTGGAATTGAAACTAGAGATAGAGGGAGATTGGCATATTGTAGTGTGGCTAGAGGTTTGGTTGAGTAAGAGTAGAGGCAAAGGAAGAAAGAACAACAGATAGATTACACCAACGGCCAACCTATCTTGAGATTTATCAAAATTATACTTCTTCCAAATGTATGTATTAATGATACTTCCCTTTGAGGTTTGTATAAATGTGACAGATAAGTGCATGCCTGACTTTCCTAAAGAAATATTCTATTTCAAAAAATATTCCTGCCAAAACTTTGGAGGAAATTAGTGATGTCACGGAAGCCTAAAGAAAGCACACATGATGCTCTTTTGATGGAATAGAAACTAAACTGCTAGTTCCTGGTAGTAAACCTCGAATCCACAAGGAGTTTCCTGAATCCACAAGGAGAAGAAAACTGGAATCCACTAGATAAATAATTTGACAAAATTCTGTGTTTATTGATAATACTGAGAAAAACATCTAAAACATATAAATACTGAGAAAAACATCTAAAACCCTAATTCGCACTAATTATGTGACTAGGTGACAAAATACTGAAATTTACCAAAAATGGAAAAATTGAGTTAAATACAGAATCATAAATTACTGACCTTAAAGGTCGTCCCAAAACAGACGGTACCTTATTCTGACTTTTAAACTAAAAGTTATTAAGGAAAAACAAATATTACTATAAATAGCAAAAACACTGTTTTTGGGGCCTTAATAAAGGAATTCGCTTAAATTTTGGCGATGTTCATGGAAGTTGTCATGAATCTAGATCAGAACGTCATTTCCCTTCAACCTGCCAAATTTCATGCAATTCTGACACTGTCACCCCGATGGCCTCTACTAGCACCCCCCCTTTGATCTTGCGTTATGACTTTCTGTGCCCCTGCTGCTCTAGGAAGGCATGTGTTGTCTGTTCTACATCAATGACACTTCACTCCCTTGGTTATTATAAATAACACTCTGCCCCTTAAGGTTTGTAAACATGAGTGAATCTTTTTTTTTTTTTTAAATGAAAAATTCTATGAAGGAAGTAGCACTATGAGAGGGCATTTGGATTTATTGCAATTATAGAAACCATGAGGGAGGAGTGTTATTTTATAATTTACCTAACAAATTAAAAAAGATGAACTTATGAAGGTAAAGGAATAGAGAGAGACTAGAGGTGGTTATTTGAGATTTTTTTTGGCCAATATGAGAATTGAGATCGACAGTATTTTTGTATTTATGATATGTCTGATTAAGGGAAAATAGAATAAAAGGGGGATTTTTATTTCAAAAAATAGGGACCAACATGTATAACCCATATGTCAACCCAACCCAACTTGTCATTTTAGCTAAAAAAAGTTATTGAGTGTCTTGGCACTCTCTCAATGAGAATGAAATTACCTGTTTACCTTTTTTTCTAATAAAGAAAATTTTCAAAATTGCATTTGGAATTGAAGATTATAATGAATGAATTCAATATTATTTTTAATATAAAGCCCTTTATAAATTTCATCAGCACATGAAGATTTTGAGTACTAGGAGAGAAAAAAAAAGGGGGAAAAATGAGTGAGGTCACTTATGATTTATAATAATAAAGATTTAGAGTTATAGAAGTTGCTTGTAAGAAAATAATTTCATTAACGATAAATTACAAATAATGCTTTTGGTAAGATAGGGGGTGGTTGAGAAAAACTAAAGTATACGGTACCTGATTTTCATAAAAATAAGCACTAGATGATAGTGTCACGCATCCAATACCCTGCTCAAAGTGTCCCAGCTATAAATAAACACCTGAGGCGATAAAAAATGGAAACTCATAATCCATTAAAGTTTGGTCTCCTGCAAACACACAATATCAGCCTTCCAGGTACGCAACCAATTACGAATTTGAAAGCTCTTTTCTACCTCAGCCCTCAACTTTTATTTTCTAAACTCTAAAGAGAGGAAGCTTACATAAATTATTGTTAGAATTCTATTTTTTATATAGTAACTTACTAGTTATTGTTTATAGATCAGTCTAGAGGGTTTCAGATAGCTGAGTTAGCATGGATCTCCACCATTGGTACGTATGATGATTATGTCTTGGAAGGAGGACTTGTGTTTGGGCCTCAAGATTCCATTCTCCAACCAAATTGCATCCCTCACCCTATTTTATTTATTTATTAAGTTTTATTGGTTATGAATTATAAGAAGTTTCTCCAAAAAAGGACATATAAATTAGTTTTGTTGGTTATGAACTATAGGAAGTTTCTCATAAAAATGACATATGTGGGACAATAAAAAAGAAATTTTCTGTAGATAAACAAATTTCATACCCAAGGCACATCGCTCCCACATGTGCAAGGTCTATGAGAGGCGGCTGGAAGACAACCTACCTAATTTGGAGATGTAATCTGAAAAAATGTGATTTTCCTTTGTATAAAACAGCACAAACGAACTAAAAGTGAGTAATACTGTAAGGTTGAATTTATTCAATCATTTTGTTAGCTTTATTCTGTGCCAAATTTGCTTATAATTTAGCATTTAGAAACCCTATATTTAGGTGGGAATCATGTAAGGGTAGTGTGTGAGAGAGTGTGTAGAAAAGCTCAAGAGTTTGCAATCAAGAAGAGCCTCGTGACTGGCAAGTCGCCAGAATGGCACATGTGTGAAGCATGCAGGGGAAGCTGAAGGGTCACGCCAACTGTTGCACTACAAGACAAAACCTCTAGTCTGGCAAGACAGTTGGCTCGAGACTCAAACTCACGACTCGTTCCAGTCGTGAGCTCGAGTCGCCAGAACACCCTGTTTGGTTGTAATTGACTCTTCGCATTCCATACACACCCTACTATAAATACCCTTATACCCATGAAATGTAGAGAGCTTCCAGAGAGAATTTTGAGAGAGAAACCCTAGATAAAAACAAGATTGACTCATCCACAATCTTCATCCTTTGATTCTCCAAATTCCTCTACTTTCATCCTCTCCATTGATACATCCTTGAGAGGCACATTAGCCAAATTCTTATCTCACCATACCCATATCTGTGAGAAAGTATTTTGGTGCTTAGGAAGCAGTTCAGAAGGGACCAATTCATTTTGGTTGATGCAATGGGCTATTGCGGGATCCGGTAAGCTAAAGAAGACAAGGTTCGGTGTAATCCTATTGAAGCAAGAAGCTTGGAGGGCTTAGGTGAACTGGGTAGATTAGGCTTGGAAGGTCTTCTGCTATTCATGTATCCCAACTTTATTCTCTAGTGGATTATTGACCGCTTGGAGGGCGGCGGAGAGGTTTTACGCCGAGGACTTCGGTTTCCTCTTCGATAACACATCGCTGTATTGTCTTTGTGTTTGCATCTCTCTTCCCTTAATCTTTGCCTTTTAATTACTGCTGTGGTTGTGATTAATTATGGTTTAGATTGTTTTACCAATTCTGTTTTAGCTTATTATCATATTCCGCACATACATTGTTTGATTATAAGCTTGTGTTGGTAATTTGTAAATTGGGGGTCTAAACATTCATAGGTGTTTTATACACTAATTGAACATTCAAATACCAACCTCCAGCACCTATCATGCAAATTGTTAGCTTCTGTAAAACATGGGGATGTTATGAGAATGAATTCACATAGATTTCTTATAGTATGGCACAAGTAATCTCACTGTTTCATATTTGACAACGATGCAATTGCATTCAATGAACTTTAGAAAGGATTTCACCTAGGGACTCCACAGTGCCATATTTCTAAAATTTTAAACTGGGTCACTTTCTATGGATTATGCAACTGTCTCTATAAAAGTTGTTGAAGTGCAACAACAATGTTTAAGAGAATATGTACATGGCAAAAGCACCAATTTGTTTTGTATAAAAATTTGACTCACATGCAATAGAAAATTGCATCAACATGTCATTAGAATCTCTAGTGAAATAATACAGATCTTGCGACATTACACCATAAATTAAAATTGATTAGATCCATGTTGTGATCTATATTGGAATAGGCCTTTCTGTGGGAAAGAAAGTATTTCCAATCATCAGTGAGACCAAACAGTCAATTAAACAATAAAGATCAGGAAGCATTTGGTTACAAAACCCTAAGGTGCACAAACGCAATAGCTTCCCGCAGAGTGTATGAGTTTTGAGTCTCTGTTTTCGTGTGTAAGCCTTATATATGACTAGGGTTGTAAGAAGAGAAATCCTAATTGTAAGGTTGAATTTATTCAACCACCTAATTGGCTTTATTCCGTGCCAAATTTGCTTGTAATTTAGCATTTAGTAACCCTGTATTTAGGTGGGTTTGATGTAAGGGTAGTGAGTGAGATAGAGTGAAGTTTGCTCAAGAGTGTGCAAGAAAACAGAGACTCGCGGCTGGGACTCGCGGGTGACTCGCGGCTGCAAGCCGCCAGACGCAGCACACGTGCCAAGCATGCCGGAAGGTGAACAGTCATGCCAGCTGGAGCACTACAGGACAAAACAGGACAACTGGCCATACGGTTATCTCGCGACTGGATCTCGCGACTTGGTCAAGCCGCGAGGTCAAGCCGCGAGCCACCCCTGTTTTGTAAAACCTGACGTTTCACATTCCTCTCCCACTCCAGTATAAATACCCCTTTTACCCACGATTGAGAGAGAGCTTCCAGAGAGAATTTTGAGAGAGAAACCCTAAAGAAAAACAAGATTGATTCACCCACAATCTATACCTTAGAGTCTCTCCAAATTCCCCAACTCTCTTCCTCTCCATTGTCAAATCCTTGAGAGGCATTATACCAGACCTGGTTCTCACCATCATCATCACTGTGAGACAGTTGTTTGGATTTCTGGGAAGCAGTTAGGAAGGAACCAATCTTCATTGGTTGATGCTATGGTCTAGTAGCGGAATCCGGGAAGCTAGAAAAGAAAAAGGTTCGGCGCAACCTCGTTGGAGCAAGAAGCTTGGAGGGCTTAGGTGCACTGGGTAGATTAGGCTTGGAGGGTCTATTGCTGTCCTTGTATCCCAACTACATTTTCTAGTGGATTATTGACCGCTTGGAGGGCGGCGGAGAGGTTTTACGCCGAGGGCTTCGGTTTCCTCTTCGATAACACATCGCGTGTTGTCTTTGTGTTTGCATCTTCCTTCCTCTCTATCTTTGCCTTTTTATTATCTGCTGTGGATTTCATTTTGTTATGGCTTAGATAGTTTTTAACCAATATCATATTATAGCTTATGTTAAGTTTCCGCACACTTGTTGTTTGACATATTGCTTGAATTGGTTAAGTTGTAAATTGGGGGTCTAAACGTTCAAAGGTGTTTTTACACGTTTTTGAACTTTCACTAATCATCCAAGTCATTATGGGCTGAATTTTAGATCTAGAAATTCTGCAATTGTAGATCTTGATAAATTGAGCTTGTGTCGAGCTTTTCCATTAAACTTCAATAGCAGCATCTGTCGAGCTTGTGTTGAGATTTAATGAAACAACTTTTTTCACCTGTTTCTTGGATCAACCTTCATGTCTTTAATGATACCACTTGATATATTTGAACAACATACTACTTGATACATTAAACCCCACTTAGATCTACCTAATTACAAGTAATGCATTTTATCAAAGGATTAGCCAATTACATAGAAAATATGACCCTAACACACTACCAACTCAAGTTCAAAACTAAACATATATTATATCCAAAAAGTATAATTCCATCAAACCCCATCAAATCCCATTTGTTCTATAGATCAACATGCACAATTCCAATTCCCATTGCATATTCCCATTAACGTTTTTCTCTGATAAGAGTGTTAGAATTATGGTTAAGTGCTTAAATTCACCATTTCCTAATAGATTAAGCTTTTGAAACAATCATTAATTAGCAATCAATATCTAAGTGATTTCATCATGAATATATGACACTAAGCTATCCATCAAACCCCATCAAATCCCATTTGTTCTATAGATCAACATGCACAATTCCAATTCCCATTGCACATTCCCATTAATGTTTTTCTCTGATAAGAGTGTTAGAATTATGGTTAAGTGATTAAATTCACCATTTCCTAATAGATTAAGCTTTTGAAACAATCATTAATTAACAATCAATAGCTAAGTGATATTATCATGAATCTTTAGAACTAATTCACTGAAAAAATTGCACAAAAGAATTTAAAGATAGAAATTCATAGGTTGATTAGAGATAGAATTTGCACAAAAGAATATAAAGATAGAAATTTATAGGTAGATTAGAAATAGAGAAGAAAACTGCCTACCTGGATAAATTCCCAAAATTGACACAAAGCGTTCCAAGAAAACTATTCAAATTGAAGAATGTGATAGTGAGCTTAAAATAATAAGATGCAATTTGGCCCACTTGGGGGTTACCTTGTAACAACATATTTTGGCGAGGTGTTAAAGCCATTGAGGCTCTAAAACAGCTGAACCTTTTTGAATGGAACATAACCACTGGTCATCATTCTTCTTCTTTTTTAATCTATTTTTTTCATTATTCACTCTAATAAGCACTGCATACTTATTGGGTCCACAGGAATGACAACAATATTTTTTGTTAAAGCAATGAAGTAGAAACTTTTGAGACCTTATTTTCCTGTGATTCAATTAAATAGATCCTCAAATTGATTATCATACAGCTCCTATTACAATTCCATAAAGAGCTGATTACATACTTCAAGAGTTATGTCTAATATCTACAAAATCAAGCTATTAGAACCAATTCTTAGAGCAAACTCTAAACTTCAATACCCATTAAAACTGTTTTAAGTTGGTCAACTTATAAAGTCAATTTTGCACTCTACTCTATTCATACTTTGATAGGCTTAAATATGGACTTCAAAATTATGAGGTGGCTTGTATGTAAGATAAATTTAAAGCAATAATTGTGCATCATTGAAAAACTATGTGACAATAAGCTTGGAGGGTGAAATGTTGAGGGAATGAGACTGAATTGGAAAACCCCACGTGAGATTTAGCCTAAAACCAAACCCATTGTGTTTGTTGGAACCAAAAGCGAAAAGGAACAATACACACACACACAAAATCAAACACTCAACTTTGATTAAAAATATTGATGAATTGATAATGGTGGTGATGAAAGAAAAAATCAAACTTTACAGGAAAAAAAGATGATGAAGAAATTACACATGTATGATTTGAATCTACACTACCATTTCAATCAAAATTTCAAGGGAAAAAATAGAGTAAATATATCAATAAAAAAGCACATGGACTTCACTTCAAAATTCCATTTCTTATACTTAACACCCAGAAATATAAATTAAAACAATATACTAACACCCAGAAATATAAACTAAAACAACATACTAACAGCGTCAACAATGGCATCATGAAACAATGGTATTGGTCCACTCATTGAAACAGGATCCACACCATAGATAGATAAAAAAAGAAACAAATATTGTTTAAAATATCAATGGAATAATAAGATATTGTAAAGCTATTAGGTTAACACTCAAATCGAGTTTCTCTGCCCTAGGGAACGTGTGAAACCCTAAGCTGCAGTGGAAGGTGTGCCTACTCTCTGAGTTAGGCTTCTGTTTTTTCTTTTAGTATTCTTAGCATGGGAACGTGGTTAACAATACTGTGAGGAGGTGATGGAGAAGCTTTCGGTAATGTGGGAAACTTTCTCTTTGTCTGAATCCGAGGGAAGCCAGTATAGGGTGAGTGAGAGTAGCGTGGAGGGGCCATATTTATTGGCAGCAAGGTTTTTCACTGGAAGAGTGCTTAGCATGGAGGCGATTGCAAGAACTTTCAAGTTGCTTTGGCACACTAGGAAGGGTTTTGAGGTGAGGGATATGGGAAATCATTGTGTTCTATTTGCTTTCAAGGAGGAAACTGATATTAAGAAAATTCTTGTGGGTGAAGGGTTTGGTTTTTGACAACGTTAGGTTTTGGGTTCTGGTCCATGACCTTTCGTTAGGTAGTATGAATATGCGAATGGCTTCTGATATTGTTTCAGCAGCGGGGGAGGTGATTTCGGGGTCCAGTGATGCTGAGGAGTTTGAAGGGGGTAATTTTATGCGAGTCCGGGTGTCTATCGATATTACCAAACCCCTAAGCAGAGGCAGGAAGGTTGAGTTTAGTAATGGTGAGGTGAGCTGGGTCAGTTTCAAATATGAACGCTTGCCCAATCTGTGCTACTGGTGTAGCCACTTGACTCACCAAGATCGGGAGTGCTTGCTTTGGCAGAATAGAAATAGAGTCTTGCCGGAAAAGAATCAGCAATTTGGAACGTGGTTGCGAGCTAATACTCCGAATTTGGCTAAGCGAACTGTTTTCCGAGTTGCAGGTTACGAGGATGAAGTTCAGGGGGAGTTTACGTCAAATTCACCAAGAGGAAGGCATGAAGAATGGGATTCGATTGGAGGCAATAGTGTTCATAGGACGACAACTGAAGTTTGACAGCAAGCTTCATGTGATAGGGATGACGAAGGAGTGAAAATGGTGATGTAAGAACCTCGGGCAGATGTGGATTTGGTCTCGGGTCTGCGCTGCTTAACAGAGCAGACCGTTTCTTCACACTCTTTTCAGGCCCAGCTGGATGAGATTGATGGTGAATTGTCTCGGTTTGATAATGTGAAGGGAAATTTAGAGATTGCTTAGGAAGGGGTAGGCTCTAGGTTGGTGGGACCAGCCTTTTATTTGAAGAACTTGTTCACACAGGAGAAGTCTACTTCACTTAATTTGAATCGGCCTAAGTTTAACCGAGTACCTAGGAAATCTTGTGAGGTCCATGCACCTTTGGAGGTGGTTTTGTCTAAAAGGTCGAGGCAGGATGGGGATGAGGTTTTGGAGGAAGCAAATGAGAGGTGTAAGAAACGGGTAGTTTTTTCTAATGATTTAACGGTGGAGGCTGATGGTCAACCCCACCGACAACCATGAAACTCTTAGCATGGAATTGCCAAGGGCTTGAGAATCGTCGTGTAGTTCAGGAGCTTGTTGATATTGTACAAGCTCAAGATCCCATAATTGTGTTTTTATCAGAAACATGGTCATCTAACGAGTACATGTTGTGGGTTTGGGATGGGATTCATTGTGTTGGTTGTTTTACGGTTCCAACAGATGGTAAAGGAGGAGGTTTGTCTCTTCTTTGGAAAAAGGGGATTGATGTGTGGGTGGATAGTTTTTCGGGTTACCATATCGATTCCATTATTCATGGTAATTCGGAAAATGCTTGGCGACTAACTAGATTTTATGGTGAACCTAAGGCAAGTTGTAGGAGTGAGGGGTGGAACATGCTCTGCATGCTGAGTTCAAAACCTAAGCTTCTGTGGTGTTGCTTTGGAGATTTCAATGAATTGCTTAAAGTGCAAGATAAGAAATGTGGGGCACCAAGAGCTCATAATTTAATGGAAAACTTTCGGGATGTATTAGACTTCTATGGCTTTGTTGATTTGGGATATTCAGGTCCGAATTTCACTTGGAGAGGGAGACAGAGGGGTGAGATGATTTGGGAGAGATTGGATAGGGGTGTTGCGAACTATGAGTGGTTGACTAAATTTCCCACGGGTAGGGTAAGGCATTTAAATTGCTTCACAACGGATCATCGTCCCATTCTTTTGTCTTTGGATGCAGGTGGGGAGCATCAAGTGGCGTTGTGATTTGAAGCTATGTGGGTTTCGGATCTTGGGTGTAAGGATACTATTACCCGAGCTTGGGATTGCTCTCCTAGTGGAACTCCTATGTATGCCACGACTTTGAAATTGAAAAAATGTAAACAGGGTTTGAAAGCATGGAGTCGAGAACACTTTGGGCATGTGAAGAGTAGTATTAAGTATACCAAGGAGTGGCTTTGGAGGGCTGAAGATGTCTCAGTCAAATCTAGGAATTATGAGGAGGTTGATTGGATGAAGAAAGAGTTAAATGTTTTATATGACCAAGAAGAAAAAATGTGGCAACAAAGGTCTCGTATATAATGGTTGAAGATTGGGGATCAGAATACTCGTTTTTTTCATGGGTTTGCAACACAAAGGAAAAGGCAGAATTTTATTAAGGGGTTGTGGGATGGGTAGAGAGTGATACAAGAGGATGAAGGGGCTGTTTTGGCCCTCCCTGTTGAGTACTACACTAAACTTTTTACCTCTTTTAACCCGCAGGATTTAGATCGCATTTTGGATGGAGTTCAATTTGAGGTTATTGATGAGATGAGAGCAAAGCTTGGAAAACCCTATACTCGTGAGGAGGTTGGTGAAGCTATGAGGCAGATGGCACCACTTAAAGCTCTAGGCCCGGATGGTGTGCCCCCGTTGTTCTACCAAACTTACTGGATGCTAGTTTAAATTCGGGGTCTATTCTTAAATCTATTAATCATACCTTTATTACGTTAATCCCTAAAGTTCATAACTCGGAGAAAGTTACTAATTTTAGACCTATAAGCCTCTGCAATGTGATCTATAAAACAATCAGTAAGGTGCTAGCTAATCATCTTAAACCTATGCTTCACTCCATAATTTCAGAAACTCAAAGTGCTTTTATTGCAAATAGATTGATCTCAGATAATATCTTAATTACTTTTGAGTCCTTACACCATATGAAGATGAATTACATAGGGACGAATGGTTTTATGGCTATGAAGTTGGACATGAGCAAAGCTTATGACAGGGTGGAATGGTCTTTTCTTGAGCAAACCTTTCTCAAATTGGGATTCCAGGAGTCTTGGGTGGAGTTGATAATGGAGTGCATTACTTCAGTTTCATATTCTATTCTTGTGAATGGTGAACCAAATGGTATGATCACACCGTCGAGGGGTTTGAGGTAGGGGGATCCTCTTTCTCCCTATTTATTCCTGTTTTGTGTGGAAGGGTTAAATGCTTTGTTAAGTGGTGTAGCACCACGAAGAGAAATTCATGGGTATTCTATTTGCAAGAATGGACCCAAACTAACCCACTTATTTTTTGCCGATGATTGTCTGATTTTTTGCAGATCCACCTTGGAGGAATGTCATAAAATTCAGGAGTTACTTGGGTACTATGAGATGGCTTCGGGTCAAATGATCAATAAGGAGAAAACAACTCTTTTTTTTAGCAAAAATACAGATGTGCCGATTCAGGAGGCTATCATAGTGGCATTACAGGTTCCAGCTATTCGTTACTATGAAAAATATCTGGGACTCCCCTCTTTTAATGGCTGAAATAGGACGGCTTGCTTTACTCAGATTAAAGAAAGAATTTGGGCTCATATGCAAGGTTGGAAGGAGAATCTTCTATCTCATCTAGGCAAGGAGGCCATGATCAAAGCGGTGGTCCATTCCATCCCGGTTTATTCTATGAGTGTTTTTAAATTACCTATGGGTTTATGCAAGGATATTGAAGCAATGATACAGAAGTTTTGGTGGGGTATTAGGGCCACAAAGAAGATTCACTGGGTGAAGTGGAATTCTCTTTGCTCTTCTAAATCAATTGGTGGTATGGGGTTCAAGGACCTTCAAAAATTTAATAATGCTATGTTGGCCAAGCAGGTTTGGCGTTTCATTCACAAAAAAGCTACTCTTGTGTATAAGGTTTTTAGTGCTAAATATTTTCCTAATAGTAGTATCCTTGATGCACTTGTTCATCCGAAAAGTTCTTATGCATGGAAAAGTATTTTGCAGGCTAGGGAGGTAATTCACAAGGGAGCAATTTGGAGGATTGGGAATGGCGAAGCAATCAATATTTGGGATCATCATTGGTTGCCTGAACTGGGTTGTAGTTAGATTGTGTCTCCTAGAGCCAATTCTAATGTGGTTCGGGTATGTGACTTGTTTTTTTTTTCAAATTCAAGGACTTGGGACCCAGGTAAATTGGCTAGCTATTTTTTACCCTGGGAAGTCGAGAAGGTAGGAGGTATTTATGTGGGAGAGGCTGAGGCAGAGGATGTCTTGATTTGGCCATTATCTCCATTTGGGAGTTATAGTGTGTGGAGTGCTTATCGTATGCTTGTGGAAGCTGAAAATTCTGCATTGCCGAGTTCTTCTTTTCCGATGTCCTTGAATAACATTTGGAAGAAGATTTGGAAGCTTAAAGTTCCCAACAAGGTGCACCATTTCTTGTGGAGAGCAGCGAGAGACTTTCTTCGTACAAAGTAGAACCTGAAGCAGCGGCATCTCCCTCTAGATGATACCTATGATGGCTGTAATGATCAGTCGGAATCCCTTATGGATGTCTTATGGCTCTACGATCAGGCTCGGGCTATGAGGTTGTCTGTTTTAGATTTTCTTTTCTTAACTCAGAAGCATTGCAGGTCTTTCTTGGAGATTTTGGAGACTTTGTTCTCTGTTGGATCAGGTTTTCAGTGTGTTTTGTTTGCTATGATCGCTTGGTGTTTGTGGGAACGCCGGAATCGAGTTAGAGAATGTCAACAAACCTGGAAGCTCAATGAGGTTGGTGATAGAGCTCGAGATTTGGTTCAAAAGTACTGGGATATTCACTTTAAGGAGAAGCCAATCCTTGTTTGTCCTCCAACAGTTCGGTGATCTCCTCCTCCAACTGAGTGTTACAAGATTAATTTTGATGCAGTTATCTTGTAAGGTACAAACCGAGTAGGGATAGGGGTGGTGTGTAGGGACTGTGAAGGCCATGTCTTGGCTGCTTTGAGTCAGAACGTGGCATTGGTGCAATCGGTAGAAATGGCGAAGGCTTTGGCAAGGAAAAGGGCAGTTGAGTTTGCTAGGGAGTTGAGTTTCTTTGATGTGCAGATTGAAGGTGATTGTCTTCGTGTCATTCAGGCTTTACAGGATTCGGATCGTTGCTTTACTCTCTTCGGTCATATTATTGAGGAGACTAAGAGGTTGGGTAGTTTTTTGCAATGGTGTTAGTTTCAACATGTTCAACAGAATAGGAATCGATTAGCTCATAGTCTTTCTAGGTGAGTAGTTGTAGCTGCAGATACTAATGTTTGGGTAGAGGATTTACCTAGTGATTTGGATGATGTATTCCAATTGGATTTGTCTTAGTTTTGTTAGTTTTTTTCCTTAATAAAATTTCTCTTACCTTTTGCTCAAAAAATATATATTAATGGAACAATAAATTCATGAAAAATAAAGATTATGTAGTAAACAAAGCAAGCACCAAATTACCAATCAAAGCAAGATGCTTATCCATAAACTGGCTTTGCAATGCCTCAGCTCTCCTTTGCCCTGTTCTTCCTCATTCAATGGGCCAATAATCTCTTCTTCTTTTTTTCCCTATATCAATATTCATGTGTCAAAAAAAAATAAATCAAAGTTTATATAATATCCCAAAACAATATTGGTGGAACTAAAACAATTCCAAACATTATTAGGCAGTAAAATGGGCCAAACAAAGAATTGCAAGTACCTGCTATGAATGAAGAAGTAATTAAGGTGTTCTTCCCATATGAATGGTGGTGTCCAGTGTGTTCCCAAAATCAATTGGATTGAATAATCTGTAGAAAAGATAAGCAATTAAATTCAAATAGAATACCATAGACATATCTTAGTAGAAAGAACATAAAGAAACGTTTAATAGAAAAGAAAAAGAAAAATAATAGCAAAGCTATAGTTCATTGCTTTGTTAAATCTCTCCCTAATAATAATATCTACCAAAACCTATAAATTAATCCTCAATTTTCAAATTAACAAAGTGATACTCACAATTCACCAACATATCTAAAAAAACCCTTCACAATTGATTGTGCTTCCATTCACTTTTTCTTCATTGTTATTTTTTTTCCTCAATACCCAAATAGATGCTCAATTAAAATTATGAGAATATAATCCATCGTGCAAAACCTAGAAAAGCCCCTAAAAAATACAAACTTAGTCATCTATAAAAAATAAAAATAAATCTGGGTATCCTAAAATTCATCAAAAACATGAAATTTAAACTCTCAACCCAGCTTTAAATTTGGTTCTCTTCGGATAGTTTGAGGGAGGAGATAACACATGCCTCCAACCTGTGAAAGATAATTTAGATCAAAACTCACAAACACCCAATTTGAACTCCCACTCACGATTTACTTCTCTATGATAAATACAAAGCCATTCTAACTCTCTCAAACCAATTATAAATTTTAAACCTTAATCAAAACCAAATCTAGGCTAGATATCTAAATCAAAACTAAGTAGTCCTTAATAACCAAGCCTAAATCATAATTAATGCAAAAGGTTTTGTACATAAGAAAATACATTTACTAATGTGGTGTTGGTGGTATTATGGTGGTGGGATGTCAGTTGAAAGTGGGTGATGACCTACAAATTTTCTTGCTTTGGGGCTTTTCTTGCAAATATTGAAAAACTTGTATGGAGATTTTGTCTCAAATTGTTGTAAAAAATAAAATAATAAAGTATAAAGAGCAGGAGAGAGAGAGAGGGAGAAGAAAATGGGTTTTTGGTTTTCTATGGAAAGGATTATGTAACAGGAAAAATTTATAATTACCAAGAGACAAAATGATATTTAAAATAGGTACCGTGTGGAACCAGAAGATGGAGGAAGGTTAGTTCGGCTATAGTGGAGGGGCTCAGATTTCTCCTTCCAAATCTCTCTGCAACTTATCATATTTCTCTCTCTCTCCAATTCTCTTTGTGTCTTTACGGATATTATCTATTGAGTATTGATATGTTTGTTTATTTTTTTTAATGTGTATGTATATATGAATATGTAATTTGGCCCCCTAAACCAAAATTCCTATCTATGCCCCTGCATGTTGGTATATCTCCCATAGCCCCAACCAAGCAATCACTGCAATCTTGAACAGACAACTCAGGTGTGCATTGCACAAATGCAAATGGTGTTTGAAAATTTGGTGCTGTTGCATTTGCTTCTACAAACTTACTAAGAGAACCATCTACTGTAGCTTAAACTCTTAATCCATCCAACAAGGTCCTAAGGTCTTGATTGAACTTATCCAAATAATTGGCAGATACATTATTAAATTCCATACATAGAAATGAGGACTATCTTCCATGATGTTAAATATGTTTCAGAATGAGTAGCATAACATGCAATAGTCATTTGGGCAAAGTAGTGTAAGAAGATGATGTCGCAGAAGCTATAAGAAAACAAACACGTTCTTTCTGAATGGAAAAAGAAACTAAATATTTTAGCTTCTGAATGAAAACCTTGAATCCACGAGGGGTCCCTTGAATCCACAAGGTAATAAAGTTCTGGAATCCACTAGAGAAAAATAAACAAAGTTTGTATTTTTATAAATCTAAAAATTGAATTGCCCTAAAGGCTACAATATGTTTAAATAGTAAAAGAAACCCTAGGGCGGCTATGAAAATGCCCAGAAACCCTAATCCGTGCTAATCACGTAATTAGGTAGCAAAATAGTGATTTTTGCCAAAAATAGCAAAATTTAGATAATTGCGGAAATTAAAAATACTATCTCGACACCCTAAAACAAATGGAACCTTATTCTAACTTTTAAACTAAAAATTATTAAGGAAAAACAAATATTACTATAAATAGCAAAAACACTGTTTTCGGGGCCTTAATGAAGGAATTCGCCTAAATTTAAGTGACGCTCATGGTCCATGATTTGGATCAAAATGTCGTTTCCCTTTAACCTGCCAAATTTCATGCAATTCCAACACTATTACCCCGATGGCTTCTACTGGTACCCCCCATTGATCTTGCATTGTGACTTTCAGCCAAGGGAGTCAATTCCGTACCGTATTGGCCGGTGCGGCCAGAATTTATCATACTGGCAGGTGAATCAGTACAGAAACACCCTTGATTCGTACCACTTAAAATACCAATCCTTACCGAATGTACCACCGAATACCGAAAATCTCGGTTGAAAAATGGAAATCAGGCGGTACTAAAAACTTGAAGAAAATGGAAAAAGTTAGTAGCAGAAAGCTCACGACGCTGTCCTCATTGGTTGTTTTCTCGTGTTGTTGGCCATTTCCCCCAGCCTTCCTCCTTCTATTTTGTCGAGTCGCTTCTTCTTCTTCAGTTTTGACCAAGATTGAACCTCTCTTCTTGTTCCTTTTGTTTTAGTTGTGTGTGTGGCTCTTGCTTAATTGTTTTGTGTGAGTTTTGACACCCCACGTGAACTCATTAAAGTGTGAAACAAATTTCAAATTTCAAATATACTTAGACTTTTATGCTGGCTGCCACTCACATTTGATTAACAATTTTGTGTGTGTGTTTTTTTTAATAATTAATATCATCATTTTAACTTTTTATTATTATTACAATCTAGTACGTTAGGTTATTAGCTTTAATATTGTTATTTTATTAATGTGTTGATATTTGAGCAAGAAATAATCATATTAAAAACAAGCAATTAATTCAAAGAAATATGCTATTATAAATTTAAGGATTCTTATACATATTTTATAAATAATTATAAATAAATAATCTAGTATGTCTCTCTCTCTCTCTCTATATATATATATATATAATAGCGATAATTCCAAAACAGTACACCAATACCAACCAGTACCGAAATATTTCGTTCTCCTAGTCAAACCGAAACAACCTCCGGTACGAAATTGACTGCCTTGCTTTCAGCACCCTCGCTACTCCAGGAAGGCATGTGCTATTTGTTCTACATTAGAAGAATCGTAGCGTTATTGAGGCAACTACGGCAAATATCTAGCTTAACATCTCCTCTACAAAGTCCAAATGCATATACTTCGTCAAGATTTTTTCCATAAGAAAAATTATAGAACCCGTAGACAATTTCTGTGTTGGAGGAGAGGGAGGAGAGGACGTGATTGAAGTTTGCATTGTAGTTACTGTTGCCTGTGTAGTTACCCTATTGTCTAAGCAGAAATAGTCTAGGAAGTTTGGCTGAGCAATGGCTTGAGAAATTAGTATGCAAATGGAAAAGAGGAAGACAAAGTCTTGAAGAAACCATTGCCATGTGTTTGGTAGATCATATTGTGGCTTGCTGTTTACTTGAATAAGACTACAGCGAGAGAAAGAACAAATAGATAAATTGCACCAACCTTTTTGATGTTGAACAAAATAATACTCCTCCCAAACAATTGATAAATGACATTCCCCTTGAGGTTATTATAAATGTAACAAATAAACTCATGCCCTCTCATAGTATTACTTACCTAAGGGAATATTTATTATTATTTTTTTAAAATGTCACTCATTTGTACAAACCATTTGAGGTTAAGTTTCCTTGTACAAACCTCACGGGAGGGAGGTCTTATTTTGTCCAAAGTTTTAGTATGATCCCTTAAGAAAAAATGGAATATCTTTTCCGAAAGTCCAGTATGGATTTATATTTTGTATTTATATAAACCGTGAAGGAGTGTCATTTTTTTTTTTTTTTTTTTTGAGAATGAATGCTACGAACTTTTATTAAGAAAACCCGGCCAAATCAGCCTGATATGAATCAACAACGTCCGATGGAACATCTTCCATCCATACTACACAATTTGGGATAGTAACAGCTAACTTCGCCAAATCATGCGCTACTAGGTTGCCCTCTCTCTTTGTATGAGAGTAAGACAATAAAGAAAAAGCTGGAATGAAACTGTGGGCATCTTGAATCAAAAGGCCAAATGGAGCAAGTCCAACGTCCTTGGTTTCTAAAGCCTTAATCACCAGCAACGAATCTCCCTCAAGAACAGCTTCTGAGATGCCCACCTCCCTAGCAAACTCAAGAGCCCTTGTGGCTGCCATGGCCTCAATTTCAATTGGCTGGAGGAGTTGGGGAATTTTTTCTGACATGGCTGCAAGCACTAAACCTTCTCTGTTACGGATAATAACTCCCACACCTGAACATTTTTCTTCGGCAAAAACGACTCCATCAAAATTAATCTTGAAGATGTCCAATGGAGGTGGCTTCCAACGTGTTCTCATGCGTGGTCGGCTAGGTGGAGGTGGCGGTAAGATGGCTTGAAATTCTGAATATCTCTCAGCTGCGAATTGAGAAAGAAAGTTCAGGGAGCAACATGGCTGTTGAGAGCGCACCTGGTTCCTTTGAGTCCAGATGGTCCACACCGTGAATGCAAAGAGAGTTGGCTTCCGTTGATGTTCAAATACCCAAGCCACCAATTCACTGAAGCTGGAAAAAGAAGTATGGTTCCGAAAATTCCACGTGATGTCCTTATCCCACACACAATCCAGATTTTTACAACTCCATACCGCATGAATCATGTCTTCCGCTTCACACCGACACCGGTCGCAGGTCTGATCCGTGATAATAGTTCTACGCAGAAGATTGCTCTTTGATGGAAAGGAGTTACGGCAAGCTCTCCAAACTAGATTCTTCACTTTATTCGGACATGCCAAAGCCCAGATTTTCTTCCATAGGCCTTTTTCATGATCAGGCCGAACCTCCATGTGAGAACCATCCTCTGCTTCCTTCAAGAACCGGTACCCCAGCTTGCAATTAAACTTTCCATCCTGTGCTAGTGGCCAAAACAGTGAGTCTTCAGTAGCTTCCCAGGCCAATGGAATGTTCTTAATTTCTTCTGCTTCTTGCGGTGCAAACATTCCATCCACCATGTCAGCATTCCATGTGCGTGTCCCTTCATCTATCAAACAATCCACAGTAGCTTCCTCCATAGATTCCACCATCGGGGATGCTACCTTAGTTGGGTGTTTTCGTGGCAGCCAATAATGTTGCCATATTTTGATAGATTTCCCATTGCCTACCCTCCAACAAGCTCCTTCTAGGACCACATCATGACCTCTCAAGATGCTTTTCCAAGCATACGATCCGGAAGAGGATTCTTTTGCATCAATTAGAGAGCCATGAGGAAAAAACTTCGCCTTGAACACCTTGTAAAAGAGAGAGTCCTTATTGTGGATAAGACGCCACGCTTGCTTTGCTAGAAGTGCATCATTAAAGTGAGCCAAATCACGAAAGCCCATTCCTCCTACCATCTTAGATTTTGTTAATTCACTCCAACAGAGCCAATGAATTTTCCTTCGATCACGCCTTTGGCCCCACCAATATCTTCTTATCATAGCCTCAATATCCTCACAAAGCCCAATGGGAAGTTTGAAGCAACCCATGGCATAGGAAGGAATAGCTTGGATTACAGATTTAATGAGTACCTCTCTACCGGCTTGTGATAACAACTTGCTCTCCCATCCTTGAAGCTTCCTCCAAACCCTTTCTTTTATATAATCAAAACTCGCCTTTTTTCCCCTACCCACAAAAGATGGCAGCCCTAAGTACTTCTCATAGGATTTAACTTCTTGAAGTTGGAGAAGATTTTTGATATTTACTTTTGCTTCTTCCGATGTAGACTTGCTAAAGAAGATTGTAGTCTTGTCTTTGTTGATCTTTTGCCCCGACAACGACTCATAATCAGTAAGCAACTTCAAAATATTATTACAATCCTCATAGGTTGTCCTGCAAAAAAGCAAGCTATCATCTGCAAAAAATAAGTGGGTTAATTTCGGGCCTCTCTTGCATAAGGAAAAACCTTTGAGATCACCAATTCTTGTCGAGTGTTTAATGAGAGCATGTAGACCTTCAGTACAGAGGAGAAAAAGGAAAGGAGAGAGTGGATCCCCTTGCCTTATACCGCGTTTGGGATGAATCATTCCCATGGGTTCACCATTAACCATAATGGAGTATGTCACCGTTCTAACACAACTCATAACAAGAGCAATCCACCTAGAGCAAAATCCCATTCTCTCCATAAGTTTCTCCAAATAAACCCATTCAACCCTATCATAGGCCTTACTCATATCTAGTTTTAAGGCCATAAATCCATGTCTACCCGAGCTATGATGCTTCATATGATGGAGAGTTTCAAAGGCAACCATAATATTATTTGAAATTAGGCGATCTTTAGCAAAAGCAGATTGGTGTTCAGTGATTAGGGATGGAAGGAATTTCTTTAGTCTATTAGCTAGGACCTTGGAATATATTTTGTAGAGAACATTACATAGACTAATAGGACGAAACTCAGTCACTAGTTCAGGATTATCAACTTTTGGCACAAGAGTAATAAGAGTATGGTTTCTAGGGTCGGGTAAAGTACCTGTATTTAACCAAGAGAGGATGGCATTGGCTACATCATACTTCATAAGCTCCCAAAAATGCTGATAGAAGAGTGGAGGCATTCCATTCGGACCCGGAGCCTTTAAAGGTGCCATTTGATTTAAAGCTTCCCACACTTCCAATTCTGAAAAATCACGCACCAAATCTGCATTCATCTCTTCCGTCACCAAGCAAGGGATTTTCTCAAGAGCCTCCACAGTAAGGCTCGGGTTTGAAGAGGAGAAAAGCTCTTCATAGTAATTCGTCAACTCCAAACCCATTTCCTCACTCTTGGTTAACCACTTACCTCTAGCATTTTTAATCTCCCTGATTAAATTCTTCCTGAACCTCTTTGTTGCCTTGCTATGGAAGAAGGCTGTATTGCTATCGCCTTTACTAAGCCATAAAACTCGTGATCTTTGGCACCACATTCTAGCTTCTCTATCTAGAAGGATATTAATTTCAGCCTTGAGACCCCTAACTCGAGAGTTATTCCCACTTACTATTGCTTCATTATCAGCCACCACAAGCAATTTCTTCTTCTCTGCTAATTCCCTTCTCACATGACCAAAGTTATGCTTACTCCACCGAGTTAATTCCTGTTCACATTGAGCCACCTTTTTCAAGATAGCTAAGCCTGGGTTCGGTTCACAAGTATTATTCCAAGTTTCTTCAATAGTTTCACCACAAGAGGGCTCGGACAACCACATTTCCTCAAACCTAAAGCATTTCTTCCTACTAGGCTCTTCCAATCCCAGTAAATTTACCCAAAGGGCAGAGTGATCCGATGACATAGATTGAAGGTGATGGACTCTAGTTCCTGGAAATTTATGAAACCAGGAATTAGTAGCCAGGCACCGATCTAATCTTAGTCTAACAGAATGTCCATCATCAAAGTGTCTTGCCCATGTAAATTTTGAACCTACAAAACCCAAGTCCATGAAGCCACACTCATCAATCACATCTCTAAATAACTGCATTTGATTGTGATCCCTCCTCGGCCCACCCAACTTCTCATCATGCCATAATTTCATTAAAATCCCCGACACAGAGCCAAGGTCTATTCTGCCTTGAATTCAAAGTCCTCAATTTGTTCCATGCATCAATTCTCCTTGAGGTCTCAGGTTCCCCATAAAAGCCAATAAATCTCCATTCATTCTCGGAGTTCCCATTGATAATAGTGTCAATATAATACCTGTGTGAATCTACTACAGTAAGGTTCACAGTATTCTTCCAAAGTAACACTAAGCCACCACCTCTGTTAACCCTCGACACCACCCACTTCTGATCAAAATTAATTTTGCTCAACGTACGGTCTAGCCTTGCATCATCTGCCCATGTTTCGGCTATAAACACGACAGAGGGATCTTTAGCCCATATCAAAGTAACGAGCTCATTTTCTGTACGTAGGTTCCCTAGCCCACGACAGTTCCACACAAGTAGACTCATTGCTTCTAGCAGGGCTGGAACCCAGCCTCTGCCAATATCTTCTTCTTGGTTGTGCCTGCTTGGGAAACCTTTCTTTTCTTTGGTAACTCAAGTAAGCTTTCTGTTTCCTCAGCCACACGTTGCTCCCCTACTGCTTCGGTCATTACTGTGTCTGTCCCTATCTCAGTTCTAGCAACTCTTTTCCATGAGCCTTCAACATGCATGGGTCTGGTCTGAGTATTGGAAGTCATTGCTTGAGAGGCACGTGGTAAGGAGATGTTAAGTGGTGCACGTGCTTGTGCATGCAGCTCATTAGAATCCTTAATAGAAGGTGATTCTATAATATTTTCCTTACCAAGACATGCTCTGTTTTCAGCTACATTCAAATCCACCAAGTCAAACTTTCGAATTTCCTTATCAATATCCTCTATTACCTCTTCGAACTCACAGGCATGCTTATTTATCTCCCCAAAATCCGGTAGATTTGATCTTTCAAAATTCGTGACACTCCTTGACTCTTGTGGCGATATATTCTCCATATTTATTTCCTGAAAATCCGGAGCAATATTTGCACTAGGAGGCTCACTAATACTTTCCTTATCAGGATGAATAACCTCCGGCGAAGGTTTAACTGAACAGACAACCACCACGGGAGGCTTCTGAACTGGTTCGCTGTTCGTCGTCGATGCACCCGATTTCCTGCTAGCAAAAAAACCAGGGACTTTAACCATATTTCTCCTTGTAGACACAAACGGCGCTGCCTTGATCCAGGATCCGAACTGCTGTGACTTAGTTTTCAGACTTCCTTCACTCTCAATCCAAAGAGGACAATCACGATCATTGTGAGTTAGGCAGCCGCACCAATAGCACAGATTGGGGAGTCATTCATATTTGAAAGACACCCACAATTCTTTGCCATTGTCAAGTGAAATTACCCTTCCCCTACACAAAGGTTGAGTGATATCCACTGAGACTCTAACTCTCATAAAGTTATCTCCTTCCGAATCAGAATCATCAGTCGAGGCATTAATCCTCCCTGCCGCCTCACATATTTGTTCGGCCACTTTTCGTCTCCGAAATCTCACTGGAAGGTCGTGAACTTGCACCCAGAAACTAGCTCTATTAAACTCCATATCCTTCACGTCTGTATCTTTGTCATAGCATTGTAATACCATGAGATGTTTATCAAAACTCCATGGCTCGGCATCAATAACTTTCTCCATCTCTTCCTTATTATCAAAAGTAAACAAAACCACATGATCTCCCTCTTTTTTGATTTTAAAACCATTCACTGATCTCCATAACGGTGTGAACGTTTTGGCTATCGCATCAATGTTGAGAGCTCGCTTTGTCAGGAATTTTGCAGCTAATATGTACTCTGTTGCTGCCTGTTCTTCCGAAATTCGAAGGTTTGACCCTTCGCACTCCGATAGTGTTAAACAACTCCATGATCTCGTTAGGTCCTCCATCCTAAGGAATAAAAGAAAACTGTTTCCCTAACCCCTGGAAGAAAAAAACCACAAAGCCTCAAGGCAAACTTGTTGCCTTGGGGGACACAAACACCTTCAAAGAAGGGACTGCTATTCTACAACCTAGGAGAAGATGGAGACCCACCTTTCGCTAGCGAGGAGAAACCAATTGGGACATTAAGTTTGAAGGAGTGTCATTTCATTCCATGTTTCGTGGCACTTTTATTAAGTGAAATCTCAGAGAAGATTTGTGTAATTTACCCAAAAATAAAAGTACAAATGGAAGAATTTACTAAAGGGATAAATGAGATTTTTAACTTGTAGATTTGAGAATTGAAAGTTGAGAAAGAAGGTATTTTTGTACATATGATTTGTCTGATTGGGAAAAAAAATCAAAATAAAAAGGAGATTCTTATTTTAAAGAAATGGATAATTTTTTTTTTTTTTTTTTTGGTGAGGGAACATAATTAAAAGAAATGCTAAAATGCAAAATGCACCTTCTATGTTTGACTGAAATTAATTTTAGTTTTCTAATTTTACTTTCATTCAATTGAGTCCAATAAATTTGAAAGTTATTCAATTCAAGTCTTCTATTCAATTTCATTAAAAAAATTTATGTTAAATATGCAATTAACTAAAGAAAAAAAAAATTTGGAAAAAAATAATTCTTACATAAAAAATTTATAATATATTTTTTCATGTGAAAATATATTTTTTTTTTTAGGGAAATTTTTTTTAACTAAATTGGATAGAAATTCTGAATTTAATAAATTTAAAACTTGAATGATTCAAATGAATGGAAGTAAAATTAGTATTTAAATGAATTTCAGCCAAACTTAAAAGATATAATTTACATTTTAGCCTAAAACAAATTAAATAGTACAAAATCTAAGGCACATAACACCCATCAACTAGAAGTTGAGTCAAAATATAAGGAGGATTAGAGAACAACACGAAAATCTAGAGCATTGAACCTTCTAATTAAAACACCACTAAAACATGTTGATAGTAAATTTTCCAGAGACAAAATTTCAATGATCAGTTGTATTTGGTGAAGACATCAAGTGACTTCTTGATCATCCAACGCACTGATGGAAATTTTGTTAATGCAAAAGGAAATTTTGTTACTTACTCAGTTCCAGTGACACACAACCTTTGGTTTGTCCATACCGTACAAAGTTGTTTTGTGTCTACAAGTTAGATTTCAGCAAGAAAATGTTAGAAAAGACGGAATCTTTGAAGGATCAAGTTGTGTTAGCATTAGAAAGACATACTTTTTTGCCGAAAGTTCTGCGCACTGATTTCCTTTTCACAATTTGTGAACCACACTTGCTCTGCTTGGATTTCCACGCACTGAGCCTAGTCATTTCCACAGGTGGGACATGAGTTACCTCTTTTTGCAGAGCCAAAAAACCTCAACACATACCAACTTCTACCTTTGGGTGAATTGAACTTTATTTTTACAAGGTAACAATCAATGCCATTGGGGAATTCCGAAAATTTTAATAGATGCTGATCCTACCCTTATTTATTGTGTCCTTCAATTGGACAAGCTTGTGATCTGTGAATTTTAGCTGAAAAGGTTATCGGAGTACTGTCTTGGCACTCTCTCAAATAGAATGAAAATTACCTGTTTTACCTTTTTGCTAATGAAAAACATTTTCAAGATTGCATTTGGGGTCGAGGATTTAGAATAAATGCATTCAAAAGTATAAATTTCATCAGCACATGAAGATTTTCTTGTCAGAAAAAAAAAAATAAATAAAAAACACACAAATATTTTGTGTTATAAGAGAGAAAAAAGAAAGGAAAAAAAAGTGAGGTTACTTTAACAAATCACTTATGATATTAAATAACATATATTTAATCATTTCAAATTCATAATATTCATTACAAAAAATTGTACTTTTTTAATGGAAAAATTTGTATATTTTTGAATGCTTCCTTCAAATTTATGGTCAAATGTGCTGTGGCCTCTGGGCAGTCATAATGGTTATTTTCAAATAAAAGAACCATAATTGTACTTCAATTTTGCCATAGTTCACGCGGACAAAATGGCCTTATGCCCTTTTCACCCAAATTATATAGCCTTATGCCCCCCTTCCCAAACTAATTAGGGAAATGCCCTTCTTTTGTAATTCAATTTTCTCAAAATCGAGTTAAAAAAAAAAAATTTCTGGAGCCCTATAGTGACGTTTTTAAGGACTTATAGTGACGTTTTAAGGACCTATAGTGACGTTTTGTAACTCAATTTCATGGAGCTCGAGTTACAAAACGCCACTATAGGTCTTTAAAAACGTCACTATAGGGCTTAACTCGATTTTGAGAAAGTCGAGTTTCAAAAGAGGGGCATTTTCCTAATTAATTTGGGAAGGGGGGTATAAGGCTATATAATTTGGGTGAAAAGGGCATAAGGCAATTTTTTCCCAGTTCACGCTGATAACTTTTGAACAACTTGTATCAATGGCATGGACTGAAATCATTATCTACTACAAGGGACAACTAGAAATTTTAGGGTGATAGAAACAAAGATAAATTGGTTTTGTTTTCTTTATCCAACTCCAAAATACGTACTTATTTATATAAAACAAAGCTTGTAAACATTACAACTTTACAATTACAAGCCTTGATAATTTGATTTTTTGTAGATTTTTTCCCTTGAAATATGCTTACTGATATTCAATCTATTTCAACATTTTCCACCTATATAAACAAAAAAAAAAAAAATCTAGTACCACAAGCATTGCCACAACTTTCCTACATGGCTACTAGAAGAACTCATAAGCTATTCTTCACCCATTTTCTCCATGAAGCCACACATACTTCAATTTTATTACTAACAAAATTTTAGCCCACCAAGCTTGAACCATATTGTTTTGAATTTGATGATCACAAATGTTAGGACATATGTGGAACTTGTTATGAACATATGTCATTTAGAATTGGCTAATTCTTTGATAAAACGCAATTTACTTGTAATTGAGTAGATCTAGGATGTGTTTAATACTTCAAGGAACAACAGTTCAAGTCCAAGTATTGAAGCCATGCAAATCTGTAAAAGAATCAAGTGAAGAAGTGTTGTTCATTAAAGCTCGACAAATGTATTTGTCGAGATTTAATATTTGAAGCTCAACAGATAGCTCGACAGCTGTATCTATCGAGAATTACGAAATTCAAATTTCTAGATCTGTTTTTCATGCATATCCAAGCTATTTGTGTAGGGTTTCTTTTCTCAGAACCCTAGACATATATAAAGATTATTTTAAGGGCCGTCTCACTTGATGCAAAGGTTGTTGCAATTGTTGTTGCACTCACATTGTGACCGGAGACAAAAATTGCCCTAGTTCATCTTTCTCTTGAAGAAGCTGCTGCATCTGTGTGCCAAAGGTTTTGTAACCAAGGAGCTTCTTAATTTTCATCGTGTGGATGAGCCGAAGAATTTTGCAGCCAACATCTTTCTTAAGTTGGTGTGTTAGTCACGTACTTGGAGCCGAACATTGAAAGGAGAGATTGTCACTACATTACAAGTCCAATTATGCATTGGGATAAAGGTTCAACTGTGGGTTGGTATAAGGTATTAAGATTCCTTTACTTGTAACCGCTTGTTTTGATAATAGTGGATTCTCGGGAGTGGTGACCTTAAATTCACCCGGTGGGGTTTTGCCTCGGTTGTTTTCCTCATTTGTGAACAAATCACCTGTGCCAAATTTAATTTTTGCTGCATTTAGTTATTTGGTGATTTGTTTGTGCTACCACGTGTATTGCATGTTAATTGACTTAATTAATTCACTTGGCTAATTAATTGATTAATTTACCTAAGGGGTCAATACATTTTTGGCCTATTAACAAAAATTCCAGCAAACTATCAATATGGCCTTAGAAGTAGAACTATAGAACTCTTTCTTTTCTTTTCCCCTCTTTTAAATTGTACTATATATAGGCAGTCTTAAACCTTGTAAGGTTGAATTTATTCAACCATCTAATTGGCTTTATTCCGTGCCAAATTTGCTTGTAATTCAGCATTTAGTAACCCTGTATTTAGGTGGGTTTGATGTAAGGGTAGTGAGTGAGATAGAGTGAAGATTGCTCAAGAGTGTGCAAGAAAACAGAGACTCGCGGCTGGGACTCGCGGGTTACTCGCGGCTGCAAGCCGCCAGACGCAGCACACGTGCCAAGCATGCTGGAAGGTGAACAGTCATGCAAGCTGGAGCACTACAGGACAAAATAGGACAACTGGCCATACGGTTATCTCGCGACTGGATCTCGCGACTTGGTCAAGCCGCGAGGTCAAGCCGCGAGCCACCCCTGTTTTGTTAAACCTGACGTTTCACATTCCTCTCCCACTCTAGTATAAATACCCCTTTTACCCACGATTGTGAGAGAGCTTCCAGAGAGAATTTTGAGAGAGAAACCCTAAAGAAAAACAAGATTGATTCACCCACAATCTATACCTTAGAGTCTCTCCAAATTCCCCAACTCTCTTCCTCTCCATTGTCAAATCCTTGAAAGGCATTATACCAAACCTGGTTCTCACCATCATCATCACTGTGAGACAGTTGTTTGGATTTCTGGGAAGCAGTTAGGAAGGAACCAATCTTCATTGGTTGATGCTATGGTCTAGTAGCGGAATCCGGGAAGCTAGAAAAGAAAAAGGTTCGGCGCAACCTCGTTGGAGCAAGAAGCTTGGAGGGCTTAGGTGCACTGGGTAGATTAGGCTTGGAGGGTCTATTGCTGTCCTTGTATCCCAACTACATTTTCTAGTGGATTATTGACCGCTTGGAGGGCGGCGGAGAGGTTTTACGCCGAGGGCTTCGGTTTCCTCTTCGATAACACATCGCGTGTTATCTTTGTGTTTGCATCTTCCTTCCTCTCTATCTTTGCCTTTTTATTATCTGCTGTGGATTTTATTTTGTGTTGGCTTAGATAGTTTTTAACCAATTACATATTATAGCATATGTTAAGTTTCCGCACACTAGTTGTTTGACATATTGCTTGAATTGGTTAAGTTGTAATTTGGGGGTCTAAACGTTCAAAGGTGTTTAAACACGTTTTTGAACTTTCAATTGGTATCAGAGCGGGTACACTGCTATTGGTTTCATTACCATTGTGTGATCCTTGACTCCCTTTTGAGATGGATAGGTCTCAATCCCTAAATGCACCTCCATATTTTGATGGTAGTAATTATGCTTTTTGGAAGGTTCGCATTAGAGCATTTCTGTGCTCCATTGATGAATCTGTTTGGGATGCAGTTGAGAGTGGTTGGACTAGACCTGAGGCAGCCAAATCCATATGGGATAAGGCAGCACTCGCTGCATCTAATGCTAACAGTAAAGCTTTAAATGCTATTTTCTGTGGTGTGTCTCCAGATGAATTTCACAGGATTTCTCATATCACCATTGCCAAAGAAGCATGGGAGATTTTGGAAACCACCTATGAAGGCACGAAGAAAGTGAAAGACACCAAGTTACAAATGCTGACCACTCGGTTTGAGAATCTTAAAATGAGTGAGGATGAGTCCTTCGACTCTTTCTATGGGAAGCTGAATGAGGTGGTAGTCAGCAAGTTCAACTTGGGGGAGAAAACGGAGGATTCAAAGATTGTAAGGAAGATCCTTCGATCATTGCCGGAAAGTTTTCGTGCTAAAGTGACAGCAATTGAAGAGAGCAAGGACCTTGATGACATCAAAGTGCAGGAGCTGGTGGGTTCTTTGCAGACTTATGAAATGTCGCTGCCCAATCAACGGAAGAGTAAATCTCTTGCTCTAAAGACCGTTAATGAGAAGGTGGAAGATCAAGACTCATCAGGAGAAGATGTGGTTGACAAAGATGTTGCTTACCTTGTCAAAAATTTTAGAAAGTTCTTGAAATTCAAAAATAATGGAAAATTTGATGATAAAAGAAAATTCCAAAGTTCTGGAAGGGAGAAAAGGGAATTCAAAAGGAAAGATGGAAAAGAGTCCCAACCTACACAAGGTGTCACTTGTTTCGAATGTAACGGGCATGGACACTTTAAGAAGGAATGTCCGAATTATTTGAAATCGAAAGGTAAAGTGTATGCCACGACCTTGAGTGACTCGGATTCGTCTGACTCAGAATCTAAAGAGAGCTGTGATGGAGAGGGGAACTATTCGGCTTTTATGACTATTGCTCATGTTGAGTCTTCAGATGAGTTGAATCTGCTTGTACGAGACCTTGGAGAACATAGTGATGATGAATCACTAGGAATTGTTGAAGAATCAGATGCTGAAGAGGAAGAAAGCACAACAAATCTTCAAGAGAATTATAACTCACTCTTGGAGAAGTCGGGTGAGTACACAAGGGTGGCCAAGGCTGCTGTGAGAAAAATGAAGAAGGCTGAGGAAGACTACAAAAGTCTCCTAATCCGATATAGGGAGGCCAAATGTGAGATAGAAACACTGAATGGTGAGTTATCCGAAGCTTACACAAAAGTAAGATTTCTTGAGAATGAGGTTGTGCAAGCAAATGCTAAAGTAGAGAGGGTCACCACCAAGAAGCTAGATGATGTTATCTCACCTCAAAAGAGCTTTTCAGACAAATCCGGATTGGGATATACCGGAGGAAGTAGTTCATCTGGAAATGTCACTAAAGAAGTGAAGTTTGTAAAGGCCAAAGATCCAGTTGTAGCTGACCTTACTGATGAGAAACTCAAGATGGAGGAGAAGAAGAATGTGGTGAACCAACGGATGCTGAATCCCCGTAGTCAATCAGTGGGCAGGTCTGAATCTCGTGCCAAGTCTCACCCACGACCATAAAGAGGTCCTAGAGCGACTTATGTGTGTCATTATTGCGGACTTCAAGGGCATACTCGACCAAATTGCCAAAAGCTGAGAGCAAAGAACAGTGCAACTCCTCAAAGGTCAGGAGGACCTAGAAATGATAGAAGAATTTGAGCAGGTGATCAATCTAGAGATCAGAATGGTGATCCCGGAATGATGAACGTGATGAAGATGATTGGTGCATTCACCAACTGCTTGGAAAGCTTCTCACGAAGGTTTGAAAGCCCTAACTCCCGTACCCAATCCTATAAGGAAATCACCCCAAACGCAAGTGACGTGTGGGTGAAAAAGGGTACTCATGCATAAGCATTACAACATGTCCATGCATTAATACTTCCTATGCTTTGCGACGATGTTTGTTTGTTTGCTTATTGTTTTTGCTGCTGGCTGTTTGCTTGTCTACTTGTGCATATTTTTTTAATCTTTTTCTTCTTATGTGTCAAAAATCCAAAATTCACATAAAAATTAGAAAATCAAAAGTTTGATTGACATTGTTGAGTTTTTGTCTCAAAACATGTTTTGCCTTGTACCTTTGTGCAAATGGCTTTGTGCATTTTCGAGCATTGCTTGTTTCTTTGCACTCATATCTCTGTGGGAAAAATCTTGAAATCTTTGTGATTGTTGTAAATAGATCTTCAAACTTGTCATGAATGATGAGTGAATGGTTATGTTAATCTTGAGACATGCATAGACTTGTGTCTATATATCTTCCCACTCTTTATTTTTGTTATTGCTAAAAAGAGCTCACCAAATGTAAATCTCCAAATGAAAAGAGATATTGAGCTGCAAAAGCCTGTCGCACATACTAGTATTCGACTAGGAAAAAGGGAAAGCGACCAAAAATTAAAGAGAAATGTTTATTCAAAAGGCCAAAGGCTTGATCATTAAAGAGATTTATCAAATATCACTCTCACAATGAGAGGTGTTGTCTCAAAAGGATCAAAAAGATCAAATGTTATGATTGAAAGTGGAGTCAAATGTAAAGCTCCAAGTCATGTTATCAAGTTTTGTGGGAGGTCATATATACATATTTCTATAAGTGAGATAGATCACATGATCTAGTGCTAATTATGTATGCCTTGGTTGAATTGATCATTGAAGCTTCACATTAGACTAAGGTCTATCTCATTGTTGATATCCACACACAACACACAAGTTTATGTTCAATGAATGCCATAATCATTTGTGTAATTGTACTTGATGAAATATGTTTTTCACATGCTCAATCTTTGTTGTTTCAAGCACAAAAAGATTTTTGAGTGTTTTAGGTGTTTTTGGAAAGTATTTTGTTGAAAAATCTGAAAATTTCAAAAATCCAGTTTTGCCCTGTTTTGGCGGCTTAGTCGCGGGTATGTCAAGTCGCGAGCCTCAGTCGCATGTTCGCAAGTCCATTTTGGCGACTTGTTCGCGAGTGAAAGGTCCAGTCGCGAGGTTACTCAGAGATTTTCGCGGCTCAGATCGCGACTCACTCGCGGGTAGACCTTCCAGTCGCGAAAAACACTT
Source organism: Quercus tomentella (assembly GCA_028535165.1). Classification (NCBI taxonomy): domain Eukaryota; kingdom Viridiplantae; phylum Streptophyta; class Magnoliopsida; order Fagales; family Fagaceae; genus Quercus; species Quercus tomentella. The sequence continues at coordinate 14,186,745 of JAPQVY010000122.1, forward strand.
AGAAAAATTTTTCAAATTTTTGTCCTTGAGTGTTTTGGTGGCTCAACCTGGCGACTTGCTGGCGACTCACCTCAGTCGCGAAAATCGCGTGTTTGGCAGAAACAGGAGCAGTTTTTAAATCTTTTTTCAGTTTTCCCTTGAACATTTGAACTGTTCATCTTCTCTCTAAAATATCTCCTTCCCAAACACTCCGTGCTCCCATTTCCAATCTCCATTGTTGCATATTTTCTGCTCAAATTCTTCATGTCACAGGTATGGGTTTTCAGTTTTGAACTCATTTCTACTTGATTTTGTGTTTTTTCCCTTTGATCTTTCGCATATGTTCATAATTTAGAAATGGGTTTGTGTTTTGGCCATTGTTCTTTGTTCATGCTTAGCTTGCGGATGTTGTTGTTAAAGTTTGTGTTGATCTTGGTTGTTTCCTTTCTGGACTTCATCCTGTGCTTAGCTTAGTGTGTCTTTTCTTTTATCTGAACTTGAGCTGTTGAATTGTTTCAAATTGTTCCGTTTGAGGTTGTGAGTTTTTACAGTGATGAATGTGCATGCTCTATTGTGTAAATCCATTGGGTGCATCTGTTAGTTTCACAATGCTGGTTATGAGCCTTATCATTTTCCATTATCTGTCTCATTGACATATATCTGCCTTTAGGATAGTTTCTATATCTGATGATTTTATATGTGTTTCCTATCTTAGGCTTGTTTATCCATGTGATTTTTCTAAGTAGCTTATGATTTAAGTGTTCAAAGTTCATTTGTTTGGCTGAAATCTCTTTGTTAAACTACATGGTACTGACTTGTTCTGCACATATATTGCTCTATACTGTTGTGGCCTCTTCTGATTGTTCACAGATGGCTCCCTCACCTCTTAAGAAGAAAACTCCTGCAAAGAAGGCTGACAAAAGATTGAAAATGGATCATAAACTGTTTAGGTCAGTTCATCACTTTGAGAGATACAAGGATAACTTCTTGAAAGCAGGAATTATTCAAGAAAGATTTGTAGATTTGGAGGACTTGAGACAAACCTTTATCCCCAGCTGTTTTGAAGGAAGAGGATGGGAAAAGCTTCTGAGTGATTTCCCTGTAGTGTGTGAACCCCTGATTAGGGAATTTTACTCAAATGCTGTGATAAAGGAGAATGAGTTAAGTTGCTGGGTTAGAGGTAAGGAATTCATTTTGGATGCACATGTCATAGATGATGCATTAGGCCTTGAAGGATTAGAAGATGAGGAATTTATCAACTACAAGGATAGGAGTGTTTCTATTGAAACAGTTCAACAAAGGATAGGTGGGCAGAGAGAAGGGAAATGTTTGAATACCACTGCCTTTCCAGTGGACATGAGGTGTCTAACAATCATCATGATGTTTAACCTCTATCCCATTAAGAAGTTGACTACAATCAATTGTGCTAGAGCAATCTTTCTGATGGATCTCAAAGAAAAGAATTTCATAGACATAAGTTCCCACATATATGACACCATTGTGGATGAGACAAGAACAACCTCTAGGCCAAAATTGATCTTTCCCAGCTTGCTGATGAGGATTTTTAGAAGGAAGGGTGTTCCAATCCCTCAAGACATCAGTCCCATGTCCACACCTTCTGCCATTAACAAGCTTACTTGCAAAATGATAAGTGTTAGGCTTCCAGGAGAAGAAGATGAAGGTGATGAAGGAGAAGGTGTCCCAATGGATACTAAAGCAGAGGCAGCAGGGCATGCATCAACCTCAACACCCAGGAGGAGTGGCAAAAGACCCAGAGCATCAACTTCTTCAGATACACCTCCAGATGCTTTCCAAATCATTCTGGAAAGACTTGATGGGATCAGAGAAATCCAAACTGAGCACTCTGAAAGGATGAGAGCCATGCAGGACCAGATTGATGTTTTGTCTGCAAAACTTGACAGCTTCACCACTCAGCCTGCACAGTGACCCTTTGGCCATTCCTGTCAAAAAGGGGGAGATGTTTCTGTTGATAATGACATTGATGATTGAGAAGCAGAAAAGCAGCTCTTAAGGGGGAGTAATGTGTTGAGGGGGAGTTGTCAAATTCAAAGACTTTGTTTATAGATGTTTATGTTTTGAGTACTCTTAGTGTTTTTATGGGTTTGATACACTGTGTTTTGGTGTATAGTTGTTTTTAACTCTTAACCTATACTTTTGGCTTAATCTTTAATATGTTTTGCTGATGTTTTTCAGGATGTTTTGTGATCTGTACCCATGTGCTTTTGTAAGCTTTTAGGGTTAATGTTTTATGCATAGTTTGTAGGCTTTATGGTATGTACCTTGCTTAATTGCAGCCTTTATGCTATGTTGAATTCAGTACTTTAATCTAAATGTCTTGCATTTTGATCTATGTACTGTCACTCTTGTGCCCTTGTAGGATTGTTCCTAGATGCATATACCTTGTGTACTATGCATTGGTTGAGTGTTGAACATACAAGTGTCTTGCCTTGTGCTTGTTAACTTGTATGTCCTTGTGTTCATTCCAAGTGTGAATAAGCACTGTGTTCACTACCTTGTGGTGTTCACTTGGTTGATCAAGCCATGGTTTGTTTCTTAACTCCATCTTTGCTTGATCACATATTTCCTGTTTCATATGCATGTTATGATTTTCTGCCTACAATGATCATGGTGTATTGTTGTGTTTCAGGAGTATTATGTTCATATGATTCAAGTGCTTCACAGCTTCTAGAGTTAGGTGTGAGTGAGTTTTGTTCAACTGTTCCCAACTCACATGTTAAGTCTAGAGTCTGTTTTAGGGTTTTGTCACGGAATAGCCAAAGGGGGAGATTGTAAGGTTGAATTTATTCAACCATCTAATTGGCTTTATTCTGTGCCAAATTTGCTTGTAATTCAGCATTTAGTAACCCTGTATTTAGGTGGGTTTGATGTAAGGGTAGTGAGTGAGATAGAGTGAAGATTGCTCAAGAGTGTGCAAGAAAACAGAGACTCACGGCTGGGACTCGTGGGTTACTCGCGGCTGCAAGCCGCCAGACGCAGCACACGTGCCAAGCATGCTGGAAGGTGAACAGTCATGCAAGCTGGAGCACTACAGGACAAAACAGGACAACTGGCCATACGGTTATCTCGCGACTGGATCTCGCGACTTGGTCAAGCCGCGAGGTCAAGCCGCGAGCCACCCCTGTTTTGTTAAACCTGACGTTTCACATTCCTCTCCCACTCTAGTATAAATACCCCTTTTACCCACGATTGTGAGAGAGCTTCCAGAGAGAATTTTGAGAGAGAAACCCTAAAGAAAAACAAGATTGATTCACCCACAATCTATACCTTAGAGTCTCTCCAAATTCCCCAACTCTCTTCCTCTCCATTGTCAAATCCTTGAGAGGCATTATACCAAACCTGGTTCTCACCATCATCATCACTGTGAGACAGTTGTTTGGATTTCTGGGAAGCAGTTAGGAAGGAACCAATCTTCATTGGTTGATGCTATGGTCTAGTAGCGGAATCCGGGAAGCTAGAAAAGAAAAAGGTTCGGCGCAACCTCGTTGGAGCAAGAAGCTTGGAGGGCTTAGGTGCACTGGGTAGATTAGGCTTGGAGGGTCTATTGATGTCCTTGTATCCCAACTACATTTTCTAGTGGATTATTGACCGCTTGGAGGGCGGCGGAAAGGTTTTACGCTGAGCGCTTCGGTTTCCTCTTCGATAACACATCACGTGTTGTCTTTGTGTTTGCATCTTCCTTCCTCTCTATCTTTGCCTTTTTATTATCTGCTGTGGATTTTATTTTGTGTTGGCTTAGATAGTTTTTAACCAATTACATATTATAGCATATGTTAAGTTTCCGCACACTAGTTGTTTGACATATTGCTTGAATTGGTTAAGTTGTAATTTGGGTGTCTAAACGTTCAAAGGTGTTTAAACACGTTTTTGAACTTTCAAACCTCACCCACCATTGATTTGGTCATAATCAGTCCATCTTTCTACTTGTTTGTGTTGCCCTATTTTTTACAAGCAGAGGAGATATCATATATATAAGTATAGTTTTTGCGTATCTTACGATACATATCATATCATGTACAAAAAATTTTGTATTGTAAAGGCGTGTTGGAAGTGCTCATGAATCATACCATACCTAGGTATGTATCGTATGAATCATATTGTATCATACGATACACATATATGTGGTTTAAAATATATATATATATATATATATATTTTTTTTTTTGGGTTATAATTTGTGTTCTAATTTGAGTCCAACAAAATGAACAAATTATTAGAGTTGTTTTTAATACAAAATTATCAGTCTATTTGACTAAGTCCAAAAAATAACATATCTATGAGGGGGTTTTTTCCCACTTCTTTTCCCCTCTTCTAAATTGTACTATAGCGAGTCCTAAACCTAATCCAAATGAGAGATAAAAACAAGGTCCAAACTGCCCTGATAACCCAAATGATTGATAAAAAGAAACTAGGAAAAAGAAAGGACAAATCAAAAACAGGTTGATGAGTTTTTTAGAAGCAGTTATTGCTTATGATCTAAACGTTTCTATTTCAGTTTGAATAAAAGTTAACTCATAAGCTTCTCATCAAATAAAAAATAAATAAATAAATAAATCTAGACTTTGATTGCTAATTCTTTGTGATGATTCAAATTTAACTTTTAGGATTACAATAAACTAATTATGTGACTTTTTGGGTTCTCCCTCGACTTCTTGACTCTTTGGTAGATGCAGAAGAAGAATATCATTAGTACCACAAGAGCAATATTATTAGTAACTAGCCGTAGACCCACGCAATGCGTGGGAATATATAATATTTTGTAATGGGGTATAATAAATAAAAATTAGCAATTACTTCAAATATTATTTATTTTTTAAAAAATTTCTACAAGTATTTTTCATCTTTTTATATCTACAAAGTACAAATATATCATACTATTATATTTTGTATGTTTGATTAATATTTTTTTAAGATGAACTATATTTTTCTAAAATCTGTTGTAGTGTGTTATATTTGATATACAACTAAACTTTATAAGTTTCAAATTTATTATTCAAATTTCTCATCTCTTAAGGAATAATGAGATTATCATAATAATAAAAATTCATCACAAAATTACAATGTTATCTTAACAAAAATTAAAATGAAACAAAAGGAATAAAAGACGTATTTTATATAATTTATTACTCAAAATTGGTAAGTATATTCAAATTCATAGCCATGTAGAATGTGTTTTGACATAAACTCAAATTCCTATTTCTAAAAAACTAAGTATTAACCCAAATCAAAATTCAACCAAAGCTTTAAAAGGGAGAGAGAAGACTCTGTAATGGGAAATTAAAAAAAAATACCAAAACACATATTTAAATATAAAAAAACCATCAACCTTAATCAGAATTATAAGAAAGAACAAAAATCCACAAGAGAGGGAGAGAGAGAGTATTTACAATTTTTTTGTGGGGAAAATATGGATTGAATGGAAGAAATGATATCAAATTTATATAAAATAAAATTGGGAGAAGAAGAGTCAAAATATAATACAGAGAAAATGATGAAGGAAGTATGACAGTAAAGTAAAGAGTAGTGGGAAGATAAAGACAGTCAAGTAGAGAATAGTGGGAGATAAAGAGGTAAAAATTTCATAGACCCTCACTTATACTAATTTCCATCAAAGACCAAATTGTCAAACACATGCCATTGATTCTATTCATGTTCACTACACACATTCATCAACGTGTCTATATACAAATCACGCACTTGCCATTACATTCATTTTATCAATGTTTTGAATTTCCACAAAGAATCAAAATAGTGCATATACGAATTGTAAGTGTGTGAGTCACTTATATTATCATGATGTTGTGGTCAAAGTTAGTAGCAAACTTATTGAACTCGACCAATTGTTTTTGCCTCAGAGAAGATGGCTGATGAAGTGCAAATCGTCAGTATTGTAGGTTCGTCTAGATGGAGCCGTATCTTCATTGGTGTCACTGTGAAAATGGTAAGATAGCTCCCTTAAGGTGGACACCGGTGTGGTGTCTGCCACAACGTCTCCGATGCCAAAGTCAGTATAAGAGAACTTTGAGGAAATAACAAAGTATCAGAATAACTAGTAATGCTTTGAGGTGTGTCTGTGTCCCTTGTATTGGTGCTGTGAGGGCTTTATATATGCTTCCACAGCCCCTAGCCGTTGTGGTAGTTAATGTGGCTTTAATGTCTCTCTTGGTAATGCTTCATGCTCAATAATGTGTGCCTTAATGAGGCATCCAACGGTCTGTACAGCTGGTCTTGTAACCGCTCGGGACATTATTGGCTGCATTGAATGGCTTCGTTACTTTCGTCAGTGATGCGGACATGTGGTTAGCTCGTCTTAGAGGACAACCTCGTCGGTCTCGATGGGATCATTCAGGGAGGTTTAGTTCGTCAGTCCATCAATGAGTATATGCTGAGATCATCCAAGCAAGGTGAGTTCGTCAGTCCCATCAGTTGCCCCCCAGGTTCTGTGGTCGTCATGACATGTTATGATGACCATCAGAAGATGAAAGGTTTCCTGATCAGACATGGCTCTTAGAGGCGAAGAACTCAGAGTTGAAAAAAGACTTGATTATCGCCATGGACAAGGCCAACACTCTCAAGGTCATTGCTGTTAAGGATGTTGAGTCTTTTCTGCAGGCTGAAGATCTGTTGCGATACCTCGCCAAGCAGAATCTAGAGAACCTTGATCTTGAGGACGTAGACAAAGAAATCTGTTGTGACTTGCACTTTTGAGGGGGTATTGACCCGTCAATAACTTACATCCGTCTAGGCGGAATCTTGTCACTTAGCCAATTTTTGTGACTTACACCCATTGAAGGGATCTTGTCATTTTTGGATTCGTCAGTAACTTACATCCATCCAGGCGGAATCTTGTTACTTAGCCAGTTTTTGTGACTTACACCCATTGAAGGGATCTTGTCATTCTTGGATTCGTCAGTAACTTACATCCGTCCAAGCGGAATCTTGTTACTTAGCCAGTTTTTGTGACTTACACCCGTTGAAGGGATCTTGTCATTCTTGGCTTCGTCAGTAACTTACATCCTTCTAAGCGGAATCTTGTTACTTAGCCAGTTTTTGTGACTTACACCCATTGAAGGGATCTTGTCATTCTTGGCTTCGTCAGTAACTTACATCCGTCCAGGCGGAATCTTGTTACTTAGCCAGTTTTTGTGACTTACACTCATTGAAGGGATCTTGTCATTCTTGGATTCGTCAGTAACTTACATCCGTCTAGGTGGAATCTTGTTTCTTAGCCAGTTTTTGTGACTTACACCCATTGAAGGGATCTTGTCATTCTTGGATTCATCAGTAACTTACATCCGTCCAGGCGGAATCTTGTTACTTAGCCAGTTTTTGTGACTTACACCCATTGAAGGGATCTTGTCATTCTTGGCTTCGGTCTGTTTTCCCTCGAATGGCATTCCTCAGTTCTTCCATCTCCTTTCTCATCTCCCGGAGAAGATCTGAGTTTTGTTCATCTGGAGTAGTTGGCCCTTGACGGTCGCTCCTTCTATGGCTGTCTCCCTTATCCTCTTGGTTGGCCTTGGACCAGTTCTCCTTTTGTTGAAGCCGTAACCTCAACTCTTGATTCTGTCTAGTGAGCTCTTCGACGCTAGCCGCAAGAGCTTGGACTTGAAGGGCTAATGCTGCAGAATTTCAGTCGGACTCCATCTGAATGTAGGAATTGATTGGAAACTACGCTTTCGAACCTAAGTGCGAAAATGTCGTTCCCCACAGATGGCGCCAAACTGATGAAGTGCAAATCGTCAATATTGTAGGTTCGTCCAGATGGAGCCGTATCTTCGTCGGTGTCACTGTGAAAATGGTAAGATAGCTCCCTTAAGGTGGACACTGGTGTGGTGCCTGCCACAACGTCTCCGATGCCAAAGTCAGTATAAGAGAACTTTGAGGAAATAACAAAGTATCAGAATAACTAGTAATGCTTTGAGGTGTGTCTGTCTCCCTTGTATTGGGGCTGTGAGGGCTTTATATATGCTTCCACAGCCCCTAGATGTGGCTTTAATGTCTCTCTTGGTAACGCTTCATGCTCAATAATGTGTGCCTTAATGAGGCATCCAATAGTCTGTACAGTTGGTCTTATAACCGCTCGGGACATTATTGGCTGCATTGAATGGCTTCGTTACTTTCGTCAGTGATGCGGACATGTGGTTAGCTCGTCTTAGAGGACAGCCTCGTCGGTCTCGATGGGATCGTTCAGGGAGGTTTAGTTCGTCAGTCCATCAACGAGTATATGCTGAGATCGTCCAAGCAAGGTGAGTTCATCAGTCCCATCAATGGCTATTAGCATTCCAAGTCATGAAGTTTAAATGGCTATGGGAAATTATTATAATGTATCAGCTGCTATGCCCCAAAAATAGCAGTTGCTCCTACCTTCATTGCATCACATCAGCTATATCATATTATGTTTAATAAGGAAAGAAATAGAAAAATATGAAATTTAAAACTGAAGTATAGGAGTATTGTTATGTTTTGTCTAAAACTCATACACAATATTCTAGACCGTCAATAGGAGACAATTCCAAAAAGAAAATCAAGTAGTTGAAAGAAAGTAGCATAATCCAAAATCTAAAACTAAAAACCCAACTGTTGTTCATGCACACAATATTATAGATAGATATTCAAGAATTAAAAACCAATTAGTTTCTCCATTCGCATAACAATTTGCTTAAAGCTAGATACTAATGGAATTTTAAAAGAATTCAGTTTTTTGAATTTCCTCACTCCTAAAATCCCAAACAATTTCTCAAAATCTAAACAATCCCCAAAGTTGTTCGTCAACCAAATAGGCCAACTAAGGTCCAAAACACAAAAATTCCAGCCACAACACAACAATCTACTTAAGCTGGTGTGCTTTGAAGAATTAGAGTTTCATTTAAAAAAGTTAAGATAAAAAGATTTAAATTGTTACACCCCAAGTTCTAAACAACAAAAAATATTTAAACTTCAAACTGTACTTTGTTGTCTCTTCCATTGGGCCACAATTTCTGGGACCCCAAATTGTCCAATTAAATAATAAACAACAAATTATTAATATAAGGAAAGAGAAATCTTATATAGCTAATGTGTGTTGAACCACAAAAAGCAAATTATCAAGCACCACCCAAGAAAAACAACAAATTTATTCCCCTTTCCTTCAAAAGGTTCTATGAAAAAAAAATAATTACCAATTGATTGGTATGAACTTTAATAGAATAAAAAGCTTCCAGTGATTGCAAGGCTTAATTGTTGATATCTGTCAAGAAATTGACAAACTAAACAAAGATAAAAATGAAATTTAGGTCAACATATAAAACTATAGGAAAAGAAGAACAATAACAATTTATCTTTGATAAAAATGAATAACATGCTCACTATAAAATAAATACCAAAACAGAAAACATCACATTGAAGTTAATTATCAGACAGAAAAACATTATGGCAAACATATTGAAAGTAACATTCCTGCAATCTAGAGAAGGGCAACCATAAAGCAATTTATAACAAACATGATCAAATGCTCAATTCAAACCAATTTTGAAAAAGAAAAAACATATTTGAATAGTTTTGAGACCATGAAAACTCAAACTCATTCATCATGAAATCCCAAAATTGAATTACATTTTTTTTTCCTAGTAATGAGATGGAAATAAATAAATAATAAGAATAATACAGCAATAACAAAAAGAACCATTAGTAGAAAAAAAAAAAAAAAGTGGTTGAAACAATAAAAAAAAAAAAAAAAATCAACCAAAAGAGAAACAAAATTGGAGAAAGAGAAAGAGTATTGAACTTTTTGTCGTGGATAACTTGGAAAAAATAGGGGAGAGAGGTGTAAATGAAGTAATTAAGAAGAAATTTATATGAAAATTAAGATGGAAGAGAAAGGGTGGAAGTAGATGAAAGGTTGAATGAAGTGAAACTATTGAATTTAAGAAGATATAATGGAAAATTTTTTAAAATCAAAAGAAAATCAAATGAAAATTAAAAAAAAAAAAAATTATTGGAGGGGACAAAATATTGAACTAAAAAGACAATAATTGAAGAAGATGAAAAGTTGAACAAAGTAAGAATTGCAAATAAAAATAAATAATAAATAAAAAAAAAAGGAAAAAGAAAAGAAAAGATGCTAAAGATGTAGTGCATAAAGAACTTTATAAAATTTATTACAAAACTCCATTATTATATATAGTATAGATATGTATAGACATTATTTTTGGTTTTTTTATTCTTCATTGATAATATTATTTAGTTATAAACATCTAAATTAAAGTAGACAAATATGTAAAGGTAAAATTATATATAATGTTAAACCACCAAAGATGAATGTATAAAGTCAATAATCTATTTATATTTTTTTGTTAAACACGTCAGTAATATAAAAAATAGAAAGGTTTTAAATATTTAAAAAGCATTTTTAGTAGATTGTAATATAAAAATTAAAAAAAAAAAAAAAATCTCAATATTTTATGTAACTTTTCCCATAAGATCAATATTGTTGACATCCTTTATATTCAAAAAACACTAAAACACATAAACAAAGAGATTAATTGTGCAAAATTGCAAGAGTATATACGTGATATTAGTATTTCATTTACAACATATACATGATATATACATGATTCATGGTCAGTTGGTATGAATCGTAATAATTATATCCTCTTCAATGATAGCAGCGGCAATTTTAGGTTGCATTAGTAACTTAAAATCATCTTTAACAGCGAGGCCATCTCTCCCCAATAGCCTTTAATTTCATGCACACTTCAAGCATCGTCAGTTGCTATGAACTGTAACAATTACATCCTCTTCAATGATAGCAGCGGCAAATTTAGGTTGCATTAGTACCTCAAAATCTTCTTTAACAGCGAGGCCATCTCTTTGAGCACAGCTACATTGGCCTTCTATAGGTGCAAGGCTGAACACAACTACAAGAAATCCTAGGGAACTGAAATATTTCACCCTCATATCCTTTCTACAACAAAGATTTATCAATGACATCATACAAACTAAACGTTGATTACAAAAAGTTATGAAAATTAGTTAAGAATTATAAACCTAAAGTAGAGATGCAAGTAAAATAAAAATAAAAATAAAAATCAACAGAGAGAGAGAGAGAGAGAGAGAGAGAGAGAGAGAGAGAGAGAGAACCTTTTTTATGAAAAAAAACTATGTAGAGAATGGAAGAGAATGACAAATTTATAGTGAAATGGTGTGAATAAGAAGAGACAAAATAAGAGAAGATCAAAGGAAAGATGAAGAGTGATATTAAAGTAGATGGTAGTGGGGAGATGAAAAGGTAAGGGGGAGATGAAAAGGTAAGGGAGAGAGAAAGGATGGAGTAAGTGAAAATATTAAAAAAAAGAAAAGTAAATGTTAAAAAAATTAGAGAAAAATTGGAAAGAAATAAGATAATGATGTGGTAGAAGTAAATAAATAATTAGTGGGCTGGATTTGTAATAGGGTGATAGTGAAAGTAAATAAATAAGTAGTGGGCTGCATTTATAGGGCTGGGATTTATAGGGCTGAAAATTGTAAAAACCATTTTAAAATTGTAGGAAAAATTATATTACATAAAGAAGAATGGCGTGGCAGCTGATGTGGCGCAACGTAAAAGCAGCAGCATTAAACGCTACGCTTCAGCTTTTAGTAATATATAGATGGGCTAAAAAAACCCCATGTTGAGACCTATGTTTTTCCATTAGAAGCTTCCATTGGATGCAAAACACGAGGAAAAGCGAATCAAGCATAGTGTTTGAGGACTTTGGCAATCAAACACCATTGAACGTTTTTAGACCCCTTAAAATCACAATCAGATTAACCTAGGTAATTAGCCAAGTGATTACTTAGTCAAATTAACAAATCTAGGTTAACACAAATATATCATATCAATGTATAGCAGCGGAAAATAAAAACACAACGATATGATAACTCAGGAAAATCAAACTGGTAAAAAACCTAGGGAGGATTTAACCTAGCTACCCTCAAGGTAAAAAGGAAATCCACTAAAAAGAATCGAAGTTTTACAATAGCGACTTAGACCACTAACATCCTATTGCTACCCACCAGTAGAAACTTACTGACACGACTACGTGCAAGATCCGAGACCACGGACTCCTTCTTTCTTTGGCCTTTGCAAAACAAAAACACCCACGTTTGTGACTTTGAGATCCCACTCAAAGGTTTAGCAACACAAACTGACTCCAAGACCACCCTTGAAGGTTTAGATCATCAGCACCTTTGATGACTAGAGAAGGCAGCAACTTCTACAATACCGGATCTTGAGATTTTTCAAGGAATAACACCAGTAGAAAACATAAGAGAGCTTTTTAGGAACAAAACCCTAAATACAAAAGAGGCACACACTTTTCTCTCTGAAAAGCCTTATAAAAACGTGCTTAGGGTTTTCTTTACATACTAGGAGAAGTAGATCTAAAACCCTAATCCTTAATAGGCTTGAAATGCTGTTTGGGCTTAATTAAAATTCTGCAGATACGACTTTCGATCGATCGAACTAGACCGATTATGAAATCTTCTTCCTGCAGCTTGTATGTTCTTGAGTCTTGACTTGAATCACCTTGAGCATTGTTTAATAATACCTATAGACTCTAAGATCTATATCTAGACAAGTTTATGTTCACAATTTGCCAATTGTTCTAAACTTTGAGAACCTAACAATCTCCCCCTTTGGCAATTTGTGACAAAACTTTCATACAAAATGAAATGCTCAAATACAAGATTAACCTAATACAATAAATGCCCAATTACATCACAAATTCCAATCTAAGACTTCCTAACCAAGAAGTTGCCAATAAGAGGTAGAAGGTCTTGATCAAAATGTACCTGTCTTTCCTGAAACACTCAACAAACACATCACTGCATGTGTGGAAAGAAAGACATATAAACAATAATATGAAACACAAAATAAAAACAAAAGTAAACTAACTCTCCCCCTAAGTTAGATACATCTAAAACTTTTTATATTCTCCCCCTTTGAAAAACAATTTTATCTCCTCCTAAACAAAACAAACAGGATTCCCACATATTCCCACATTTCATCTAAATCTCCCCCTTTTTGTCACGTATTGACAAAGACAACTCAAACAAAGAGTAAACAGACAACATATGCAACAAAAGTCAAGAGAAAATAGAGAATTAAGAGAACACAAAACAATTCAACTCTATAGAAAATAGAGACAACTCCCCCTATGAAGAGCAACAAAGGGTAAAAACAAGCTTCTCCCCCTATAAAAATAGGAAAAAAAAAAACAAGTTTTGGGAAAAACAGTTTTGGGGAAACTTTAGGAGGTGGAGAAAATAAAAACCCACCAAACTTAAAAACTAAGTTGAGGATACACATGAAGAAAAATATTTTCTCTTTCAATAAATGCAAACTTGACACTATGTGACCCATAAACAGTTGCATGAGTAGAGAAAATATTTGCACATTGATTATCCATCATATCTCTTAAGAAAAATATTTTCTGCAGTTCACACATAAAAATAGCATATACTAAAAAGTATATAACTCAAAAATTAATCAATCAATTTTTAAATCAAGTTGAGTACCCAAATAGCATGTTATGTGTGAAAACAATGAGAGATATGACTGCAAAACTGCAAGATGGATACAAAAACAACGCAATGCATGTGAATCCTAAATACAAATGATGCAAAAAAAAATTTGGTTAAATACTTAAAAACTGAAAATTTTCAGTTTCGATCGATTGAGAATCGATCGAATGCCAATCGAGTCAGGTAGATTCAAACCAAAATTTTTAATCGCAATTTCGATTGGTCGAGAGATAGATTCGATCGATCGAAAATCTGGAAAAATCAAATTTTTGAAAAACAGAGCAATTTAATGCAGAAACTCCTCAAAGCACAATATATCATGAATGAAATGCATGAGTATGAGATTAAAAGTTTTTCAAAAACACTTGAATTCAACCCAGATCTTCCAAAAACAAGATTTTCAATTAATTTATCCTCAAATCTCAAACTTTAAACACATTTTGCATTAAAATCAAGGAACTTTTAATCTTGGATGGCCATAACAAGATTACACACAATATAATGTACCAAGTTTAGCAAAGAGTAACTTGTGTGGTGTGTGCAACTAGCAAAAGCTTGAAAAACATGTGAGGTGATATGTAAATAGAAATCAATCACAATTTCTACAAAATTCATCACATAGAATTTGAAAGAGACTATCACCAAAAGAGTTACATCATATAACTCCCACATCTCCTAGAAAACAAGCTTGCAATCATGTAAGTTTCTTGATTTTTCCTCATATTGTACACACAAATTTTAATTGTTCAGAAACTTATTAAAATAGCCGAGATAATGTACACAACAATTTTATTTATTTGATTTAGCTTTAAGTCCAATAATGTACACACCAATTTTAACCTTTAAACCGAAGCTACACCTTATGTTCTTTTTGTGCATGTGCTACACTTTCTCGAGCACAAAATCTTACGATATGCACTAAGGTGTTCATGATTGGCTAGTAAACAGTGGTGAGATGGTTATTTATGCCTTTCTCAAAAGGTTCAAGTCCGACAGTCAAAGACATGTGACTTCAAGATCAAGACAAAGTGATCAAAAACTATAAACATCTCCCACACAACATGCACTACAAAGCTTAAACTAGTAAAGTGCAATAAAAGAAGCTCATCCAAGCTAAACAAGGTACACAAACATGTTATGTAAAGATAATATGGCCAATCCTTGATTATAAATCCAAGATGTGAAATACAAAACACAAAAATCTTTTTGGTAAAAAAAATATGACCAAAAACAAAAAGCACACATTATGCTAAATAAACAATGCAAATGCAATGCATGACAGTTCTTAACTAAGCTATAGAGGGTACACAAACAAGAAATATCAATTTCTTAATCAACCCTTGAGTACATGTACAAACTAGTACATACTCACACAAAATCAGAAATAGCTTAGCACTTATATAACACATACTATTCAAGTTTCTCCACAATGTCAAGCATGTTCTAAATCAAGAGAGAGATATCATAACTCATGTAATCCTCAAGAAAAATAAATCTAGACACAAAATAAAATATTTTTGTCTTTTTGAAAATTTTCAATGTTTTTGGATTTCTTTTTATTAAATAAAAAACATTCTAAAAAAAACAAAACAACCAAAAACAGAAACAAGACATGTCCACAAACAATTGAAAGAATTAAATCAGGGACAAGTCAGAAACACTCACCTTAGAGAATCTTTTTTCACCCATCTAGCACGAGTCTTCGGCTTTGTAGGTGAAAATCCATGTGAAGCAGAGTGTATTTAAGGGATTACACCAATCTTTTGAGAAAGACTGAAATCCTGCAAATTCCTTTCACAAGCCAACAAGCTTAAATTTTTCAAGATAACATGAAACAATTTATATGGACTTATGGCAGGAGAAATATCATCACATATTCTAGATTGAAACACTGAATGCTTAAATTTCAATTTATGAAAATTAGGACGAATGTGACTGGAGACACTACAACAATGACAAACAGGAACAAATTTAGGAACATCAGTATTTCTAACAGCAAATCTAGTCTCAGATTTTGCTTTTTGCCTCAACAAAGAACAATTTGGTCTAATATGACCAACAACACCACAAAGGTGACAGGTAGGCACAAAAACAAATTTATTATGCTCTCTAACAGTAGGTTTAGACTTAAATTTAGAAATTTTAGTGTCTATATCAGAACTTTTACCTTTGTCTAACCTAGCAAAATAAGCCTTTTCTTTATTATTTCTCTTAAAAGGAGGGATATAAACTTTCTCAGTTTTAGGCTTAAGAGAAACAGAAACACTTTTATTATCAACAGCAGGCTTGGTACTAGTCAAATTTTCAATTTTAGCTTTAGATTCAACTTACTCTTGTTCCAAGCTTTTCAACTTCTCATCTTGAGAGGAAATTTGATTTCTCAAAAATTCATTCTTTTTATTAGATTTGTTAGGTTCTAAAGACTTAGGAACTAATGTATTTAGAACTCTAATGTGTAATGTTGGCAAACCATGATCAAAACAGTTGTTAGTCTTGTTTAGACTTGCTCAAAGTGTATGCATTGTATGTAAAGTTGGAATTGAGTGGCTGCAGAAGTATTAGTGACTTTCGGCCTGGCTCAATAGATCGAAGAACAGGCTCGATCGATTGAATCTCGGGCAGAATGTTTTTTTTGCAGAATTTCCAACTCAGCCCTAAGCCCATATGATGTGTAGGGTTAAGTGTTTTACTCCTAGTATATATAGGAAACCCTAAACACGTTTTTATTAGTTTTTTAGAGAGAGAAGATTGTGCCTCTTATATATTAGGGTTTTGTACCCAAAAGCTCTCTAGAGACTTGGTTGCTCATATTTTCTGTTTTGTGTAAATCTCTTGTGAGATCTAGAGGAGCTTTCCTTTACACAAAGCTTAGGGTTTTCAAGGAGGAGATGTTATCTACACCTTGATGATCAACTTAGTTGCTTCCTTTGAAGCTTAAAGAAAACACAAGTTGGTGTGCTTGTATCTGGTGGTGAATCCAAGAAAGAAGGAGTCCGTGGATTCGGAGCTTGCACGTGGTCGTGTCAGTAAGTTCTACTGGTGGGTAGCAATAAGAAGTCGAGCGTGGGGGCTTGTAAGTCTTATTGTATGAACTTCGATTCTTTCAAGATAATGGATTTAGGTTTACCTTGAGGATAGCTAGGTTAAATCCTCCCCAGGTTTTTATCGGTTTGGTTTCCTGGGTGATCATATCATTGTCTTATTTATCTTTCCGCTGCTTTGCATGATATGATCTTTGTAATTGTGATAACCTAGATTTGTTAAATTGGACTAAGTAACAACTTGGCTAATTACCTAGGTTAAGTCAATTGTGTTTTAAGGGGTCTAAAAACCAACAAGATTCATCTAATCTAACAACCAATTCCTCTTTTTCAAGATTCGCCAATTTTAACTCTTCCTTGAATTTCTTAGCAATTTTCATAGATTTCAATAATTCCTTATGAAGAGTTTCACATGCATCAATAAAATCAACAGAAGCATGAGCAGAAACATGATCAGAGAGACACTTCAAATTATCCATAACAATAGGGGTCAAGGATCAGCTCCTAGATCAAAAGATCTAAAACAAAAGAGCTACCTACTCTGATACCACTTGATAGTTTTTAGACCCCTTAAAACCACAATCAGATAAACCTAGGTAATTAGCCAAGTGATTACTTAATCAAATTAACAAATCTAAGTTAACACAAATATAACATATCAATGTATAGCAGCGGAAAATAAAAAACACGATGATATAATGACCCAGGAAACCAAACCGGTAAAAACCTGGGGAGGATTTAACCAAGCTATCCTCAAGGTAAAAGGAAATCCACTAAAAAGAATTGAAGTTTTACAATAGGACTTAGACCACTAACATCCTATTGCTACCCACCAACAGAAACTTTCTAACACGACCACGTGCAAGTTCCGAGACCACGAACTCCTTCTTTATTTGGCCTTTGCAAAACACAAACACTCACGTTTGTGACTTTGAGATCCCACTCAAAGGTTTAGCAACACAAACTCTCCTGTTTGTGACTCCAAGACCACCCTTGAGGGTTTAGATCATCAGCACCTTTGATGACTAGAGAAGGCAGCAACTTCTACAATACCGGATCTTGAGATTCTTCAAGTAATAACACCGGTAGAAGATGTGAGAGAGCTTTTTAGGAACAAAACCCTAAAACCAAAAGAGGCACCCTCTTTTCTCTCTGAAAAGACTTATAAAAACGTGCTTAGGGTTTCCTTTATATACTGGGAGAAGTATATCTGAAACCCTAATCCTTAATAGGCTTGAACTGTTGTTTGAGCTTAATTAAAATTCTGCAGATACGACTTTTGATCGATCGAGCTTGTCTTTCGATCGATCGAACCAGACCGATTATGAAATCTTCTTCTGCAGCTTGTATGTTCTTGAATCTTGACTTGAATCACCTTGAGCATTGTTTAATAATACCTATAGACTCTAAGATCTATATCTAGACAAGTTTGTGTTCACGATTTGCCAATTGTTCTAAACTTTGAGAACCTAACAACCATAATATAGTAAACAAATCCAAATTATTTTTTTTGGGGTCACTAAATAATACAGGTTTTGAAAATTGAAAAGAATGCTAAGTTGTTAATGTATTAATAACTCATATATTGTGTATTGTTCAATTAAAAAAACAAATAAGGAAAATAATAGTATTAAATTTCAAATTCATTAAACACTAGCGAGGAGATAGCTCAGTGATTGATGCCTCATTTATCGAAGCTTGGACAGAGCTACTTTTAGATTGATTTGACTCTGTCACACTTGAATCATTCTCCCATTGCAAGAAAATGTTTGATTCAGTACCACTGTTCATAAAAAATGCTGGTTCTAATGGTATTGGTAGAGTAATAGAGTAGCTATTAAGCATGAGAACAACGGATGCTATAGTTGGTCTATCAGCTACATTTTCTTGAACACATAGCAATCCAATGTAAATACATCTCATTATTTCAGTTGTCAAACCTGCCTTCAATGTGGGATCTACAAGATTTGAAATTATACCCTATTTCCAATTTTTCCATGCCGGCAAGATAATCTAAAATGACAAATTAAGTATTGGAGAAAACATTATTTTTTAAAAAAAATGAAATATATTTGGGATGTATTTCTTCATTTCCTTTAATCTCCTGATCCTTCAATTTTGCTAGATTCCTATGTATTTGGTATAAAGCCAACTAGCTATACAAGCGACATCAATAATTTGTCACTTTATGGACATTATTAGTGCCATACTAATAGGTACAGCCCAACAGGTAGCATGCTTGATATTCCACATCATAAACATAAAGATAAAGGGTATTGTTTCAAATTTCTCCATTCCAATTGAACCACATGGTGGGATTTGAACATGCAGTCCTACCATTCCATAAGGGGTATATGTGCCATTAGACCCAAAAATAAAAATACTTACATAGCTTAGACGGTCCTCAATATTCTCTCCATTTCGGAAGGAGCTATTATTTCGTCCACTTATTATCTCTAATACTAGCACACCGAAACTAAAGACATCAGAATTTACTGAGAATTGTCCATGCATTGCATACTCCTGAGACATATATCCACTGCACATTCACAATTATTTTCAACAATATTTATTAGCACTTTCATATTGTTTCTTTTATTACAATGTAAACATCAAGTATACCTATGTAAGATACTTACTAGATTGTCAAAAAAAAAGGTACAATACTTACAAGGTCCCCACAATTCTACTTGTATTTCCTACGCTTTGATCAAGTTCAAACAATCTTACCGTACCAAAATTTGAAATTTTTGAATTCATTTCAGAATCTAATAGGAATTGCTTGCTTTGAGGTCCCGATGAATAGTACGAAGTCAAGAATCTTCATGAAGGTAGAGAAGACCTTGAGCAATGCCTCCTATTATTTTGTAACGTCTTGCCCAATCTAGTTTTGCACGCTTGATTGGATCTACACATAGTCAATCAAATATATTATATTGGACTAAAATGTGAAGGAAATCTATCCACAAAAGACATGTAATCAAAATAAATTACAATGAATATAAGTTGAAATAAAGGTAGAAGTTAAATCATACAAAAAATGAAGTGGTCAAGACTTCAATTGGGCACAAACTCGTAAATTAAAAGTCTTTCAATTCTTTCCAAGCAAAATCCTAGGAGTCTAACTAAATTTCGGTGTTGAAGCTTGGCTACTAAAAAAACTTCATTCTTAAATTCAAGATCTCCTTATCCCAAATTTTTTGAAAGCCTTTTCGTAGCAATAACTTGTCCATCAGAGAGTTTACCCTGAAAATGTATTAGATTAAAGCATATTTAACCCTTTGGACTTAAAATGTGCATCCTGACTACAAACTTTTACAATTTGGGGTGGGGATGGGAGGGAAACTGCTTGAATCCGTAGCCCACTTCAATAATGTAAGGTTTACCTTGTAAACAACACCAAATCCACCCTGTCCAAGCTTATTTGCATCAGAAAAGTCATATGTTGCTACTTTAATAGTGCCAAAGCATAACTACAAAGATTCCACCCTTCTAATCTCATCCACAGACTCACCTGAACAAGACGTTAGTGCATTATTTAAAACCAACACAATTTAAAATACGTGCATGAAACAACAATGACCTTTCAAAAACTAATTATTTATTAAAATCGTCTAGATAGGAAAGTCATGTCTATTAGAATATAACAACTATTTTTTATGTTTAGACCCCTTAAACTAGATTGTTTAACCTAATATATTAGCCAATTAATTACTTAAGTTAATTATTCAGATATAGGTTAAACAATATTAAATCATATCATGCATAGCGGCAGAAAAGTAAATAACACCACAATATGATGACCTAAGAAAACCAATGAAACGAACTGTTTCAAGGTAAAAACCTGGGAAGGATTTGACCTAGCAAACCTCAAGGTAAAGCAAATCCACTATAAGTGAATTGAAGTTTTTACAATCAGATTTAACCCTAAATCTATTGCTACCTCAAGTAGTAACTTACTGACACAATCACGTGCAAGTTCCGAATCCACGGACTCCTTCTTTTCTTAGACTTACTACAACACAAGCACCCACACCTGTGACTTTGAGATCCCACTCAAAGGTTTCAAATCACCTTTAGTTGTTGATCTTTGTAGCAGCAACTAGATTCTACCAATGCTTGATTGTAGATCTTGCTCCGGTAGACGCTTGTGTAGTTAAAAGGTACAACACCTCTCAGATCTTACAAAGAGTAACACACAAGTTTTCCAAAAGTCTCCGAAACATAGCTAGATTTTTTCCTTTTACATGTGGACAGATTAGATCGAAACCCTATACATTTTCGTGGCTTGGGCCTTGTTTAAAATTCTACAGAATATGATTTCTGTAATTTTCGATCGGTGGAACCTAATTTTCGACTGACCGAGCTTGGCAGATTCTGACTCTTCTTTTCTACAATCAGCTTGAACTTGAAGCTTGAAACATACACCTTTGAGCAATGCCTAACACATAGACTAGACATGTTTTTTTCTCGATTTGCCAACACACAAAATATAATTCTAAACAATTAATCCTAAATCTTTAGAACCTAACAATTTCCTCCTTTGGAAATCCGTGACAAAACACACATACAAGATGAATTGCTCAAATCAAACATCAGTCCAATTACAAAGTATTGCCCTAATGCAATTCTATCACACCTACTAACTATTAGTTGCTAGTATAGACAGCAGTTGTTGAAAGAATTAACCTATAAATTCCTGAAACACTAAAAACAAACCATAAACACATGTGTGGAAAATACAATACAAAACCAATAAATAAAAACTGAACTTGAATTACAAAAACATGAAAATAGATAGAATATCAAATGAATAAACATCAAATATACTATCATAGTCAATGAACCAACAATGTTTATGAAACAAGAACAATAAAACAAGACAAATATACATGAAAATAAAAAAGATACATCAAAATCTCTCATTTCAAAGCAACTCACCCTAAATACAAAAACTCTCTACTCCCCCTAAATACAAGAGCCCTCACCCAAACCTAAAACCTACTCCCACTTTTGTTACGAATTGCCAAAGGCAACCATCAAGTATCAGAGGGTGGAAGAGGTAGAAAAGCACTCCAATACTTGGCAAAATCAGCTCTCAAGGTAGCTACCTCAATAAGTAACTCATTAATCAGTTGTCCATGAGTTGTCTGAGTAGTCATAAAGGACTCCATCATGGCACAGAGTAAGAGAAAGGGAGTAACTGTAGGGTTAACAACATCATTATCACCAGAATGATCAACAGCTGCAGTAGGATCCACATGTACCTCCTTAGTAGCAGAGATATCACTAAAGGCAGGAGCTGCAATAGAAGCCTCACCTCTTGGTCTCTTTGAAGTCCTAGTGCTTGGTTCAACACTCTTCATTTGAGCTTGTCGCTGCCTAAGAAAAGTGGCTCCTATAGGGGCAGTGATATGAACTAACTCTAGAGGAGGAAAGTTTGATAACCATAGAAAGTTCAACACCCTATATAAATACACAGGAAAAAACAGTTTTTGTGCTTTGCACTTCTATAAATATCAACAATAGTTTGAATGAATAGAGAAGGAAAACACATAGATCCATCTGTGATAAGAGCATAAAGGAATGCACACCTATCTATAGGAACAGTATGAACATGAGAAATAGGGAAGATATTATGGCAGAATATCCTTAAATAAAATTAGTTAAGCTCAGTAAACTCACATGAATTTATTCTTGGTTCAGATCCCCAAGAAACTGACCTGTCACAAAGCAAAGACATGATATCATTTACTGGAGGAAACTCAGTGTATGGATATATGGGTTTACGAACTAAAGGTACACCTAGAGCTTCAACGACCACACGTTTAACAATCCTAAACTTTTTACCTCTAATCCAAATAGTCAAATAATGACCACCTGTATCCTTATGATGAATAGAGAGATTTAAGTAAAACTCTTTAATCAAAGCAGCAGCAGGAGGATCAAAAACATCATATAAAGAAACCCAATTCCTAGACACTAGATTCCTATGTATGAAAGGATCTAATTCATCTAGAACAATTTCTCTCTCTCTCTCCCCCATATAGACCTATACTTGGTTAAGGCCTCATAGATTTCCTCAATCTTAGCAGAAAGAAACCTAACCCTATCAACCAAAGGGGGGGGGGGGGGGGAGGGGGAGAAGAAGAAGATGCAAGGTTTCTATTGGCTTTGGTTTTGAATTTTCTACCAACCTTAGGAGCCATGTCTAAAGGTTAAAAAAAAAAACACAAACAAAAACCAAGGGTAGACTACTACTTACTATTACTATAACTATTAAATTTGCCTATTACCCTATCTTGCAATATACACATTATAAGATAATATAAACATTATATTTAGGAACTACAATTTAAAGATACAAATTAAATAAATGCAAAAGTCAAAGTACTCCATCAAATTGATATGTCCAAGAACACAAATATATACATAACTTGTTGAGTTTACGATCAAACACATAGTTTCAAAAGTAAACATACACAAATATATACACAAC
This sequence comes from Quercus tomentella, assembly GCA_028535165.1. Lineage (NCBI taxonomy): Eukaryota > Viridiplantae > Streptophyta > Magnoliopsida > Fagales > Fagaceae > Quercus > Quercus tomentella. Next base: position 14,209,848 of record JAPQVY010000122.1, read on the forward strand.
TTGTAAGAAAAGTTCCTTTCAAAAAGTGATATCCATGCATGCTTCACAACCACTTCATTGGCCTCCACCATATACAATTGAAAAAAAATTAATAATAAATAAGTATAAATTGAAAAAAAAAAAAAAAAAAAAAAAAAAAAAAAAAAACTTGTTTGCAATCTGTATGTCTCAATAGAAGCTAAAAACAAGAAAATATTTAACCAATAGACTAACATGTAACAAAAAATCAAATGGCATTCAAGATTATCAGTGTTAGACTCCTATAAGACTAATATAATGCAATGCCTATATTATAATTGAATAATACCAAAATTGAAACACATATATTACACAATTAAACACACACATAGATAGAGGAGAAAAATCCCATAGATAATTTACTCAAAAAATCAAATATCAAAAGGTCAAACACATAAAAGAAGCAAAAGAAACATCCAAATGCAGCAATGTTAGAAACTATTTCAGTGATTCTTTCCCATACTCAATGGCTTCAGCAACATTAAAATCACAATCAACGCAAATACATTTCATAAATAACAAAAAACAGATTTGTTAATTTTCTACTTGTCAATTGAAAATAGTCCTAAGTTAACTACCAAAATAGGAGTCACAACCATAACTGAAGATTGTGCCAACTTCAATAAATATATGTATCTTTGTCTAAAAGAGTCTGTAATTCCTTTAAAAAATAAATAAAAAATAAAAAAAAGACCCTTCAACTTACCTTTCTTCATAACAACATTTGAGAATTGGGGGCATGAGATCCTTGACTCTCTTTCTCTATATCTGGCTCTAAATAAAGTGTTGGATTTGGCTCTCTAAAGTCTACAGTAAGTAAAAAATAATGTGGGAATTTCAATAATTGTAATGATTGGGGGACGGATTAGTTGAACAAACAGATACAATTCCCAAAATGAACTTTGTATTCCATCCATAACTATTACTATAACTATTAAAGTCTTAGTAATTGAAATCAGACAATATGACTCCTACTTACTTACAATGGGAATTATAATAAGGGCAAGACATAAGTACAGTACTTAGGTGCTATTCCTTAGGTTCCCCGCTTAAGATTAGGTCATGTGGATTTTTTTACATGGGATGGAAGTGTATTTTTTAGTTAAGTAGCCATATGGCAGAATTTTAAGAGGGGAACCTAAGGAACAAGACCTAAGTACTGTACCTAAGTTTTGTCCTTATAATAATATCATGTAGCTTGTGCACGAATCACAAGCACAACCCCACCCAAATCACTCTCTCTCTCTCTCTCTCTCTCTCTCTCTCTATGGACTTTGGCTTCAACTTCAACCAACTCAAGAAGGCTTGAAATCCTAATTTTTAAGATATTATAGGCAAACCTCTACTATCTACTCCATGATAATCGTCTTTTACCATCAGGCTATGTCTCCAATGTAAGCGAGATTTGAACCCAATACTTTACCAATTCTGCTAATTAGAACTCGCGTAAATCTTGCTTCATGCAATCACAATACATCTCTCCATTCCCTTAAACTAGTTATACTCACTTCTAAAATCCTAACCAAAAACAACCTATAACAGTCCAAAATAAATAATCAGCTCCCCTCTCTCACTTTTGCCCATATGGTTCCAAAACAACACAAGCAATCACCAACCCACTCTCCACTCTAATCACAAAAACCATGAACTTTTGATTTTCACCTTCCATACAATCCAAAGTAAAACACTATTCATTCAAAGCATTTAACAAGTTCAGCTAAAGTGACCATAATTCAAATTCCTAAACTAACACATGTGATTTTCTCAAAAACTCCCATGTCTAAAAAAAGAAACATTAGTACTTCATTTTCAGCTCTAAAGTTTACACTTTTTCCCACTCATGTTAAAAAAAAAAAAAGATCACATTTATTGCACAAATTGAAAAGTAAAGAGTCAAACTTTCTGTTTACAATCCCGGTAGGATTTTCCTTAGCATCTGAATTTTTCAATATCTACACTCCTAATCATTAAAACTCACCGATCCACTCTTTATAGAAGAAAAAAAAAAAAAAACGCGTAGAAAGAGAGCCCATAACCATAAATAAACTTTAAAACCATAAGAAGAGGAACATGAGGACCAGATTTATAAAACTCTATTATTGGTAATTTCTAAGCATAGAATTCATCACAAAATTCCATTTAAAACCATGACATAAGCTCCAGAAGATATTTATATTAAGAGTTCTGTAAGTTAATTAGCACGTCCTGATATTTTCAAGGTTTGACTAAGGTTAGACCAATTCTTTATTCTATCCACATTATAATTTTTTTTTTTTTTTAACAATCTATTTATTCTTTTCACATAATTCTATACCTAATAACTTCATAATGCTATATATAAAAGATTCTAAAAAAACAAAAACTATAGTTAAAAGTTCAAATCCATGTCTAGTATTACAATAATAAAACAACTAAAATAATGGTTAATCAACATCATGCACTAATATTCAACGAAAAAAAGGGTGAGACAATTATTGGTGTCTTGGTTAAGGATTTTTTTTTTTTTTTTTTTTTTTTTTATAATTACTTGGTTAAGGTTGAGGTAGCATAAAGATGTGAGATCTTTTCCATTGAAAATTTGCCATTTTGAAAAAATAGTAAAAAAAAAAAAAGAAAAAAAATATCTCTTAAACAATCATATGATAATGAACGGTAACTTTGAGTCTTCAACTATGTAAATAATAAAGCTTTTCCCATCACTACATTAATTTAGCCAAAGCACAAAGTTTATTACCAAAAAACTAATCACACACATGGTTTGGTGGCAGTTTAGGTATGACACAAAATAGTAGATTGTTGTTGTTTCACATGTGTATTACATTTATGCATGCATATCAGGTGTGTCCCAAAGTTGTCTCTATGACTATGGGGACACTAATTGGTGTATGGATGGAGTAACACTAATTGGTGTGTGGATGGAGTGATTAGCAGCATAAGAATTGTCTATATGGCTAGGGGGTGGAGTCATTTGAGAGGGACAAAGAGCTCTCAAATGAGAGGTAGAAATTGGGTAAAAATTATTGGGTTTTTGAGATTTGTTTTGCTAGGATTTATAATTGATTTGTTATAATTGTTTTTTACTTAGACCGTGTCCAAAGATTTTTTTATTTTTTTATTATCTGAATATGTGAATTGTTTTGAAGATTTTCCTTTTTGTCCAGATTTGTAAATTGTCCAAATGTTTAGCTAAATGTTTTTCTTGATATTCTAGGGACAACTAAACAAGGGATGATTTGATAATATTTTTCATTTTTGGTTTCATGGGTCAGCTTGTAAATTTTTTGGAAGAGGGGGGCCAAGTATATATATTAATTTTAGAGCCAAAAGTAAAATTTTATGCTAATATATATACTAGGGAATTTTTTTTCAAAGGCTGGGGGGGCCATGGCCCCCTCAGCTCCAAGGTAGCTCCGTCCCTGGTTGGAAGTGAGGGTGGAGAGGAGATGATTGAGGTTTGCTTTGTAGGTACTATTACTGGTGTAGTTACCCTTATCTAAACACACACAACTATTTTCGAAGTTTGGCTGATCAGCAATAATGGCTTGAGCAAAGAACAAGCAAATGGCTGACAGGAAGATAAGTCTTGAACAAACTTTTGCCATGTTTTCCATAAAATTACCGCAAGATTTCAGGTGAAGAAAATTATCATATTGATATAGGCATTTTGTAGGGTGCACATACCCTCTATGGTCCAATCCACGCTTGATAAAAAAACACCTCACTAATGAGGTAATTGGAAAAGACTCAAAAGCCAGCATCACTTTCCTGGAGATTGACTTTTTAGGCGGGTGAAGCTCTCTACATTTCGTGGGTATAAGGGGTATATATACTAGGGTGAGAGTGGAATGCGAAGAGTCAGTTTTTCAAAACAGTGCTAGCTGGCGGCTTGGCCTCGTGACTTGACTGAGCCACGAGTTCAAGCCGCGAGGTAACTGAATGGCCAGTCTGTACTTTTTGTCCTGTAGTGCTCCAACTGGCATGACGCTTCAACTTCTGGCATGCTTGGCACATGTGCAACTTCTGGCGGCTTGAAAGCCGCAAGCCACCCGCGAGATCTAGTCATGAGTCCCTGCTTCTTTGCACAATCTTGAGCATTTCTTCACACTCTCTCACACACTACCCTTACATGATTCCCACCTAAATACAGGGTTACTAATTGCTAAAATACAAGAAAATTTGGTACGGAATAAAGCCAACAAGATGGTTGATAAAATTCAACCTTACAAAGTTCAACGTGTCTCGTACGCTTGCATTTTATTTGGAATCCGCTTATTTTATTAAAATTAAAAATTTATTTTTGAAAGTATTGTAAATAAAGATAAAATTTAGTGAAAATAATAGGATTTTACTAATGTGTGCCCTAAGAGCACACAATAATTTTCATTTTTGGAAAAAATTTTGTCGAGAATTGAAAAAGTATTGGCAACTTTTTCAATTTCCGATAAAATATTTCTAAATAGATAGCTTAATATGTGCCCTAAGGGCACACATTAACCGGACCCAAAATAATATAGTAAGACCCATAAATAGTATTAAAAAGTACAATAAGGTTCATAAATAGTAAAGGAGAAATGCTAACGGATGCACTTAGGGCATTGGTTAACAATCCATTTTAAAAAACAAATTTATGAGAAAAGGAAAAAAAACAATTAATATTATGATAGCTTTTTTCATTTCCCATAAAAGTGGTATCAACACTTTCCTAATACGAATTACTAACGAATGTCCTAAGGGCATTCGTTAGCATGACCCATAATAAAATAAGCTGAATAGTAAAATAAATTAGCGTTTTAATTTAGAGCCATATGCAGACTTAATGTCAAGTGTAATAAGAGAGATGGTTGGCTTGAAGACCTTAAAGACAAGCTCAAATGAGCTATTCTGTCAAGTGTGGGCTGGAACCCACGAGTGCCACACACCCAAAATGAGCAAAGACTTTGAAGCTAGCATTGCAAATCCATAATCTTGAAACTTCAATGTGGGTATTTGAAACATTCTTTCAGAAATTCTTTTTGCCATACTAATGAAAACTGTCCAAATTCTATGCAAATATACTCCCTATCTGGTTTTTGGGAGAAATCTTCATATCCCACTTTTAGTGTTTTTTTGAAAAAAAAATATGTAACAATTTTAATTGATGGAGTATAAAATAACCAAAATGAGACAATTTTATTTGAAAAATGATATGTCCACGACATTTTCTTAACACTTTTATAATTAATCTTAAGTGGTAGATTTGTTACAGGTTGTTATTGGTGGACAACAAAGTAATTTCAATGGTAGGTTCAAATTAAAGCCAATAACAATTTACCTCTTATAATTTGTTGTGAAAATATTATAGACATATCACTTCTCATTTATTTAGATTGTAAGGGCATAAGAGCACTCACAGCAGTGTAGCTAATTAGCTATATAGCTATTTTAGCTACACCAAAACACAAAAAAAAAGGGTTGCAGTAGTGGAGCTATAGCTAAAATGTTTTAGCTACTTGCTACAATGCACAGCCATCTATAGATGTGCACTATAGCTAAAAGCTAAAAACAAATAATATTTTTTATTCCCAACTTTCATTAAAATAATATCTCTTTCTTTTTTCTATTTCTTTTTTTCCTCCTCCGTTTCACTCATTCTCTCTTTTTCAAAAACAAAACTCTCACCTCTCTCTCAATCTCTTGCCCATCATCCTCCTCAAGTCTCCTCGTCAAACTCTCACCTCTGATTCATCCATCATCCTCACCGTTTTGGTTGGCATGAAGCTTAGTTTTCTTTTTCTTTTTCTTTTTCCTTCTTTCTTTCAATGATGGAAAAGAGAGAGCGAACTAAGGGAGGAAAGTGAAAGAACTTTTACAAAATGAAGACTATAGACTCACCTGTTTGTACTCTCGTGTTGCGTAAGCTTGTAAACTGAAGGAAAGAAAATGAAGAATGGTGCAAACTAGGAAGAAGGAAACAAATAACTGAAGAAGAATGAAAAAGGAGAGAAGAAAGTATATTATATTACTATGGACTGGAGATTTTTTTAAGGTCTTGTGGTGCAAATTAAACATTGGAAAGTGAAGCATTATATTTTAAAAGTGGATGAGATGAGACATGAGAGTGATGGTTGGCAGGTGAATTAAGAGAAAAATAAAAGAAAAGAAAATTTTTTAAAAATTTTTGTTGAGTTAATATTTTATATAATAAATGTTACTTTTACAATATTTTACAATAATTTCATAATAATTTTAGTTGTTAAGATATTAGAAATTGTTTTAGGTCCAAAAAAATAATTGTATATGTGTGTATGTATATATATAATTTGGGATTAAAAAAATTATTGTGGTGGCGGCGACGGTAGTGGCGGCAATTGCGGCAGCGGTGGCGGTGGAAGAGTTGGTGGCGGTAGCAATGGCTACGGTGGTAGTGGCAGCGGTAGCAGTTGCGGGTGGTTGTGATTGTTGTTTATTGTAGTAGATATATTATTTTATTATAGTAAATATATTATTTTATTGTGATATTTATATCATTTTATTGTGTTGAAAGCTAAAATAGATCCACTACTGCAGCATGTTTTGTAAAGTGAGTAGGTAAAATACATAAAGTAACTTTTTGTAGTGACAAATAGCTAAATTTTTAGCTCCACTGCTGTGGATGCTCTAAGTGCACATTTGGTTTGGCTTTTTGAGCCTGAGCCTAAAACGTGGATAGTGAACCCAAATATAAAAACGTGTGTGGGGTAAAAAAAATTTTAGGAGCATTATCGATTCCAAACCGTGTTTTCCCATGTTTGGAACGAGCTGAAGAGACATCATCACTCAAAAGCTTCAAAAGACTCAAAAGCCAGCATCACTCGAAAGCAGAAAGGCCTTGCTTTTTTTTTTCAGCCAATTTTCTTCTTCACGTTCAGCGTGTCCCACACGTTTGGCTTTTGTTTGATGGGCGTAGAATTGGTACTCTTCTTTTATTTTATTGAAACTGAAAATTTTTTACTAAAAATATTGTAAATAAATGTAAAAGTTAGTTAAAATAGTACAATAGTATTTATGAATAATACCAAAAACCATAGTGAAGCAATTAATAATAAAATTAACTAAATAGTAAAATAAATTGACGCTGTAATTTGGAGCCATTTTAACATAAACTTTTCTTGCAGAAAGGTTTGCGCACTGATTTCCTTTTCACATTTTGTGAACCGCACTTGCTTTGCTTGGATTTCCACGCACTGAGCCTAGTCATTTTCACGAATCTGGATCCTCTCCATTTCATTAGAAATGGAGAGTGTCCAGTTAAGGGCTGAGATTGATTTAAAATAAATCCACGACTTAAAATCTGCCACGTCATTTAAAAGCACTAACAGGAGACTTAACTGAGTAAAAGGCTAAACTAATGTTAGTTTCAACGTCTAGGTTTTCTTCTCTAACTCTCTATCCCTCTCCTCTCTGTTTCTTTCTCCCTCCTATCAAACCCAGTGATGGTCATTGGTCAAGCTTCTCTAGTTCTCCATACCCACACACAGTTGTGCATCAACTGTATTTCAGCCATCCACCTCTCTCTCTCTCTCTCTCTCTCTCTCTCTCTCTCTCTCTCTCTCTCTCTCTCTCTCTCTTAGGTTTCTCTCTTTCACCGAACCCAATCGAATCAAGGGGGGAGGGGAGGATGGGTGTTTGTTTCTCGAGAATCCGAGAAAGATTTTGAATCGGCTTCTGGTAAATCCCTTTTATTAACAACTCTCTGATTTTTTTTGACCCTTTTCTAGGCTCCGATTATACTCGGATCTGCGAGCTTTGTTGTTCTGCTTGTTATTGTTGTGTTGTGTATCTGGGTGGTGGTGGTGGTTTGTACGGATCGGCTTCAGGAAGCTTGTGATGTAGTAGTTTGATTCAAAATTTGGAACTTTTTACTGATTAGGGTTCTGGGCTTTGGGTATTTTTGAAACTTTGTTATTGTTGTGATGTAATGTTTTGTTGGAAATGGTAATTTGGGGGTTTGAGTTGTGAGAAAAAAAAGGGTGTTTTGGATATGGGTTTGTTGTGAATTTTGATTTGACTGCTTTGTATGAACTTAAATTATAGTGATTTCATTTGCTTAATGCTTGTTGTAGTTTATGCTTTTGTTGTTTTTACTTTACAGTTAAAATTTTGAAATTGTTGTGAAATATTGATTAATAGCAGAAATCTTTGTGATTGAGTAATACAGCTGAGTTTAACTCGCTGCTACTTCTGTTTCTAAAGGAAGTTTTTGGTTTCTAAAGGAAGTTTTTTGTATCTAACATGCCTTCTTTCTTATTTTCTCCTTTCTATAAGGCATCATTTTGGTATAATTGTTGGGGAGTCAAGCCATCAGAAATTGTCCGAATCTGCAAAATCTTCTCAAAAAGTAGATCTTCAAGGATGCAAGACTTTCTTCTTCTTTTTCTTGCCCAATTTTCTATGAGAATCATGTATTATAGTGGTGAAAGTTGTTTATTGTCAACAATCATGTTGTTATGGTTTCAATAGAACTCTTGTTATCATGGATTCATGGTCTTGTGATCAAAATGTTCATTTTAATAAACTTTTGTTCATTTTTGGATCACTGCCCATGTAGATTTTCAATGAAGATTCCTAAATTCAAAATTTCCTTTGTACTAGTGTAAAATTTGAATGAGTTTATTACCAAAAAATTTGATATTTAATCAAACAGATAATGTCATTGATTTTATTTCATAGCTTATGTAACTTACCCCTGATACAATGTGACAAACTTCAATGTTCAAAATTCTTATTAAGCTATGAAGCATAATCCTATTTCAATTTGTTCAAACTTCAAACTAAAATCACAAGGTGACAAAGTTCACCACTCAACCCGGCACATTGCTCTTCAATCATCTCGTGCTTAACATACTGCTGAAATCCATATTAATCATGGTAGTGGTAAGACTTGAATATTTAATCTTTCAATATATTCTGATGTTGGAAAAAATCATCCACTACAAGAATTAACGTACAAATACATGGTTTCTCTCTTTTTCCCTCTTAAATGATCAAATGAGCAAGTATTTGTAACTCAGCAGGAATTATTATATGTATTTGATTTGAAGATTGCTTTCTTTGTTGAAAATGTGAACCTTGAATGGTTTCATGTTGAATTTCTTTTGCAACTCTTGTATAAGTGATAAGAGGTACTTATCTTATGTATTTAACAAGCAAGATTTCTGGTAGTAACTTCTGTTGTTTCTATTCATGAATCAAATTTGGAGGATTTTTCTTTTTATGGTCATCTTGTGCTTCAAAACAAGCTATGAACCTGAAATGTATCCTAATTCCATATATTCAAATGTACAAAGTATACTCGAAACACTAGTACACCATTACCAAACCAATTGGTATATAAACAACCATTAGAGCATTTGTTCACAAGTTATGTCAAAGATTACAAAACATGATTCTAAATTAGAAAAACAATATCCTAAGCTAGAAAAATGGCTTGACTATGTACACCATCCTATACACTCCACTTAAGACTAATTTCACAGATATTTGGCTCAACTGGTAGAGAGTTGAGTTCAACTGCAAATAGGCAGTCATGCAACAAGATGGATCTGATCAATACCAAGAGGATTCCTCAAATAATCAATTCCTGCAAACACAAAACAAAACCATGAAAAGAGATGATACCTGTAAGCCTTATTATTTGACAAGTAAATCAAGTGATACAAACTGTATGAGTAAACAATTTATATACAATCATCATACTTTTTTATTTTTGGATAAGTATATACAAGTAGCATACATAGACTCCCTCTAAATAATTATAAACTAAAAACTTCCTTTAGAAATAGAAGCAACAACGAGTTAAACTCAGCTGTATTACTCAATCACAAAGATTTCTGCTATTAATTAATATTTCACAACAATTTCAAAATTTTAACTGTAAAGTAAAAACAACAAAAGCATAAACTACAACAAGCATTAAGCAAATGAATTCACTATCATTTAAGTTCATACAAAGCAATCATATCAAAATTCACAACAAACCCATATCCAAAACACCCTTTTTTTTTCTCACAGCTCAAACCCCGAAATTACCATTTCCAACAAAACATTACATCACAACAATAACAAAGTTTCAAAAATACCCAAAGCCCAGAACCCAAATCAGTAAAAAGTTCCAAAATTTGAATCAAACTACTACATCACAAGCTTCCTGAAGCCGATCCGTACAAACCACCACCACCACCCAGATACACAACACAACAATAACAAGCAGAACAATAAAGCTCGCTGATCCGAGTATAATCAGAGCCTGGAAAAGGGTCAAAAAAAAATTAGAGAGTTGTTAATAAAGGGGATTTACCAGAAGCTGATTCAAAATCTTTCTCAGATTCTCGAGAAACAAACACCCCTCCTCCCCTCCCCCCATGATTCGATTGGGTTCGGTGAGAGAGAGAAACCTAAGAGAGAGAGAGAGAGAGAGAGAGAGAGAGAGAGAGAGAGAGAGAGACAGAGGTGGATGACTGAAATACAGTTGATGCACAACTGTGTGTGGGTATGGAGAACTGGAGAAGCTTGACCAATGACTATTGCTAGGTTTGATGGGAGGGAGAAAGAAACGGAGAGGAGAGGGATAGAGAGTTAGAGAAGAAAACCTAAACGTTGAAACTAACGTTAGTTTAGCCTTTTACTCAGTTAAGTCTCCTGTTAGTGCTTTTAAATGACGTGGCAGATTTTAAGTCGTGGATTTATTTTAAATCAATCTTAGCCCTTAACTGGATACTCTTCATTTCAAAGAGAAATGGAGAGGATCCAAATCCCATTTTCACAGGTGAGACATGAGTTAAACCTCTTTTTGTAGAGCCAAAAAACCACAACACATACCTACTTCTACCCTTGGGTTAATTGGACTTTATTTTTATAGGTAACAATCAATATCATTGGGGAATTTCCCACAGACGTTGGCCGAAAATTTTGGTAGATGCTAATCCTTCCATAAGCCAGAAAATGTGTTGTTATCGGGCACCTTATGATGCCCATTAACACAACCCTATTTATTGTTTCCTTCAATTGGACAAGCTTGTGAGCTGTGAATTTTAGCTAAAAAGGTTGTCTGAGCACTGTCTTGGCACTCTCTCAAATAGCATGAAAATTACCTATTTTACCTTTTCAAGATTGCATTTGGGGTTGAGGATTTAGAATAAATGCATTCAAAAGTATTTTAATATAAATCTCTTGATATTAATTTCATCGGCACATGAAGATTTTCTTGTCACAAAAAAAAAAAAAAAATGAATATTTTGTGCTGTAAGAGAGAAACAAGAAAGGAAAAAAAAGGTGAGGTTACTTTAACAAATTACTTATGATATATTATTAAATAAGATATATATATTTAATCATTTCGAATTCATAATATTCATAACAAAAAATTGTACCTTTTTTAATGGGAAAATTTGTATAGTATTTTTTAATGCTTCCTTTCAAATTCCTGGTCAAATGTGCTTAAGGCCTCTGGGCAGTCCTAAATCTCACCCACCGTACTGGTTATTGTCAAATAAAAGAACCATAATTGTACTTCACTTTTGCCATAGTAACACAATTCACGCTGATAACTTTTGAACAGCTTGTATCAATGGCTTGGACCGAAATCATTATCTATTACAACTACAAGGGACCACTAGAAATTTCAGGATGATAGAAACATAGATAAATTGGTTTTGTTTTCTTTATCCAACTCCAAAATACGTACTTGTTTATATAAAACAAGCTTGTAAACATTACAACTTTACAATTACAAGCCTCGATAATTAGATTTTCTGTAGATTTTTTCCCTTGAAATATGCTCACTGATATTCATTCTATTTCAACATTTTCCACCTATATAAACAATAAAAAAATTTAATACCACAAGCATTGCCACAACTTTCCTACATTGCTACTAGAAGAACTCATAAACTATTCTTCACCCATTTTCTCCATGAAGCCACACATACTTCAATTTTATTACTGATAGGCCAAAAACGTATTGATCCCTTGTGATAAATTAACCAATTAATTTGGCCAAGTGAATTAATTAAGTTAATTAACATGCAGATGCGAGGTAGCATAAACAAATCACCAATAAACTAAATATGCAGCGGAAAATAAATTTGACATGGTGATTTGTTTACGAATGGGAAAAACCTACACGGCAAAAACCCCACCGGGTGATTTTCAGGTCACCACTCCCAAAATTCCACTATTATCACAAGCGGTTACAAGTAAAGGAATCCTAGTACCATATACCAACCTACAGTTGAACCCTTACCCCAATACCCAATTGGACTTGTTCTGCAGTGACAATTTCTCCTTTTGATGCACGGCTCCCAAGTACGTGACTAACCAATTGCACGAATCCCAATACGCGACTTCAATCACCAACTAGAGAAGGTTGTTGGCTACTGAATGTTCAAATAGTGTATAAAACACCTTGAACGTTTAAACCCCCAATTTACAAATTACCAATTCAAGCTTATCAACAAACAATGTACGTGTGGAAAATGTAAATAAGCTAAAACAAAATTGATAACAAAATCTAAACCAAATAAAATCACATCCACAACAGAAATTAAATGGCAAAGATTAAGGGAAGAGAGATGCAAACACAAGGACAACACAATGATATGTTATCAAAGGGGAAATCGAAGCCCTCGGCGTAAAACCTCTTCGCCGCCCTCCATGTGGTCATTAATCCACTAAAGAATCAAGTTGGGATACATGAACAACAGAAGACCCTCTAAGTCTAATCTACCCAATGTACCTAAGCCCTCCAAGCTTCTACTCCAACGAGGTTACGCCGAACCTATTTCTTCTTTAGCTTACCAGATTCCGCTATAACCCATAAAATCAACTAATATGAATTGGTCCCTTTCGAACTACTTCCCAAAGCACCAAATAGCCTTCTCACAGATATGGGTATGGTGAGAAAATTTTTTGGCTAATATACCTCTTATGGATGTAACAATGGAGAGGGTGAGAGTTGATGAATTTGAAAAGTCACTATGTAAAGATTGTGGATGAGTCAATCTTGTTTTTCTCTAGGGTTTCTGAATGTTCAAATAGTGTATAAAACACCTTGAACGTTTAGACCCCCAATTTACAAATTACCAATTCGAGCTTAATATCAAACAATATATGTGCGGAAAATGAACATAAGCTTATAACAGAATTGATAAACAATCTAAACCGAATAAAATCACATCCACAGCAGAAATAAAATGGCAAAGATTAAGGGAAGAGAGATGCAAATACAAGGACAACACAACGATGTGTTATCGAAGAGGAAACCGAAGCCCTCGGCGTAAAACCTCTCCGCCGCCCTCCAAGCGGTAAGTAATCCACTAAAGTATGAAGTTGGGATACATGAACAGCAGAAGACCCTCCAAGCCTAATCTACCCAGTGTAGCTAAGCCCTCCAAGCTTCTTACTCCAACGAGGTTACGCTGAACCTTTGTCTTCTTTAGCTTACCGAATTTTGCTATAGCCCATAGCATCAACCAATATCAATTGGTCCTTTCCTAATTACTTCCCAAAGCACCAAAAAGCCTTCTCACAGATATGGGTAAAGTGAGAAAATGATTTGGTTAAATAACCTCTCAAGGATGTAACAATGGAGAGGGTGAGAGTTGAGGAATTTGAAGAGTCACTATGTAAAGATTGTGGATGAGTCAATCTTGTTTTTCTCTAGGGTTTCTCTCTCAAAATTCTCTCTGGAAGCTCTCAATATTTCGTGGGTATAAGCGGTATTTATACTGGAGTGAGAAAGGAATGCGAAGAGTTAGTTTTTCCATAACAGAGTGGACTGGCGACTTGGCCTCGCGACTTAACTAAGTCGCGAGTCCAAGCCGCGATCTAACTGAATGGCCAGTCTGGACTTTTTGTCCTGTAGTGCTACAGCTGACATGATGGTTCAGCTTCTCTACATGCTTCACTCGTGTGTATCTTCTAGCGGCTTGCAAGCCGCAAGATCCAGCCACGAGTCTCTACTTCACTACACAGTCTTGAGCATTTCTTCACACTCTCTCACACACTACCCTTACATGATTCTCACCTAAATACAGGGTTACTAATTGCTAAATTACAAGCAAATTTGTCATGGAATTAAGCCAACAAGATGGTTGATTAAATTCAACCTTACAGTTTCTCTCTCAAAATTCTCTCTGGAAGCTCTCAATATTTTGTGGGTATAAGGGGTATCTATACTGGAGTGAGAAAGGAATGCGAAGAGTCAGTTTTTCCATAACAGAGTGGACTGGCGACTTGGCCTCGTGACTTGACTAAGTCGCGAGTCCAAGCCGCGAGCTAATTGAATGGCCAATCTGGACTTTTTGTCCTATAGTGCTACAGCTGGCATGACGGTTCAGCTTCTCTGCATGCTTCACTCGTGTGCATCTTCTAGCGGCTTGCAACCCGCGAGCCACCCACGAGATCCAGCCGCGAGTCCCTACTTCACTGCACAGTCTTGAGCATTTCTTCGCACTCTCTCACACGCTACCCTTACATGATTCCCACCTAAATACATGGTTTCTAAGTGCTAAATTACAAGCAAATTGGCACAAAATAAAGCCAACAAGATGGTTGATTAAATTCAACCTTACAATCTCCCCCTTTGGCTATTCCGTGACAAAACCCTAAAACAAACTCTAGACTTAACATGTGAGCTGGGAACAGTTGAACAAAACTCACTCACACCTAACTCTAGAATCTGGGAAGCTCTTGAGCCATAAGAACAAGTATCTCCTGAAACACAACAACACAATATGATCATTGTATGCAGAAAACTTGTAATGCATATGGAGCAAGCACAATACGATCAAGCAAAAATGGAATTAAAGAATAAACCATGACTTGACCAAAAACAAACAATCACTATAAATAGTGACCACAATGCTCATTCACACAAGGAATGAACATCCAGACATGCAAGCTAATAAGCTCAATGCAAAGTATCATTTGCATGTCCAACACCCAACCGATACATAAACACTAGGTAAATGCATCAAGGATAAAATCCAACAAAGGGCACAAGAGTGATGTACTTAAAGAAAATGCAAAACATTAAACAACAAGTACTACGCTACAAAGCAAAGGTACAAATCCCAAAGTACATAAAAACTGAAAATAAACTTATAATCATTAAACCATAATAACACAAGTTTTAAAAGTTAATCACATAAACCAACCATGAGTTTAAAAACCAAGAAATTAACCAAAGTGTTTAACAACGTATGTAGCAAACCCATAATTAAAATATTGTTCAAAACATAATACCAACTCTACCAACATAAGAATAAAATAAAAACTAAGGTAAAAACTGCTAAATGTAAGTTTTATGCAGGCTCCCCCTCAAACTGGCACTCCCCCTCAAGAGCTACCCCAAAAATCTCCCCCTTTTTGATCGGAATGGCCAAAGGGTCACTGCTGGGTGGAGAAGCTATCAAACTTTGCTGAGAGGATGTTCATCTGATCTTGAAGTGCAGCCAGTCTGTCAGATTGTTCATTTTGGACATCTCTGAGCCCATCAATCCTCTCTAGGATGATTTGGAATGCATCTGAAGGTACAGCTGATGAAGATGAAGCTCTGCTCCTCTTGCCATGACCTCTTGAGCTTGAGGGTTCTCCTACAACCTCTGTCTCAGTGTCCATGGGTTCACCTTCTTCTTGGTCACCTTCCTCTTCATCACTCAGAAGACGAACTCTTATCCTTGTGATGGTTAGCTTGTTAATTGCTGAGGGAGTAGACATTAGGTTGATATCTTGAGGGATCTCCACACCTTTCAAGCTAAAAAGCCTCATAAGAAGGCTAGGGAAAATCAGCTTGGCCCTGGTGGTTGTTCTAGTCTCATCCATAATGGTGTAGAAGATGTGAGCACTGATATCTATGTAGGTTTTCTGCTTGAGCTCCATAAGGAAGATGGCTCTGGCATTGTTGATTGTGGTCAGCTTCTTCAATGGGTATAGGTTAAACATCATAATCACTGTTAGACACCTCATATCTGCTGGAAAGGCTGCGGTGTTGAGGCATCTCCCCTCTCTCACTCCACCAATATGTGTCTGAATAGTTTCTAAGGACAACATCCTATCCTTATAATGAGTGAAATCCTGATCATCCATGCCCTCAAAACCTAACGCATCATCTATGTCATCCACATCTATGGTAAATTCCTTTCCTCGTATCCAACAATTTTTCTCATGCTCTCTTAACACTGCATTGGCATAAAACTCCTTGATCAAAGGATCACAAACTCCAGGCAGGTCACTCAAAAGCTTATCCCAACCCCTGCCCTCAAAACAGCTTGGAATGAAGGTGTCCTTCAAATCCACCAAGTCAATAAATCTCTCCTGGATGAGAGGTGCCTTCAAGTAGAAATCTCTATATCTCTCAAAGTGATAAGGAGACCTGAACTTGGTATTGTCCATCTTCAGCCTTTTATCACCCTTCTTGGCAGTAGTTTTCTTCTTGGTAGGAGTCATCTGCATAACACAGCAGCAAAGCCCAACAAAAAAAAAAAAACACAATAGATGGAAACTCAAAACATTAGTAACATGTTAGTGGCATAGAAAAGGATAGAGTATTATACCAAACATTCAAACCAAACACAGTTCAGGATCAACATTGAATGAGATTACTCAAAACAGAAGAGCATAAAACAAATTATCAACAATTCTCAGGCATACCACATTGTTACATTAAACACAGAAACCTAACATCAACATCCTAGGGAACACAATCAAACTCATACTCCAAACATGCAATAGACAAACATTGTGAATCAACCATACTCTCAAACAGAGTCTATTACAACAATTTCTAAAAATAAGCATATGTCTATAAGACATATCTCAATGGGTATGGTATGTTCAACACAGGGAAAATCTGTAAACATACTCAAGGATGAAAATCAGACATGATAATAACAATATCTAGCATCCTAAAAACAAAAGCAACAAAACCCAAACACCCAACCTCAACAAAATGAGCAAACCCATGTTCGAACACTATATATATCTCAAATCATAATAGCAACTAACAAAACCAAGAAAACAAGGCTATAAAAAGAAATGTATAGAGAAAATAAGAAAAACCCATACCTTTTTCTTGAAGATTGAAGTCAAAACGATGAACAACAATGGAGGTTTTAGTGAGAAACACAGTGGGTTTGAGAGAGGTAAACACGGGGAAGACAATGAGCAGTCACAAAATTTCGAGGGAAAACTCAAAAAGGTTTTAAAACTGACCTATTTGCGCAAAACACACGATTTTCGCGACTGATTTAAGTCGCGTGCAAGTCGCCAGGGTAAGTCACGAGACTTTTTGAAACCAAAATTTTTGAAAATTTTTCTAAGTGTTTTTCGCAACTGGAAGTTCTACCAGCGAGGAAGTTGCAAGGTAAGCCGCGAAAATTTCTGTGTACCTCTCGCGACTAGACCTTCCACTCGTGAACAAGTCGCCAGATTGAGCCGCGAGAAACATTAAAAACCCAAATTTTGAAAAATATTCTAAGTATTTTTCGCGATTGGGACATTGACCCACCAGTGAGTCGCGAAAAATCTCTGTGTAGGCTCGCAACTGGGGCATGTGACTGGACCAACCCGCGACTGAGTCGCTAGAACAGGGCAATACTGTTTTTGAAGAATTTGACAATTTTTTTTTGCAAAAACAAAATACTTTCCAAAAACAACTAAAATACTCAAAAATCGTTTTGTGTTTGATCAACAAAGATTGAACCTGTGAAAACACATTTAATCAAGTACAATCATACAAATGAATAGGGCATTCATTGAACATAAACATGTGTGATGTGTGTGGATATCAACAATGAGATAGTCCTTAGTCTAACGTGAAGCTTCAATGATCAATTCAACCAAGCCATACACAATTAGCACTAGATAAAGTGACCCATCTCAATTATAGAAATATGCATATATGACCTCCCACAAAACTTGATTACATAACTTGTGAAGCTTTTCATTTGGCTCCATATACATCATATCATTTGATCTTTTTGAATCAATACATCTCATTGTGAGATCAATGCCTGAAATTTTTTGATATTTCAATTTGATGAGTTAGCCTTTGGCTTTTTGGGCATCATACATTTCATTTTACGTCGCTTTCCCTTTTTCCTAGTCAAATACTAGTATGTGCGACAGGCTTTTACAGCTCAATATCTCTTTTCATTTGGAGATTTACATTTAGCGAGCTCTTTAAGCAAAAACAATAAAATAAATGAGTGGGAAGATATATAGGCACAACTCTATGCATGTCTTAAGATCAACAATACCATTGACTAATCATTCATGACAAGTTTGAAGATATATTTACAACAGTCACATAGATGTCAAGATTTCTCCCACAATGATATAAGTGCATAGGGAACAAGCTACGCTCGTAAATGCACAAGGCCATTAGTACAAAGGTACAAGGCAAAATATGTTTTAAGACAAAACTCAACGATGTCGATCAAACTTTTTGATTTTCTACTTTTTATGTGTTTTTGGATTTTTTGACAAAAAAAAAAATTGATCAAAAACACCAATGTAAAAACATTTAAAGCAAAAGCATAATAATAAACAATTTTCAACTCAAACTAGCACCAAACACACAACCAAGCATCGTCACAAAAACATAGGAAGTATTAATGCATGGACATGTTGTAATGCTTATGCATGAGTACCTCTCTTCACTCACACATCACGTACGTTTGGGGTGATATCCCTATAGGATTGGGTACGAGAGTTAGGACTTTCTAACCTTCTAGTGAAGCTTTCCAAGTAAGTGGTGAATGCACCGATCATCTTCATCACGTCCACCATACTGGGATCACCATTTTGACCTCTTGATGACTCTACAACCCAAGTCCACTTGTCATTTCTTGGTCCTCTTGACCTTTGATCACTTGCATTCTTCAATGCTCTTAGCTTATGACAATTCGGTCTGTTGTTCCCTTGAAGTCCACAATGGTGACAGACATGGTTCGTTCTTGGACCTCTTTGTGATCTTGGAAGAGATTTCCCTTTGGCTTCAGACCTAACCACAGATTGGTTACGGGGCTTGTTCAACACCCGTTGGTCAGCCACATTCTTCTTTTTCTCAACCTTTGCCTTCTCCACAGTAGGGGCAACTACAACTGGCTCTTTGGCCTTCACAAACTTCACTTTTTTGGAGATATTCATAGCTGAACTACTTTCTCCGGTGTATCCTAATCCGGTTTTGTCGGAGAAGGGTTTTTGATGAGAGAGGACATCATCAAGCTTCTTTATGGATACTCGCTCTACCTTGGCATTTGCTTGAACCACCTTAAGCTCAAGGAATTTCACCTTGGTGTAAGCTTCAGTTAGCTCACCATTTAGTGTCTCAATCTCACACTTGGCCTCCTTATATCTTACTAGGAGACTTCTATAGTCCTCCTCTGCTTTCTTCATCTTCTTCCCAGCCGCCTTCGTCACCCTTGCATACTCTCCCGACTTCTCAAGGAGTAAGTTGTAATTCTCTTGAAGACCGACTGTATCTTCATCTTCTTCAGCATCCGATTCTTCTACAATTCCCATGGATTCCTCATCACTATGCTCCCTAAGTTCTTGCACAAGCAAATTCAAGTCCTCCGAAGACTCAACATGAGCAATAGTCATAAATGCTGAGAAATTCCCTTCTTCATCACAGCTATCCTCCGAATCAGAGGTGAAGGAATCTGAGTCACTAAGAGTGGTGGCATATGCCTTGCCCTTCGATCTTAAGTAATTAGGACATTCCTTTTTGAAATGACCATGTCCATTACATTCAAAACAAGTGACTCCTTAATTAGATTGGGACTCCTTCCTGTCTCTCTTTTTGAAGTCCTTCTTCTCCTTTCCGAAACTTGTGAATTTCCCTTTATCACCAAATTTCCCACTGTTCTTGAACTTTAGGAATTTGTGGAAATTCTTTGCAAGGTAAGCAACATCTTTCTCGACAACATCCTTATCTGACGAGTCGTGTGCTTCTACCCTTTCATTTATGGTCTTAAGAGCAAGAGATTTGCTCTTCCTTTGAGTGGGCAACGACAATTCATAAGTTTGAAGCGAGCCAACCAATTCTTGGACTTTGATATCATCAAGATCCTTGCTCTCTTCAATAGCTGTCACCTTTCCGACAATGACCAAAGGATCTTCCTTACTACCTTGGAGTCCTCCGTTTTCTCTCCCAAATTAAACTTGCCGATGACCACTTCATTCAGCTTACTATAGAAAGAGTCAAAGGACTCGTCCTCACTCATTCTGAACTCCTCAAATCGGGTGGTCAGCATCTATAGCTTTGTGTCTTTTACTTTCTTCGTTCCCTTATAAGTGGTCTCCAATATCTGCCAAGCCTCCTTGACAATGGAAATGTGAGAAATCCGATGGAACTCATCTGGAGACACACCACAAAAAATAGCGTTAAGTGCTTTGCTATTAGCATTTGACGCCGCGAGGGCTGCCTTATCCCATGTGGATTTGGCTACCTCCGGCCTAGTCCAGCTGATATCAACGACATCCCAAATAGATTCATTTATCGAACATAAGAATGCTCTCATCCATACCATCCAAAAGGCACAATTGCTACCATCAAAATATGGTGGAGCATTCAAAGATTGAGACCGGTCCATCTCAAAAGGGATCAAGGATCACACTAAGGTACTTAAACCACAGCAAGTGCACCCGCTCTAATACCAATTGAATGTTCAAATAGTGTATAAAACAACTTGAACGTTTAGACCCCCAATTTACAAATTACCAATTCAAGCTTATCAACAAACAACGTACGAGCGGAAAATGTAAATAAGCTAAAACAGAATTGATAACATAATCTAAACCAAACAAAACAACATCCAAAGCAGAAATTAAATGGCAAAGATTAAGGGAAGAGAGATGCAAACACAAGGACAACACAACGATGTGTTATCGAAGAGGAAATCGAAGCCCTCGACATAAAACCTCTCCGCCACCCTCCAAGCAGTAAATAATCCACTAAAGAATGAAGTTGGGATACATGAATAGTAGAAGACCCTCCAAGCCTAATCTACCCAGTCTACCTAAGCCCTCCAAGCTTCTTGCTCCAACGAGGTTACGCCGAACCTTTGTCTTCTTTAGCTTACCAGATTTTGCTATAGCCCATAGCATCAACCAATATGAATCGGTCCCTTCCGAACTGCTTCCCAAGGCACCAAGAGCCTTCTCACAGATATGGGTATGATGAGAAAAGGTTTTGGCTAATGTACCTCTCAAGGATATAACAATGGAAAAGGTAAGAGTTGAGGAATTTGAAGAGTCACTATGTAAAGATTGTGGATGAGTCAATCTTGTTTTTCTTTAGGGTTTCTCTCTCAAAATTCTCCCTGGAAGCTCTTAATATTTCGTGGGTATAAGGGGTATTTATACTAGAGTGAGAAAGGAATGCGAAGAGTCAGTTTTTCCATAACAGAGTGGACTGGCAACTTGGCCTCGTGACTTGACTAAGTCGCGAGTCCAAACCGCGAGCTAACTGAATGGCTAGTCTGGACTTTTTGTCCTGTAGTGCTACAACTGGCATGACGGTTCAGCTTCTCTGCATGCTTCACTCGTGTGCATCTTTTGGCGGCTTGCAAACCACGAGCCACCCGCGAGATCCAACCGCAAGTCCCTGCTTCACTGCACAGTCTTGAGCATTTCTTCACACTCTCTCATACACTTCCCTTACATGATACCACCTAAATACATGGTTTCTAAGTGCTGAATTACAAGCAAATTGGCAAGGAATAAAGCCAACAAGATGGTTGATTAAATTCAACCTTACAGCTACAAAGTTCTTCAATTCATCCCAATGATGAAGATCAAGAAGATGCTTGGTCACAAAACTCTACGGTGCACAAACACAGCAACTTATTCACAAGAAAGATGAACTAGGGAAAAAATCTGTCTCTGGTCACAATTTGCTTGAACAAACTTTGCTCAACACTTGTGCAACTTGTGAACACTTTGACGGCCCTTAAAATAATCCTTTTATATGTTTAGGGTTGTGAGAAAAGAAGGCCCAAACACATAATCATGGATTAGAGTCAAAACAAAACTGAAATTCTATTTTTCATAAACCTCGACAGATACCCTATCTGTCGAGCCACGAGGCTGAACAGCTCTACAGGTCTCGATAGATAACTAGCTGTTGAGCTTTAATGAATGGCACTTCTTCAACTTGAATCTTGGACAGACTTGCATGGCTTTAACACTTGATCTTAAAACACAGTTTCTTGAAGTATTAAACATATCCTAGATCTACCCAAATACAAGTAAAGTGTGTTTTGTCAAAGGATTAGCCAGTTACATAAAATAGTGACATATGTTCCTAACAAGTGAATCACATATGTGCTAACAATCTCCCCCTTTGGCGATCCGTGACAAAACCACAACAAACAAATGAACATATGAGAGAAGTCATAAATCACTCAACTCATATTCACTTGTTGAATACAATAAAATCTATCCTAACATAAACTCTTGAAAAACTTTGCAAGAAGAGAGTTTATGGAAAGTAGACTTTGACAACCTGTATTTCTGAAACACTTAAAACAAAACTCATCAAGGCATCTTTGTGTGAAACAGAAATAATAGATTGCATACAAGTAATAAGAACCATGTGTATAAAGAAAGAAAAGAAACAACACATGCAAGGATAGGTGAAAGAAACCTACATCCTCATTTATGAAGAAAATAAGTACAATGTATGTCAAAAATTGTCACAAGACCAATGTACAAGAAAAAATGTACCTAAAATAGAGAAAAGAAAAAGATACATGTAATCCTCACTACATCCCTCAAAAATATCAACACTCCCCTGAACAAAAATGCCCTATAATAAATCTCTCCCTAAAAATGACTACTCTCATATCCAAAACTACTCCCTCTTTTTGTCACGAGTGACAAAGGGTAAAAGTGTCAAGTAGACATCTCATCGGTAGAGCTAGCATCTCCATCATCATCATCATCAGAAGCATCATCGTCATCACCATCATCATCATCCTCATCCTTAGAATCAGAAGCCACTAGAGGAGGTGGTGGAGGAGAAGCCTTAGGAGCATAGCCACCCATGATTGCCTACCGCCGTGCAATACGATCGACACGAACATTCACCCGATACAGCTCTGTAGAGTGTGTATCAAGGCGAGCATCCATGCGCTGCAGCTGCGCCATGATGTCTCCGAGTGACACATTGCTCGTAGAAGAGGAAGGAGCAGATGTGGACGGAGCAGAACGAGATGGAGTTGAACGGGAGGAAGGAACTGCTGAATCCGACTACCGTGACCTAAACTGCGCCTCTCTACGTTTAACGGTAGCGATGTCTATGGCACACATGATAGAAAAATGGTCGGAAGAGGGAAAAGGAACAGAAAAATGGCATAAAATCCGCGTGATAGCCGAAAGGAAAATGAGCTTATCACGGGTAGCCTTATCCCTAAACACATCTATAAGAGAAAGAATAAAATGTGAAGGAAAATCTATAGTAAGGTGCTCTAACAAGGAAAGCAAAAATCGAGCACGAGGCTCTATGATAGAGTTATAGTGAGAGAGTGGGTGCAAAACAAAAGTCATTGCCATGTTTATGAATCCAGGACCTTTAGCAAAGGCCTTACATGGTGTAAACTGACGATCACCCCAATCAGAAAGGCGCACGTAGAAAGTAGAGATCATCTCGTCTTTGGACACAGTCCTCAGACGCTCACATCCAGGGTAGTCAGGATGCTCTACCCTCAGAACATGGAGCACATCCGCAACAGGCTATGGTGTGACAACAATGCACGTACCTCGAACGCGAGTAGAAAAGAGAGGTACTGAAGAATCAATTCCATGCATGTTGGAGTAAAACTCCTGAATCAGCACGGAAGGACATGTGACCAGGACGTCACACAGTGACTCCCAACCCCGACTGTGAATGACATTGGGTAGGTCAGTGTTGGTGAAGTCTGCCAAAATGACTCAGCATTTCGAATGAACACCTTGTCGAGAAAATTTCACCGAGAAGTCCTTTCAGGCATCCTCATCACGGAACCAAATATAAGAATGAGTAAGATCAGAAGAAGACGATGCCCAAGAACAAAGAGGGTTCCGAGACGGAGCTGACTTACGCTTAGGTGCCATAGACATAACTAACGTAAACAGAAAAGAGAGGGAGAGAAAGAGACAATCAGAAAAGTCCCAAAGCAATTCAAATATAACAAGTATATTGAAAAGAGAGTACGTATGCATGAGGAATGCATGAACATGTGATATGCAAAAGAAATTACATCATGGGCTCAGCCCAATCCAATCCTACTAGCACACAAATAGTTTAACATGTATAGCACACAACTAAATGCATGAAAATACGGTTATAATGCACATGGAATGCAATGTATGAGGTTTTAAACTCATTTAAGCATAAACCTATCCCAGATTTCAACAAACACTCATTAATTTTGAAAAACCCCAAAATTTTCAAAAAGCCCAAAACCTAAGTTTCAAAACATGAAAAATACATGTAAATGAGAAAAAAGAAACATACCTGATAGGCCACAAACTAAATGACCCCTTGTGGTAGAAATTAATTAATTAATTAGCCAAGTTATTAATTAATCAATTTATCATGCAAAAGCATGGTAGCACAAACAAACCACCAATAAACTAATTATGCAGCGGAAAATAAATAACACAGTGATTTGTTTACGAATAGGGAAAACCTAACGGCAAAAACCCCACCGGGTGATTTTCAGGTCACCACTCCTGAAACTCCACTATTATCACAACAAGCGGTTACAAGTAAAGGAATCCCAAGTACCTTATTAACCTACAGCTAAACCCTTACCCCAATACCCAATTGGACTTGTTCAGTAGTGACAGTTCCCCTTTCTGATGCACGACTCCCAAGTACGTGACTAACCAATTGCGCGGATCCTAGTACGCGACTTCAATCACCAACTAAGAAGATTGTTGGTTGCAAAGTTCTTCAGTTCATCCACACAATGAAGATCAAGAAGATGCTTGGTCATAAAACCCTACGGTGCACATACACAGCAACTTCTTCAAGAGAAAGAGATAAACTAGCGCAAGAACTTCGTCTCTGGTCACAATTTTCTTGAACAGAGTTTTCTCAATACTTGTGCAACTTGTGAACTGTTTGACGGCCCTTAAAACAATCCTTTTATATGTCTAGAGTTAGAAGAAAAGAAAACCCAAAGACATATTCACGGATCCCAAGAAAATCATATCAGAATTCTAAAATTCTTAAACCTCAACAAATAGGAGGTGTCGAGCAGGTGTCGAGCACAAGGGGGTTTAAACAACTTTCTTAAGCTCGATAGATGCAACTGTCGAGCCAGCTGTCGAGCTTTAATGAATTTGCACTATCAGCTTGTTTTCTTGGACAGACTTGAAAGTTTCAACACTTGATCTTGAAACATGGTTTTTTGAAGTATTTAAACACATCCTAGATCTACCCAATTACAAGTAAAGTGCGTTTTGTCAAAGGATTAGCCAATTACATAAAATCATGACATATGTTCTACACATGTGAACCACATATGTCCTAACAATACCAAGTGAAGAGAAAACCTGAAAAAGCTCAAAAATCACTTGGGAAGAAGATTTGGAGTGAAGGGGGGAGGTTTGGGAGGTGAGAAGACACTTCTGTCGAGAGAGAGATCAAGAAAAGTGAGAACTGGATTGCGCTTGTCCTATATATAGATCCTCAGTAATTCTCGACAGATAAAGGTGTCGAGAGGTGTCGAGCCATCTGTAGAGGAAGGTGTCGAGAAAAACAACGTCAACAGATGCAGCTGTCGAGGAACAAAGCAAAGACACAAGAATAGAAGCTCGATCGATCCACCAGCTGTCGAGAAGCTATTGAGGATCCAGGAACTTTCTCGATCGATCCACCTAGCTATCGAGGATCTGTTGAGATTGCAATAAGAAACAGCTTAAGATTTTGACAGATAGCCAGGTGTCGAGGAGGTGTCGAGATTGCTTAAAATCAGTTTTTCAAGAAGGGAAAAACACAAATATGAATGCAATCAAGCATGCAACTCAACCAAGGATCTAATCAACATTTTAAGCTCTCAAAATCATCTCTCAACAACAATTTTAAGCACAATGATCCCAAAAACACACACACACACTAAACAAGTCTAACTAATTTTATATTTCAAAAACAAGTTAAGACAGTTTAGTGAGCATACATTAACACATGTAAAACCTTGTGATGGCCAAATCACATTGTACCTGCACATGTATCACGAGCAGCAAATAATATGTTGTGTTGTGTGTGAAAAACATCGCAAGATTGCATAAGTGTATACATGTTATCACCTATAACTGCTTGATGGGGACTATCATTTTCGAGGTACATCCTATAACTCCCACATCTCCTAGAATACACGCTTGCAATCATATTTAAAGCATTTTGATCTTTTTGCTTTTTATTTTTCTTTGCATATTTTTTTTTTAAGTAAATCATGCATGGGCATATAAGAGATAGAAAAGAAATACCCAATTATGTTAAGCTTTTGACATTCCAATTTTACTATGCCGAAGCACACAAATGTCATTGACATTGCACTTTTGCTATGCCAAAGCATACAGATGTCATTTCATGATTAGCGGGCAACAGTAGTGAGATGGTTATTTATGTCTTTCTCTTAGGATTTTCTAGTCCTTCCCGTTAAAAAGAGTGATACGAGTGTTAAGTACAAGAGATCACTTAATCTTACCCATCACAAACAAGAGCCACAAAGCTCACTTGCTTAGTTGTGCATAGCGATGCTTATCTAAGCTACAAGAGATACAAAGTTTAGAAAACTTTGTTTCAATGGCCATCCAAGGTACACAAGTACTAATATACATAAACACACACTGTTTTTGTATTTTTCTGATTTTTCAAAATTTTTTTTTTTAATTTTTATATAAAACATGTTAAACAAAGCAAAGCATAAAACTAGACTGACTCAAAACTTGAAAACAAAACACACAAGTAATGCACACACAAAAACAAGAAGAGAAAAAGAGAAAAGTAATAGAATCACTTGGAGCCCTTTTCCTTCCACGCCTTGGAAGAACCTTTCCTTTGAGTGTACCTTTGAATCGACGGTGAGGGGGAGGAATTGAAACTGTTCAAGTTCGAAAGGAGCATGAAGGCTTTAAGAAGATCTCCAAGGGGAGCAAGAGAGGATTGAAGCTGATTTTGGCTTCCAGATGCTATCATGCCATTGCTCTGTTGAGTGGCTAACCACTTTGTAGCAATTTGATCAAGTATGACCGGCAACTCCACAATGATGACAGAGATGCTACTTCTTCTCTTTAGGCTTTTGAGAGTTAGCCTTCTTAGCCCTAGGGTTTTTAGCTTCCTTCTTGTCTTGCTTAGGGGGTATTCCTAAGATAGATTTACCTTTGTTTATGTTCTCACTAGCTATTTCAATTTTAACATCATTGTTCTCAATAACATTATTACTAGGAGGAACAAAAACAGTAGTACTAGTAGAAGCAATATTAGAAGAAAAGAGACCATACCTTAAACCTGTTCGATCAGAAGCAGATTTCTGAAGACTGAGCATCTCATCAAGTTTTACACTTGAAGTCCTCTCCAATTGAGCTCTGACTTGAAACAGCTCCACTTCAAGCTTCTTGGTCTTCTCTACCAAGAAATTGTTCTTGAACCTCAGTTCTCCAATAGTTTGATTAGCTTCATCAAACTTTGTGGAAAGCTCTTCACGATCAAGTTCCACATCACTGAGCTTCTTGGTGGTCAGCCTATAAAGTTTCTCATTTTTCTCAGAAAGCTTGTATAATTTCTCATAGGCTGTATGGATATCATCTTGATCATCCATCTTCTCAAACTTGGACTCCATCAATTCCTCTTCTTCATCCACATCTTCAACAATCCCATCAGTAGGATTGATAGTGGTAGTGAAGGCATTCAAGATTCCTTCATCCTCATTGTCGGAATCATCCTCAAGCTCGATGTCACTCAAAGTAGCAGCAAGTGCCTTGCTCTTCCCAGTGCTCTTGAGATATGTAGGACACTCCTGTTTCATATGACCAAAGCCTTGACACCCAAAGCACTTAGGTCCTGTGGGAACAGTGTACTGATCGCCATCCCTAGCATCCTTCTTCCCTTTGTCATGGCTCTTGAACTGAGAAGAACTGGATTACCTACGGTCCTTGTCGAAGCCCTTCCCATTGGTATTCTTCATGAACTTCTTGAATTGCCTGGTGATGCAGGACTTCATCTTAGAATCCTCATCATCTAAAGACTCATCAGTGTCACTACTCTTGGCTTTCAATGCCATGCTCTTGCCCTTACCCGACTTGCCAATTCTTGTTAACCCTAGCTCGTAGGTCTACAAATTACCAACCAACTCTGTCAAAGGAATCTTGTCAATATCTTTTAATCCCTTGATCACCGTAATCTTGGCATGAAATCTCTCGGGCAGAGATCTGAGCACTTTCCTTACAATCTTGGGTTCAGGAATGGTTTCCCCAAGATTGAAGGCTGAGTTCACTATGTCCTTGAACTTGGCATAGAACTCATCAAACGACTCATCCTCCTCCATCTTAATCTCTTTGAAGCTTGTAGTGAGCCTCTAAAGCTTCAAGTCCTTGATAGCCTTAGTTCCTTCATAGGTTGTCTAGAGGATGGTCCATGCCTCCTTAGCAATTTCAGTAGAGTATATCTTCTTGAACTCCTCATTGGTGACTGCACTAAATAAAGTATTCAATGCCCTACTGTTAAAGTTTGCCACCTTGATCTTGGCATCATCCCAATCGGCCGGCGCTTCCTTTGGCTTAGTCCAGCCAATCTCTACAGCTTGCCACACCTTTTCATCTAGAGACTGCAAGAAAGCTTTCATGTGTACTTTCCAGTATGCATAGTTAGTGCCATCAAATAAAGGAGGTATAATTAATGACTGTCCTCTATCCATGACAAACAAGGGTCAATGGATCAACACAGCAAAGATTAACCCTAATTAGAGTGTGCCTGCTCTGATACCACTTAATAGGTCAAAAACGTATTGACCCCTTGTGATAAATTAACCAATTAATTTAGCCAAGTGAATTAATTAAGTTAATTAACATGCAAACGCGTGGTAGCACAAACAAATCACCAATAAACTAAGTATGCAGCGGAAAATAAATTTGACACAGTGATTTGTTTTCAAATGGGGAAAACCTACACGGCAAAAACCCCACCGGGTGATTTTCAGGTCACCACTCCCGAAATTCCACTATTATCATAACAAGTGGTTACAAGTAAAGGAATCCCAGTACCTTATACCAACCTACAGTTGAACCCTTACCCTAATACCCAATTGAACTTGTTTTGTAGTGACAATTTCTCCTTTTGATGCACGGCTCCCAAGTACGTGACTAACTAATTGCGCGGATCCAAGTACGCAACTTCAATCACCAACTAGAGAAGGTTGTTGGCTACAAAGTTCTTCAGTTCATCCTAACAATGAAGATCAAGAAGATGCTTGGTCACAAAACCCTACGGTGCATAAACACAGCAACTTCTTCACGAGAAAGATGAACTAGGGCAAAAATCTGTCTCCAGTCACAATTTTCTTGAACAAACTTTGCTCAACACTTATTCAACTTGTGAACACGTTGACGGCCCTTAAAATAATCCTTTTATATGTCTAGGGCTATGAGAAAAGAAGGCCCAAACACATAATCACGGATTAGAGTCAAAACAGAACTGGAATTCTGTTTTTCATAAACCTCGACAAATACCCTGTCTATCGAGCTACTATCGAGCCACGGGGTTGAACAGCTCTACAGGTCTCGATAGATAGCTAGTTGTCGAGCTTTAATGAACAGCACTTCTTCAGCTTAAATCTTGGACAGACTTGCATGGCTTTAACACTTGATCTTGAAACACAGTTTCTTGAAGTATTAAACACATCCTAGATCTACCCAAATACAAGTAAAGTGCATTTTGTCAAAGGATTAGCCATTACATAAAATAGTGACATATGTTCCTAACAAATGAATCACATATGTCCTAACAATTACTAACAAACTTTTAGCCCACCAAGCTTGAAACATATTGTTTTGAATTTGATAATCACAAAAACTCCAGCTAATTATTAATATGGCCTTAGTAGTAGAACTTTAGAACTTTTTCTTTTCTTTTCCCCTCTTTTAAATTGTACTATATATAGGTAGTCTTAAACCTCACCCACCATTGATTTGGCCATAAATAGTCCATCTTTCTACTTGTTTGTGTTGCCCTACATTTTCACCACCAGCCTCTTGTTCAGAAACGTTCTATGTGGGAACTTCATTAGTTAAAACTTAAAATCCAACTTGCTTTCAAGTTTTTTCAGAATTTCCTTTTGTTCCTGTATAAATAGTCAGGATTGCTAAGCAGGAATTAGTTTAGGCTCAGGGTGAGAGAGGAATACCCAGCACAACAAATGATATTATCACAGAACAAAATTAATTATTTGTTCCTCAAAAAAGAGTATCCTGGAGAGGAAAAAAAAAAAAAAAAAAAAAAAAGAACACATATGAATGAAGGTAAAATCTATTACACACAGTGTAACAATCACTTTGTGTAAACACATGGAGCCCACAACCACCCATTTTTTACAAGTGGAGGAGATATCATATATATATATATATATATATATATATATATAGTTTTTGTGTATCTTACGATAAATATCGTCTCATGTCATGTACAAAAAATTTCATATCGTAAAAGCATGTTAGAAGTGCTCATAAATCATATGATCCTTAGGTGTGTATCGTATGAATCATATTTTATCA
This sequence comes from Quercus tomentella, assembly GCA_028535165.1. NCBI lineage: Eukaryota > Viridiplantae > Streptophyta > Magnoliopsida > Fagales > Fagaceae > Quercus > Quercus tomentella. The sequence goes on from JAPQVY010000122.1 coordinate 14,240,646, forward strand.
TATAATACAAAGACATATGATTTAAAATAGGTTTTTTTTTTTTTTGGGGGGGGGGGGGGGGGGGGTTATACTTTGTGTTCTAATTTGAGTCCAACTAAATGAACAAATTGTTAGACTTGTTTTTAACACATAATTATTAGATTACTTGATTGAGTCCAAAAAATAACATATCAATGAGGCGGTTTTTTTCCCCACTTCTTTTCCCCTCTTTTAAATTGTACTATAGGGAGTCCTAAACCTCATCCAAATTATCGATAAAAACAAGAGTTTCTGGTCCAGACTGCCATGATAACCTAAATGATTGATAAAAATAAACTAGGAAAAAGAAAGGACAAATGAAAAATAGGTTGATGATTTTTTTTAGAAGCAGTTATTGCTCATGATCTAAACGATTCTGTTTGTTTTTAGACCCCTATAAAACTAGATTGTTTAACATAATTAATTAACCAAGTGAATACTTAGGTTCATTATTCAGATCTAGGTTAACACAAATATATCATATCATTGTAAAGTGCGGAAAATAAAGAACACAACGATATGATAACCCAGGAAAACCAAACCGGTAAAAAACCTGGGGAGAATTTAACCTAGCTATCCTCAAGGTAAAAAGCAAATCCACTAAAAAGAATTGAAGTTTACACAATAACAACTTAGAACACTAACATCCTATTGCTACCTCGAGTAGAAAACTTACTACCACAACCCTATGATAGCTCCGAGTCCACGGACTACTTCTTTCCTTGGCCTTTGTAACAACACAAGCTCACCTGCTTGTGACTTTGAGACTCCACTCAAAGGTTTGGGATCTCCTTAAATGTTGATCTTGTATGCAGCAACTTCTACAACACCGGATCTTGAAATTCTTCAAGGAATAACACTGGTAGAAGACATAAGAGAGCTTTTGGGTACAAAACCCTAGATCTACAAAAGAGGTACAAGATGCACTCTAGTCTCTCTAAAAAACTCTCAAAACCCCACCTAGGGTTAGCTTATAATGTCCTTTAAATACTGGAAAAAACGTTTCGCGATTTGGGCTTCAAATGGTCAAGTTATGGCCTTTTTACGTTTGCTGATTTTTGCTGATATGCGATTTTCGATTGATCGAAAATCACAAGTACCAATCGAGTATCAATCAAACGAAACAGCTTGTAACTCATTTTTTTTCATCCTGAAGTTTTTTGTCTTGGACTTCAATGTAGACCATTCTAAACCAATGAGACTTAGTTTTTGTCATGTTTTGTCATAGTTTGCCAACATTACAAACTCAAAACCTAACAGATTCTATTTCAGTTTGAATAAAATTTTACTCATAAGCTTCTCATCAAATAAAAAATAAATCTAGACTTTGATTGCTAATTCTTTGTGATGTTTCAAATTTAACTTTTAGGATAACAATAAACTAATTATGTGAATTTTTGGTTTCTCCCTTGACTTCAGGACTCTTTGGTAGATGCAGAAGGAGAATATCATTAGTACCACGAGAGCAATATTATTAGTAACTAATCACAGACCTACGCTATGCATGGTAATATATAATTATTTTGTAATGTGATAAAATAATCACAGACCCACGCTATTTCTAAAAATATTTTTCATCTCTCTATTTCTACAAATATATCATTCAATTATTTTGATTTTTTTTTTTTTTTGGAAAAAAATTGGTGTATTTAATTGATGTTATTCTTTTTTCAAGTGATCTATATTCTTCAAACTTTTGTTATAGTGTGCTATGTTTTCCTTTTTTATTTCTACAACTAAATTTTTTTAAGTTCCAAATTAATTATTTAAATTTCTCATTCTCTTAAGGAGATTTTCATGTTAATCAAATCTCATTAAAAATTTACAATTGATATTACTTAAATAATTGGTAGGCACATTCAAATATTACAGTTATTCTCTTTGATTGTTAAATGTTATCCAATTGCATTATAAAGAATTAAAAATAGTATATAAGAATATAGTATTATTCTATTACATAGCAAGATTTGAATAATTTTGTGTTTATCGTTATATCTTTCTTTCTTTTTTTCTTCTCATCTTATTTTATTCGACATTTAAATTCAGCCACATCCTCCATATCATTAAATTATTTATATTTTCTCCCTTTTTTTTTAATCACATATCCTAAGAGAGAATGTGAGAGAAATATCAAAATTATATAAAATAAGATGAGTAGAAGAATACTCAAAAGAAAATGTATAATAGTAAACAACAAATTATCCAAGTTATGTTAAGTAATAGAATAATATTACATAATTATATAATATCATTGGATAACATTTAACAATTAAATAAAATAAAATTAAAAAGATAACAAATTAAAATAAAACCAAATGCATCAACCCAAAGAAGAGTTCAACAAAAAAAAAAAAATTCATCAACCTAAATTAGATGTGCAACAAAGAATTAAAAATTTACCAAAAGAAAGGAAGAGAGAGAGAGAGAGAGAGAGAGAATTCACTTTTTTGTGTGGGAAAATATGTTTGAATGGAAGAGAGAAAAGAAAATATTTATAGTAAATAAAATTGGGAGAAGAAGAGTCAAAATGAGGGGAAGATGAAGGGATAAGAGAATTGTAAGATTAAGGCATAGAGTAGTAGGGAGATAAAAAACGTAAAAGTGGGAAATATGTTGGAGGAAGAGTAATTGTAAGGTCATAAAATAATAAGGAGAAAAATAATTAAAGAAGAGAGAGAAAATGTTGGAAATAAGTAGATGACATGGCCGCTGATGTGGCTCAACAAGAGTGTAATAACAATAAATGATACGCTTCAGCTTATATATATATATATATATATATATATATATATATATATATATATATATATATTTGATAGTAAACTTAGAACTTTATTCAGAAAAATCAAGAGGGTACATCATGTGAAAGAGCTTGCTCAAAAAGTAAGGATTCTCTTCCATCCATACAAGAAAATCACCTATGCCTACAACATATTTAGCTAATAAATGGGCTGGTCTATTGCCTTTCCTTTTAACATGAGAAAATTCAATCCGCCTAAACTCCTTGCACAGATCCATCATCCCCAACACAACCAAAGCTACTAATGAAGGTGGTAAGGATGCTTCACAAAGAGCACTGTAAATAACCAATGAGCCACCTTCCAAAATAACATCTTGGATACCAATGTCCTTTACAAGGAGCAAACCAGCTTCAAATGCTTTGGCCTCTACCTCCAACGCACCCAAGGGAACCAAAACCTTCTTACTCATCGCTACCTCCACTCTTTCTCTATCATCCTTGATTATAACACCCAAACCCGCTGCATTCTGAGATGCAAACACAGCCCCATTGATGTTAATCTTAAACCAATTTGCCCGAGGAGGTAGCCAAGACACAGCCTTCTCAGCCACCACCGGTGTAGACTGCTCCTTCTCAATCGCTGACCAGTACTCCTCCAGGTATTGTGTCGCCCACCTTACCACATCCTTGCCAGCCTTCCTTGCACCCCTGAGTCTGATTTCATTCCAATTAAACCACAATGCCCAAGCTTTGGTGACCATCCTAGCAACCTTCTCCTCCTTAACCCGATCAATGATTATTATCTTCCACAACAGGTCAATGAAAGAAAAACACTCAGACTGATCAGACAAACCCACCAGCTTTGAGCTTGACCATGCCTCATGTGCCTTAGCACAATCCCATAGCACATGACCCATAGACTTAACCATCAACCCACACACATCACAGGTGTTATCCGGCACCACTTTCCTTCGAGCAAGATTGACCTTTGTAGGAAAAGCCTCATGGCAAGCTCTCCACACAAAGTGGCGTGTCTTATGTGGTACAGGTAAGCTCCAAACTTGCTTCCAAAATCTCCTAACCAAACTTGTATCCGAATTAGCACCCCAATTAGCAGCTTGGGAAAGAGTCACAGCTAAAGAATAGGCACTGCGCACACTGAATTGACCATTAGAAGACATTGCCCAAAACAATCTATCCTTAGGTAGCCGAGAGCTTAAAGGAATGCTCTTTATTGTTTCAGCATCATGAGGCAAGAACAAAGCATCAATGACAGAGGACTTCCAATAGGTTCTTGCTGAATCAATCAGCTCACTTATCCGAGTATCAGCATGCAGAAAAGTATTCGGAGACACCACCTTAAACGTGGAAGATAATGGTAACCATTTATCCTCCCATACCCGGATTTGTTCCCCATTCCCTACCCTCCACCTTAAACCCTCCTTCACCACATGTTGCGCAGCCCTCATACTCCACCAAGTGTAAGAAGGATTACTACCAATTTTAGCTTCAACAAAATCACACCGTGGGAAAAATTTTTCCTTTAGGACCTTGTACATCAGTGAGTTTTGACCACTTTGAAGTCTCCATCCTTGTTTTGCAAGAAAAGCCAAATTAAATTGTTGTAGCTTTTTAAAACCCATACTTCCATTAGCCTTCGGTTCACACGTCTTCTCCCAACTAAGCCAAGCTATCTTCTTTTCATCTTTCCTTTGTCCCCACCAAAAGTTGCGAGTCATACTCGTCAAATCCATACAAAGGGCATCCGGTATTTTAAAACAACTCATGGTGTACGTAGGGATAGCTTAAACCACTGCTTTTATAAGAATCTCCTTTCCGGCCTTAGACAGAATTTTCTCCTTCCAACCTTCCAACTTCTTACCCACCTTGTCCTTAATGGCATTAAAAGTGCTCCTTTTGTTTCTACCCATAAGAGACGGTAGGCCAAGATACTTCTCATGCTATTTAATAACTTGGGCACCAAACCTTCACTTTATCTCCTCTTGGACTTCATTTGATGTGTAGCTACTAAAAAACAATGACGTTTTGGCTCTGTTTAATTGTGGACCAGAAGCTTTCTCATAGACTTCTAAAATTCTTTGCAAGGACTCACAATTAGCTAGTGTAACCTTACAAAAAATCAGATTGTCATCTGCAAAAAATAGGTGAGAGAGCTTTGGGCCACCACGACAAACAGCTATACCCTCCCAAAAGCCACTATCCACAAATGATTTAATTAAAGCTGAAAAACCTTCTGCACACAACAAAAAAAAAGATAAGGTGATAGGGGTCACCTTTCCGGATACCCCTAGTTGGAATAATATGGCCTCTAGGACGCCTATTAATATTAATGGCATAAGAAACAGTAGTCACACACCGCATAATTAACCTTCTCCACTGCTCCACAAAACCCAATTTCTCCATAAGTTTGTCCAAGCAAGCCCATTCCACCCTATCATAGGCCTTACTCATATCAAGTTTGAGCACCATTTCTCCAATCTTCCCTCCCTTTTTCTAGCTAATATGATGCATAGTCTCAAAAGCAACTATCACATTATCAGTGATTAACCTTCCATGCACAAAAGCACTTTGGGTATCACTAATAATAGAGGGTAAAATCTTATTAAGCCTATATATTGGCAATAGCCTTAGAAGCCATTTTGTAAACAACATTACATAAACTAATAGGCCTGTAATCAGTGACCAACTTTGGTTCTTTAACTTTTGGAATAAGCACAATATCAGTATTGAATGTTCAAATAGTGTGTAAAACACATTGAACGTTTAGACCCCCAACTTACAAATTACCAATTCAAGCTTATTATCAAACAATGTATGTACAGAATATGAACATAAGCTTAACATAGAATTGATAAAACAATCTACACCAAATAAAATCACAACCACAACAGAAATTAAATGGCAAAGATTAAGGGAAGAGAGATGCAAAAACAAGGATAACACAGCGATGTGTGATCGAAGAGGAAACCGAAGTCCTCGGCGTAAAACCTCTCCGCCGCCCTCCAAACGGTCAATAATCCTCTAGAGAATCAAGTTGGGATACATGAACAGTAGAAGACCCTCCAAGCCTAATCTGCCCAGTGTACCTAAACCCTCCAAGCTTCTTGCTCCAACGAGGTTACGCCGAACCTTTGTCTTCTCTAGCTTACCGGATTCCACTATAGCCCATAGTATTAACCAATATCAATTGGTCCCTTCCTAACTGCTTCCCAAGCACCAAATAGTCACTGATATGGGTATGGTGAGAAAAGGTTTTGGTCAATCTACCTCTCAAGGATATAACAATGGAGAGGGTGAGAGTAGAGGAATTTGAAGAATCAAAAGATGAAGATTGTGGATGAGTCAATCTTGTTTTTCTCTAGGGTTTCTCTCTCAAAATTCTCTCTAGAAGCTCTCTACCTTCCGTGGGTATAAGGGGTATTTATACTGATGTGTGTTTGGAATGCGAAAGGTTAGTTTTTCCCAAACAGAGTGGTCTGGCGACTTGGCCTCGCAACTAGACTGAATCGCGAGTTCAAGTCGCGAGCTAACTACCTGGCCAGCCTGGGACTTTTGTCCTGTAGTGCAACAGCTGGCATGACTCTTCAACTCCTCTACATGCTTCACACATGTGCCTCTTTTGGCAACTTGCCAGCCGCGAGCCAGTCGCAAGATCCAGTCGCGAGGCCCTGCTGAGTTGCACACTTTTGAGCTTTTCTTCAGACTCTTTCACACACTACCCTTACATGATTCCCACCTAAATACAGGGTTTCTAAAAGCTAAATTACAAGCAAATTTGGCACGGAATAAAGCCAACAAAATGGTTGATTAAATTCAACCTTACAATCTCCCCTTTTGGCTATTCCGTGACAAAACCCTAAAACAAACTCTAGACTTAACATGTGAGTTGGGAATAGTTGAACAAAACTCACTCACACCTAACTCTAGAATCTGTGTAGCTCTTGAACCACAAGTACAAGTATCTCCTGAAAAACAACAACACAATATGATCATTGTATGCAGAAAACTTGTAATGCATGTGAAGCAAGCACAATGCGATCGAGTAAAATGGAATTAAGCAATAAACCATGGCTTGACCAAAAACAAGCAATCACTATAAAATAGTGACCACAATACTCATTCACACAAGGAATGAACATCCGGACATGCAAGCTAATAAGCTCAATGCAAAGTATCATTTGCATATCCAACACTCAACCAATGCAACAACTCAAGGTAATTGCATTAAGGATATAAAATCCAACAAAGGGCACATGAGTGATGTACTTAAAGAAAATGCATAACATTAAACAACAAGTACTACACTACAAAGCAAGGGTACAAAACAAAATACTGAATATAAACAAATAAACAAAACATAGGCAGCTCCTACTCAACATCAGTACTCCCCCTGGCAGCTCCTGCTCAACATCAGTACTCCCCCTATCATTATACTCCCCCTATCATCATCATCTCCCCCTTTTTGTCATGGAATAGCTAGTCCTCATTTTCTTCTAGCTTCCTTTGGATTTGGTCCAATTGGGTTTGGAGAGAAGCGAACTTTGTATCACAATGGATGTTGTGATGGTGCAGGAGAGTAGCAAGTCTGGACATCTTGGTGCTTATGTCGTGGATGGATGCCATAATGTTATCCAATTTCTCATCATAGGAGGATGAAGCAGAGTGTGAACCACTAGGAGGTGCTGAAGTTTCTGTCTTGATTCCCTTCCGACTATGACCAACGCTAGCATTGAGTGTACGAATGTTGATTGGACTTGGCTTCGGGTAGGGAGACTCATCATCAGATGGATGAATGCCTTTAAGCTTCAAAATCCTTGAAATGAGGCAGCAAAAAGGAATGCATGCTCTTGAATCAGTTCGTAGAACCGTTTTGTGCAAAAGATGAAAGATATGAGCACAAATGTCAATCTCTTCATCAGAAATTAGATCATGAAGGAACAAAGCTCTCCCTAGATTCATATACCCAGTGCTAGATAGAGGATATAGATTGTGGAACATGATTATTGTAAGCACCCTTAGTTCCGGAGATAGTGAGGAAACACTGATTGAGTTCCCAGTTTGTGAGAATTCCAAGTTTCTTCCAAAAGTGTCCCAAAGTAAATCCTCATCTGGATTCAAATCATTATATACCGATGTTGTAGCAAGCATTGGCCGATTGATGTGTAGGATTTCTGCCAGATAAACAGGAGACACTGAGAAAATCTTTCCTCTAACCCAGCATTTGAACTCATCTCCTTCAACAATGGCATTAGCATAAAATTCTTTCACCATGTTCATGTACACATCATCAAGGTCGGAGAGAAGGAAGTTCCAATCCTTGGTGGCAAACCATATGAGAATGTCGGTTTCACGGAGAGATGACTGGTCAACAACCCTTTCAATGAGTGATGTGGCTTCTCTGAAATAATTTTCATAGGTCTGAAAGGCAACATAGGATCTGAACTTGTTGGGATCATACACTCCTAGCGGTGATCGGGTCCTTTTTGGCCTAGGAGAGAGGTCATTAACATCAATCACCGGCTCTTTTCCTTTGCTGCTACCTCCTTTCACAGCTGCTCTCTTGAACGAAGACATTTTTAAGCTGCATCATGTTACATCAAAGAGCAACAGAAATCACACAAGACAACAAACTTTATTAGCACAGAGTTAGACCTAAAACAGGAATATTGTGGAAAACCCTAAAATCATGAGATTAAGGTCACAATCATGTCATAGAATGAGTGTGTGCTACAAATAATACAATGTGCAACCAAAGACAAAGTGTAATAACACATAATCAACAACAAAAACACCAAAAGATCAAATACCCATATTCAAGCATCAGATACACAGATATCAACCGAAACACATAATCCAAGAGATATATGGCAAGAAGTGTGAAATATATTGAGAAAGAAACAAAACCCATACCTGTTCTTGAAGATTGGTGAAGATGTGAGGGAGAATATGGAGATTTTGTGTGAGAACATGGTGATTTTGAAAGAGGGAAAGACAGAGGAAAAGTGAATCAAGCATAGTGTTTGAGGACTTCGGCAATCAAACACCATAATACAGTAAACAAATCCCAATTTTTATTTTATTTTTTTTGGGTCACTAAATAGTTCAGGTTTTGAAAAGAATGCTAAGTTGTTAATGTATTAATAACTCATATATTGTGTATTCCTCAATTAAAATAAATAAATAAGGAAAATAGTAGTCTTACATTTCATATTCATTAAACACTAGCAAGGAAATAGCTCAGTGATTGACGCCTCAGTAATCGAAGCTTGGATAGAGCTACTTTTAGATTGATTTGATTCTGTCACCCTTGAATCATTCTCCCATTGCAAGCAAATGTTTGATTCCATGCCACTGTTCATATTAAAATGCTGGTTCTAAAGGTATTGGTAGAGTAATAGAGTAGCTATTAAGCATGAGAACAATGGATGCCATAGTTTGTCTATCAGCTATGTTTTCTTGAACACATAGTAATACAATGTGAATACATCTCATTATTTCAGCTGTTGAACCTGCCTTCAATCTAGAATCTACAAGATTTCAAACTATACCTTGCTTCCAATTTTTCCATGCCTGCAAGATAATTTAAAATGACGAATTTAGTATTTGAGAAAACATTAGGAGAGGCAAAAAGAAGAAGAAGTAGGGTTTCTATTTGCATTGGTTTTGAATTTCCTACCAACCTTAGGAGCCATGTCTAAGGTTTAAAATAATAATAATAATAATAATAATAATAATAATAATAATAATAAATAATAATAAATAAATAAACCGAAGGCAGAGTGCATCAAATAGACTTAAAGACAGGATAACATGAAATTTTTGAAAAACTATATAGTGTATAACACTAGTACACAGATGATTCATGATCTAATGCTTTAAAATAGTTCAATTTCATCTCAATTTTGAAAATTAACCAAGAAAATTAGAAATTTATCAAAATCCCCAAATTTGAAAACCCTAATTTTCAGAAATTCTTATATTGAGCAATTGAACAACTCAACAAGTATAAAACATGTTATAATCACTCAATTAAGCAATATCAAGTGTCAACTTTAATCAATTTAGCCCAATTGAACAGTATCCCCAATTTTCTCAAGAACACATAAACCCTAATTTCAAAATTTTGAAGAAATCATGAAATTTTTTTAAATTAAAGCCTAAGGATCATGTTAATATGATGCATGAACAAAAGCCCATCCAACAAATTGGATCAAAACACTCAAAATCAGCAAAAACCCTAAAATCTCTTTAGTTCGAAAATTTAAAAAAAAAAAAAAAAAAAATTGATGAAAATGCATGAATGCAGGTAATTTAAACAAAAAAAAGGGGTAAAAGAGTCTTACTTGGTGTTGAGGAAGAAAACCTTTGAGACTTTGACTCAGAAAAAAAACAAAAAAACAAAAACAAAAACTGAGTGAGAAGGGATCAGGAAAGGAATCAAAGAAGAAGAGGACAAAGCTCTAAAGAACTATGATCTGATTCCTATTTGTTTTTAAAATATGATTTTTGATCGGTCGAGAGGAATCGGGAAAGGAATCGAAAAAAAACATGTAAAAAAAAATCTGACTTATAGAGAGGAATCAAAGAGGAATCAAGACAACCCAAGAGTTTAAGCCTTAAAAACTGGGTTTTTCTTTTTCTTATCGATCGGTCGAAAAATAGGTTCAATCGATCGAATCCTAAAGAATCAGAAATTTTTAAAAACTGGAAATTTTCTGCAAAACCATTTGGAAAACAAATTTTTATGATATGGGATGCATGTTAATGACTCCATAGGATTTCAAAAAATATATCTTTCACTTAAAAAAAAATTTCTTTGTCAAGTCAAAACAAATTTCATCACAAACTTCTTTACTCACACCTCCAAAAAGAAGTCAAATCTTGGATGGCCACAAAAATTAACACACAATCACATGTACAGAGTTTAACAAAGAATTGCTTGTGGTGTGTGCGACTAGTAAGTGTATGAGTTACCCAAAAGGTGATGTAGATGGAATATAAGCACAATTTCTACATTATCAATCACATAAGTTTGAGAGTGACTATAACCTAAAGAGTTACATCATATAACTCTCACATCTCCTAAAAAACACGCTTGCAACCATGCAATTTGTTTATATTAAATTCTTTTGTTTTTGTTTTTCCTTTTTGCTTCTTTTTATTTATTTCGAAAGCAACACCTTAAATATCTTGTTGTACAAGTGCTACACCTTACCGAGCATGGCTTTTACGATTTTCACATAGGTGTTCATGATTGGTGAGTAACAGTGGTGAGATGGTTATTTATACCTTTCTCCTAGGATTTTTTAGTCCTTACAATCAAAAGAATGTGACTTCAAAATCAAGAGTATGTGTTTAAAAACCATAAACAACTCACACAATATAAGCACTACATAGCACAAAGTAGCAAAGTGCAGAAAAATAAAGCTCATCAAAGCTAAACAAGGTACACAGTAATGAAATGCAAATTTCATAGGCCAACCTTAATTACACATCTTGAAGATGTATAATACAAAAACCTCTTCTTCTTTTTTCAGATTTTTTTTTATTAAATAAAAACTCAAAAATGTTAAAAGCAAACCTAGAATGAAATGCATGATTGTATTGCAAATGCAAACCCTCATGAAAAACATTTTTGGTCACAAGAGATTGAAAGAATTAGCATAAGGACCATATCAGACAAACTCACTAAGACTAAGTCTTTTGCATCCACACTCTTTTAGATGCAAACTTGGAGTTGGGGTTTCTAGTAGAATTAGCCCAAATTTCAACTTCAGTATTGGCATAAAGGTTAAGAACCTTTACCAATTCATGAATAAGTGCCATAGGATCTTGTGTTTTTGGCATAGGCATTTTTTGTTTGGATGCTTGCTTTGAAGCTTGTAGCTTAAAGCAATTTGGCAGTATATGCCCAACTCCACCACAAAAATGACAAAACCATTGAGATTTGTGTTGTTTCTTGCTTCTAGATTGATTGGAATTCTTAGTTTTGACTCACTTAGATCTACCCTAGTTCTTCTAGAAGATAGAACTTCTTCCTTAGGTACCTTAACTTTAGATAAAGAAGGATGAACAATAGAAGTAGATGTAGTAGGTACAAGATTAGGAGGATGAACAACAGAAGTAGAACCACTCTTAACAAACCCTAATACTGTCTTATCAAAAACAGATTTTTGAACATTTAGCATATCATCCAGTTTAGAAATAGAAAACCTATGCAGTTGTTCTCTAGCAACTTTTAACTTTTTCAATAAAAGACATGTTCTCAATCTTAACAGAATTTAATAGTTCATTCGCATCAAACAATTTCAACAACAATTTTTTCTTCTCTTGTTCAAGGGTGTTTATCTTCTTCAGCCCTAGATCGACACTCATTGCATCCTTTGCTGCAATCTTGCAAAGCTTGTTATAAGCCTCTTGCAAGTCATCATTCTCAAAGGGTTCCCCATCAAAAGGGTTCTCATCAACAGTCTCAGTTTCACTTATTACAGCAGTAGCAGTGAAAGCCATAAAGTTTCCTTCTTGATCACTTTCAGACTCATGATCAGAAATTTCATCATCACTTAAAGTGATAGCCACAGCTTTTCCTTCAGATCTAAAAAATGTGGGACATTCAGATTTTAGATGACCATACCCCTGACAACAAAAACACTGTTGTCCTAAGGAATTGTTAGAAGATTGAACAACTTTATCTTTTAATTTTTCAGAATTGTTATTTTTAGTTGTTTCATTCTTCTTTACATTCTTAGGGTCAACATTGTTTCCATTTCTTGCCTTTCTATTATTATTTCTCAGAAAATTTCTAAAGTTCTTGGCAAGATAAACAATCTCAGTAGATGAGAGTTCATTCATCAACTCCACAATCATCAACATCATCAAAAGATTTTAAAGCCATAGATTTGGATTTGTTAGTTTTTGGTAAGTCAAATTCATAGGACTAAAGAGATCCTACAAATTCATCTACAGGAATGGAGTCCACATCTGTACTTTCAGTTATGGTAGTCATTTTTGGTCTAAAGCCCTCAGTTAATAATCTAAGAATTTTCCTAACAATTTTAGGTTGTTGATAAAATTCACCCAAATTAAAAGCAGAATTGACAATATCATTCAACTTAGCATAGAATTCGTCAAAAGACTCATCGTTAGACATTATAATTCTTTCAAATCTAGAGGTCAACTACTGCAGTTTATTAATTTTTACTGCTTTAGTGCCTTCATGCACTGTCTGTAAGATGTTCCATGCAGTGGGAGCAATCTCCACATTTAAGAGTGACTATAACCTAAAGAGTTATATCATATAACTCTCACATCTCCTAGAAAATACGCTTGCAACCATGCAATTTTTTTATTTAATTATTTTGATTTTCTTTTTCTTTTGAAGCATATTCCTCTTTGTATTTTTTTCTTTTTCTTTTTTTCTCTTTTTATTTATTTTGAAAGCAACACCTTAAATATCTCGCTGTGTAAGTGCTACACCTTATCGAGTATGACTTTTATGATTTGCACACAGGTGTTCATGATTGGCGAGTAACAGTGGTAAGATGGTTATTTATACCTTTCTCCTAGAATTTTTTAGTCCTTACAATCAAAAGAATGTGACTTAAAAATCAAGAGCATATGTTTAAAAATCATAAACAACTCACACAATATAAGCACTACATAGCACAAAGTAGCAAAGTGCAGAAAAATAAAGCTCATCAAAGCTAAACAAGGTACACAGTAATGAAATGCAAATTTCATAGGCCAACCTTAATTACACATCTTGAAGATGTATAATACAAAAACCTCTTCTTCTTTTTTTAGATTTTTTTTTTATTAAATAAAAACTAAAAAACGTTAAAAGAAAACCTAGAATGAAATGCATGAATGTAATGCAAATGCAAACCCTAATTAAAAACATTTTTGGTCACGAGAGATTGAAAGAATTAGCATAAGGACCATATTAGACAGACTCACTAAGACTAAGTCTTTTGCATCCACACTCTTTTAGATGCAAACTTGGAGTTGGGGTTTCTAGTAGAATTAGCCCAAATTTCAACTCCAGTATTGGCATAAAGGTTAAGAACCTTTACCAATTCATGAATAAGTGCCAAATGATCTTGTGTTTTTGACACAAGAACTTTTTGTTTGGATCCTTGCTTTGAAGCTTATAGCTTAAAGAAATTTGGCAGCATATGCCCTACTCCACCACAAAAATGACAAAACCACTGAGGTTTGTGTTATTTCTTGCTTCCAGAATGATTAGGATTCTTAGGTTTTAACTCACTTAGATCTACCCTAGTTCTTCGAGAAGCTAGAACTTCTTCCTTAGGTACCTTAACTTCAGATAAAGAAGGATGAACAATAGAAGTAGATGTAGCAGGTACAAGCTTAGGAGGATGAACAATAGAAGTAGAACCACTCTCCATAAACCCTAATATTGTCTTATAAGAAACAGATTTTTGAACATTTAACATATCATCTAGTTTAGAAGTAGAAGACCTATGCAATTGTTCTCTAGCAATAGATAATTCTAATTCTAAACTTTTAACATTTTTAATCAAAGACATGTTTTCAATCTTAACTGAATTTAAGAGTTCATTCGCATCAAACAATTTTAACAACAAATTTTTCTTCTCTTGTCCAAGGGTGTTTATCTTTTTCAGCCCTAGATCAACACTCATTGCATCCTTTGCTGCAATCTTGCAAAGCTTGTTATAAGCCTCTTACAAGTCAGCATTCTCAGAGAGTTCCCCATCAGAAGTGATAAGGGTAATTTTGTAATATTCGGACTACACATGACAAGGGGTATAGTGACGCCCCGAATAAGCCCGTCGGTCTTATGTATGTCTACACCTAACGAACCAAAAAGCCTACAAAGCTGACGACATTAACTCTTGACTTATGTTGGAGGCTGACATCGCCAAGATGAAAGGAATAACTAGGCTAACAGTTCTAACAAAACCCTAACTTGGTCTCCACGTATATATATAAGGAAGTTTCTTGTGCCCCACGTGTAATGATGATCAAAAAGACTCCTATAAGGAAAGGATTCCGAAGAATACGCTCATAAGGATTCCTATATGGAAAGGACTTCTAAGCCAAGGAAAGAGAGGTCAATTTTTCTACTATAAAAGCCCCAATACCCTCACTAGCCAAGGTACGTATAATTTACCCACTTTGGCACTCTAGAGTTGTGAGAAATCCTAACTTGACCTTCGGAGGGTATTTGGCCGGCACCACACCGGTGCTCTCTGCAAGGTCTTCTCTTTTTGTGTTGTGCAGGTGCTGTTTCGAGCCTGTGAGACTGTGTAGCTTGCTCGATGGTGACTACCAACAACATTCAAGGAGAAGAACCGTGACCCACTGCCTTGGAAAGGCAGGTTCAGACCCTTACGGCAACAATGGAACGTCTCACTAAACAGAATCAGGACCTTGAAGAACAACTATGGCAGAAGAACGCTGTTATGGGTACCCAAGAGGAAGATCAAGAAGGTACTAGTGCTAAGAGGACAGACCAAGAAGGGCCGGAAGGCAGTAACGCCCCGAGCAGACCAGATCGACAAGACATGAGCCGTCCTTCCATGACAGACACGGCTCCCCCTTACATTGTCGCAGAGATGCAGATGATGAAGGAACGTATGGAATTTATGATGAACGCCCTCAAAGGACGAGTGTCCAGCGACCTCGATGATCTGGTCCACCGAACTGACTCGCCCTTCACCACGTCCGTCAACTCCTTCCCCCTACCGCAGAAGTTTCGCATGCCCCAGATAGAAAGCTATGACGGAGTCAAGGACCTTCTCGATCACCTAGAGACTTTCAAGACCTTGATGCACCTTCAAGGAGTAGCAGACGAGATCATGTGTAGGGCCTTCCCTACAACGCTGAAGAGTCCTGCGAGAATTTGGTTCAGCCGACTGACGCCTAACTCCATCAGTACTTTCAAGGAGCTAAGCGCCCAGTTCACCTCACACTTTATTGGGGGGCATAGGTACAAGAAGTCTACTGTACGCTTGTGAGTATCAAGCAGCGAGAGGACGAGACGCTGAGATCCTACATAGCCCGCTTTAACAAGGAAGCGCTCTCCATTGATGAAGCTGACGACAAGATACTTGTAGCAGCCTTCACAAATGGGTTACGGAAGGGTAAGTTTTTGTTTTCTTTATACAAGAACGACCAAAAACCATGTCGGATGTGCTCTATAGGGCCACCAAGTACTTGAATACTGAAAATGCGCAGCTGGCTCGAGAGGAAAAGCCAAGAAAGAGAGAGAGGCAGGAAGACACGTGGCAGGACAGGGGACAAAAGATGGCAAGAACCGGAGAGTGACGGGAGGACAAGCGCTGTAAGCCCCCGACGGGGAGATTCACAAGCTTCACCCCGCGAACAGCCCCAATCGACCAAGTCCTAATGCAAATCAAAGACGAAGGAACTGCCGCTTCCCCGAAAAGCTGAAGGGAGATCCCAACAAACGGCTTAGAGATAGGTACTGCCACTTCCACCGTGACCACGGCCATGACACAGCCGATTGCTATGACTTGAAGCAGCAGATCGAAACTTTTATTAGGCAAGGGAAATTACAAAAGTTCGTCAGCAAGGAGAGAACGGATCCGCCTACTCAAGAGTAAGCCCCCCGACGGGACAACGAGCATCCCAAACCACCCCTGGGAGACATAAAGATAATTGTGGGAGGAACGGCACCTACTAGCTCGTCTAAGAAGGCCCGAAAGACATACCTTAGAATGGTTCAGAATGTTCAGATGACAGGCATCATCCCGAAGATGCCACGGGTCGATAACCTAATTATCAGTTTCTCGGAAGAAGATGCTCGACATCTTCACCACCCATATGGCGACGTACTCGTCGTTAGCATCAGAGTAGGAGACTATAACACATACCGGGTCTTGGCCGACAACGGAAGCTTCGCAAACATTCTATACTACCCAGCATTCCAACAAATGCGGATCGATAGAGAACGTCTAGTTCCAACCAACGCTCCACTCGTCGGGTTTAGAGGAACAAAAGTATACCCCCTTGGCGCAATCACATTGCCTGTAACGATCGGGGACTATCCTTAGCAAATCACTAGGGATGTTACATTCCTTGTGGTCGATTGCTTCTCCGCCTATAATGCCATCATGGGACGACTAACCCTCAACTCATGGAAGGCCATAACTTCAACCTACCACCTGATGATTAAATTCCCCACGGAGTACAGAGTAGGGGAATTGCAAGGAGATCAAGTAGCTACGCGTGAATGCTACATCGCGATGCTGGAGATGGATGACCATCTACATACCTTGAGCATAGAAGAACAGCGGACGGGGGCAGAACCCGTAGGGAGGCTCGAAGAGATACCTCTTGACAGCTCCAGATCAGACAGAACCATAAGGATCGGTACTCTCGCTAGCCCAACGGTTCACCAAGAGCTCGTAGCCTTCCACAAGGAGAATCAGGACGTGTTTTCCTAGAGTCATGAAGACATGCCAAGAATCGACCTGTCAGTCATAGTACACAGGTTGAATGTGTCACCTTCCTTTCCACCCATCCGGCAAAAAAATTGAGTATTTGCCCAAAAGCGAGACCAAGCAATAGCAGAAGAAGTCGGCAAGTTACAAAAGGCGGGCTTTATCAAGGAAGTTTACTATCCCAACTAGCTAGCGAATGTGGTGATGGTCAAGAAGGCCAACGGGAAATGGAGGATGTGCATAGACTTCACAGATCTGAACAAAGCATGCCCCAAGGATAGCTATCCCCTTCCACGAGTCAACATACTAGTAGACTCTACAGCTCGACACCAGCTATTAAGCTTCATGGACGCCTTCTCAGGGTACAATCAGATCTGGATGGATGAAGCAGATCAGGAGAAGACTTCATTTGTTACCAGCTAAGGTCTTTTTTATTACAAGGTAATGCCATTCGGCCTTAAGAACGCGGGCGCCACGTATCAAAGGCTCATGATCAAGATGTTTGTGAACCAACTCAGGAGGAACGTTCAGGTCTACGTCAACGACATGTTGGTGAAAAGCCGAAGAGAAGAAGACCATTTGAAGGACCTTGAGGAAACCTTCAGCACCCTTCGCTCCTACAACATGAAGCTTAATCTGAGCAAGTGTGCATTCGGGGTAACAGCAGGGAAATTCTTAGGCTTCATGGTGTCTCAAAGAGGCATCGTGGCTAACCTAGACAAGATCAGAGCCATAGTAGAGATGGCCCCCCCGAGGAATGTAAAAGAAGTACAGAATTTAAACGGTAAAGTGGCCGCCCTGAACAGGTTCGTATCAAGAGCAACGGATAAATGTTTACCTTTCTTTCGCACGCTAAAGAAATCTTTTGAATGGACTGCCAAGTGCCAGCGCGCATTCAAAGAGCTAAAGGCCTACCTTTCTTCCCCACCACTGCTAAGTCCCTCACAACCGGGGGAAGAGCTCTTCCTATATTTGGCTGTCTCCCCGGCAGCCATCAGCGCGGCCTTGGTCAAAGAGGAAAACAAGGTTCAAAAGCCCGTGTACTACGCCAGACGAGCATTTCGTGGTGTGGAGGAAAGGTACCCACCCATGGAAAAGCTTGCCTTTTCCTTAGTTACAGCAGCCCATAAACTCAAGCGGTACTTCCAATCCCACACGATAATTGTCCTAACTGACAAACCCTTACGACAGGCCATGAGCAACCCCGAAGCTGCTGGTCGGTTAGCGCTATGGGCGATAGAGTTGAGTGAGTTTGACATTCAGTACCGCCCACACACCGCCATCAAAGGGCAGGTCGTCGCTAACTTCATAGCAAAGTTTACCAACAAGGAAGACAAGAGGGCAGATGAATATCCGCAGTGGAGCATACATACAGACGAGTCATCGAACAAGCAGGCCGGAGGTGTTGATGTCATACTTCTCTCTCCTGAGGGGGACCAAATTGAATGTATGGTCCATCTCGACTTCCCTACCACCAACAATGAAGCGGAGTCTGAAGCCTTAGTGGCAAGGCTTGATCTCGCCAAAGCAGCAGAAGCCGCAAGAATGGTCCTTTACTACGACTCTCAGGTCATCACTAACCAAGTAAACGGGATCTATGAGTGTAGAGGCGAAAGAATAAAGAGATATCTAGACCAAGTAAGGAGAAGGGTAGACGAGTTGAAGGCCAAAATTATCCAAATCCCAAGAGGAGAGAATGAGCAAGCCGACCGCCTTGCCAAAACCGCTTCAGTCGAACATATGACTACCCTGGGTAATGTACTCTCTTTTGTTCAGCTTTCTCCACTAATAGACTCCATCAGTATGCAGGAGATAGGTTCCAAAAGCAACTGGACCACGCCGCTAGTCTCTTATTTGAAAAACGGCATCTTACCAGACGGAAGGGAGGCCGTAAGAAAGTTGAAGGTCCAAGCAGCACAGTTCACTTTAATGAAGGAAGTCCTATATAAAAGAGGCTTCTCCCACCTATATCTGAGATGTTTGGGTCCCGAAGAAGCAGATTATGTCATGAGAGAAGTCCACGAAGGGATCTGCGGAAATCACTCAGGATCACGATCGTTGGCACACAAGCTGATCTGAGTAGGGTACTACTGGCCCACCATGCAAAAAGACGGTCAGACTTATGTCAAAGCCTGCGACAAATGCCAAAGATTCAGCAATATCATAAGACAGCCATCTAAAGAGTTGACCCCTATGACAGCCCCATGGCCATTCGCTCAGTGGGGCTTAGACATTATGGGGTCGTTCCCAATAGCAATGCGACAGTTGAAGTTCCTGATTATGGGCATAGACTACTTCACAAAATGGGTGGAAGTTGAAGCCTTAGCCACCATTACAGAGAAAAACGTGAGAAGCTTCGTCTGGAGATCCATCATATGCAGGTTTGGGATCCCTAGAGTCCTAGTCTCAGACAACGGGAAACAATTCGACAACGACTCTTTCCGAGATTTTTGCTCGCAGTTAGGGATCAGAAATCACTACTCCTCCCCCACCCACCCACCCTCAATCAAACGGACAAGTTGAGGTCACGAACCGATCCTTGCTTAAAATTATCAAGACTCGACTCGAGGGAGCAAAGGGTATATGGCCTGAAGAGTTGCCAAGCATACTATGGGCGTATAGGATGACGGCGAGGACACCCACTGGGGAAACACCATTTCGGCTTACATACGGAGGTGAAGCAGTCATTCAGCTGAGGTCGGACTCATAAGCTACAAGGTCTCTAACCATGATGAAAGACAAAACGACGAGGCTATGCGTCTACAGCTTGATTTAGTTGATGAAGTCAGGGCGACAGCAGAACAAAGGCTCGCACGGTACCAGGACCGCATGGCTAAGCCCTACAACTCCTGGGTCCGATACAAAGACTTTTAGGTCGGAGATCTCATTTTAAGGAAAGTCATGGGCGTTGCTAGAGATCCTGTCCAAGGAAAGCTCGGCCCCAATTGGGAAGGACCTTACCAAGTCACGTCATGGCAAAGGAAGGGTACTTACCACCTGGAGACAATGGACGGACAAAAGCTACACCACCCATGGAACGCCGAGCACCTGCGGAAATACTACCAGTAAAGAAGATAGTGTGAAGAGCAGCACCCCCCTTATTTTTAAATTTAGCTACACTCCTCAAATTTTCTATTTTGTTTTAGATTTTGCTACAATAACTCTTTTTTGAGCCCAAAAGGCAGGTTTTTTGTTTTAGAACTATTTTTCTACAATGCATGGTTTTATCATAATAAGAGGAGTTTCATTCAGATATGACTCAACGTGTTTTTTCTACAATATATTACCAAGTCCATAAAGTGGATGAATTTACAACCAAGTCCAAAAAAAAGGACGAGTCCACCAGATGGACAAGCTTATTATTAAGTCCACCAAATGGACAAACTTATTGTTAAGTCCACAAAATGGACAGGTTATTACCAAGTCCACCAGATGGACGAGCTTATTATTAAGTCCACCAAATGGACAAGCTTATTGTTTAAGTCCATAAAATGGACAGTTTATTATTAAGTCCACCAGATGGACGAGCTTATTATTAAGTCCACCAAATGGACAAACTTATTGTTAAGTCCATAAAATGGACAGTTTATTATTAAGTCCACCATATGGACGAGCTTATTAAGTAAACTAGATGGATGAGCTTATTGTTAGGTCCACCAGATGGACAAGCTCATTATCAAGTCCACAAAATGGACAAAGTTTATTACTAAGTCCACAAAAAGCAGACGGATTTATCAGCAAGTCCACCAGATGGACGAGCTTATTTCTATATCCACAAGTTGGACGAATTTATCATTAGAGGTCCACAAAGTAGACGAGCCTATTACCAAAAAGTGGACGAGTCCAAAAAAGGACAAGTCGACCACTAAGTTGAATGGTCCACAGAGTTGACAGGTTTAAGGCCATAAAACAAAGATATTTGAAGTAAGGAAAAAAGAAAGAAGACGAACATGCAACAATGAAACGTACTGAAAGGAACGGATATAAATCAACATAAGTTAGTCTTTACAAAATCAAGCCCAAAAAACAACAGGGCATTTTACAGTAGCTTAAAAATAGAACAGATCAAAAAAGATTTACAAAAAGCTAAGAAGCTGGAGGAAAGTTTCCATCAACCTTCTCCCTGGCAGTATTGTCCTCGGCATTCACGGGCCCAGTGGACGGAACTAAAGAAGAGACGAGGCATCTGTGACTGGCTGGGCGAGAACGACATTACCATCCTTTGGGTTACACTCAGTGGAGTCGTCAGTCTCCTCATGGACGGTGTCATCAGTAAGAGTAGACGGCAGAGGCTCATCCATAGTAACCTTAGAAAAATCCAGATAAGGATAAAGGGACTTAACCTGCTTGAGGCAATCCTCAAACTCTTCACCATAATATCCGCCACAGAAATCTATGAACGGCTGCGAGGCCTTGTAGTCATTTACAGCGTCAACTCTGGCCGTCTCCACTTGTTCAAAGAGGGTCGTCAGCTCTTTCTCTACTTTCTCCCTTGCTTCTTGCTCAATCTTTCTCTGACGACCCTCCTCCTGCAGCTTACCCTTCAAATTTTTTACCTCCTCGTTAAGAGAGCGAATGGCACCCTTGTACTGTTCCTCCTCGTCCGTCAAGTGCTCTATGCGCTTATGCAAGCGTGCAATCACTCCCTCTTTAGCGACGCCCCTATCTTGCAAAGCTTTCAGACGCACCAATGCCTACAAGGCACGATAGCCGTCAGCTACTAGACAAGTGCACAAGAAAGATAAAGGCAAAGGAAAACGTACCCGAGTAAGATCAAAGAGGTCTGACGCCCCTAACTCATTAGTCCCCTCCTCAGCACAAGGATCTGTATACTTATCTCTGATGATGGATCCCACCATCTCGATGGCATAGTCTTTATGCATAAGAAGACGACGGTCTGGTCCTTGAGCAATAGGCCCGACGACATCATCAAACCCTTACCCACTTTGTGACCAGTCTTGAGGGGCGTCAGCTTTTTTGTGGACTTGTCCCCAATGGTAACAGCAGGCTTCTTAGGGGGACGATCATCCTTTTCGTCGGGTTTTCTCTTGAGCACACCCTTCCGACGGCCTTTGGAGCTAACGAAGACGCTCCATCAACCTTCACCTTACTCTCTTCTTTTTTCTTCTGTTGGGCAACGGATGCACGCACCTGTGCCCTCAACCTAGCAGCCTCCATTTCTACATACATTAAGTGATGGGTACAAGTTAGAAAAAGTAAAAGGAATAAAGTGACGAAGGTAAATAAGAGATACTCACGACGACGAAAGAAAGAGTTAAGTTTACGAGCTGCTGGGGTTGGTAGTGGACCACCACAATACGCATGTAGTGTATCAAGGGTAATCAAGTCCCTGCACTTGCGCTTTTCAAAAGGGATTTCAAGAACCTGTTGGATGAATGCTTCCTACTCACCAATAATGGTTGGGCGGACACTAGCTGAAATAAGAAAAAAGACGACGACATTAGAACACTTGCAAGAAAGTTGAAAATTTAGCAAGAAAAGATGACGGCATAAAACTTGACTCCTTAACTAT
Source organism: Quercus tomentella (assembly GCA_028535165.1). Classification (NCBI taxonomy): domain Eukaryota; kingdom Viridiplantae; phylum Streptophyta; class Magnoliopsida; order Fagales; family Fagaceae; genus Quercus; species Quercus tomentella. The sequence goes on from JAPQVY010000122.1 coordinate 14,263,408, forward strand.
GCCCCAAGTGTTATCAAAATCGTAGGGCATTGTGTCCCACTCTTCCGGACGGCATACCCAATCCGTCCCTTTAACAAAAAAACATCTGCCCTTCCAGTTCTTGTTGGAATCAAGCATGTCTAATACAAGTCTAAGTACTTTTTTCTGAGCAACAAAATGGTAAATCCCTTGAGAGGAGACGATATGTTGGGGATGGTAACACCAGAAAAACTCGTCTAATGTAAGCTGACGGTTCCCTCCACTTAGACGACACCATAAGATCTCCTATCCTATGAAGATCCCCTAGGCATTAGGGGCGATCTGACTGGCAGAAAGACCGAGAAAGTTGGCCAGCTGACGGTGTAACGCCGTCAACGGTAATCTCAACCCCGCTGCCAGCGTGGCATCATACATGCCAGTGTCCTCCGTCTCCCCAAAATAGCACTTCTTGAACTTCTCAAGAAGACGGATTGGTATGTGATCTGGGATTTGGAAACGGTCTCTCAAATTCTTGAAAATTTTGGACGTCATCTTTGGAAGAAAGTCATTGACGGTCCACATTTGAGGAAGTATGAATGGACGAACATGACCACTTTCAAGGTTTACCGAACTCCCACCCTCAAGGTTCCTACCATCCGCGTCATCTTCGTCCCCGTCACCCTTAATTACCCCGTCTTCTTCAATCTCTTCCTCATTGTCAATTTCTCCCTCACCATCAACTTCTCCCTCGCCTATCTCTTCCTCGTCTTCCTCTCCTACATAATCCCCGTCCTCGTCAGGAGAACAAGTTGACGTCTCTCTTTCTGACGACTAGGATTGACCCTCCTCAGGCTCCTGTCCTATTTGGAAAACTTCGTCATAGCCCGCTCCTTCACGGATCGACGACTTGTTGGGAAATTTAGACCCCGGTTGATAGAATTAACAAGTTTTAAACCAAGTTTTTAATTAGATTTATTATGAATAAAACTTGTTAAAACAAACAAACATCAATATCATGTCTAAATCATGCGGAAAAAATAAATAAGACAAGATATGATGACCCAGGAAAACCAATGAAACAAACTAATTTCATAGTAAAAAACCTGGGGGGAAACCTTTCCGAAAAGCAATCCACTATAGAAAAGAGAAGTTTCAGATCTAGTACAAAACCTTTGTCCCTAGACTCTACAATCCCCGTAGATGAACTTACAGCAGAAACCTTCTACCGCTTCAGAACCTTTGAACTCTTCAATATATGAACGCCACCCTTTGATGCATGAATCCCAGTACGTGACTAACCAATTGTGCGAATCCCAGTACGCGACTTAATCACCAACTAGAAGAAGATTGTTGGCTGCAAAGTTCTCCACTTCATCAACAATGAAGATCAAGAAGCACTTGGTTACAAAACCCTAAGGCACAAAGACGCAGTAGCTTCTTTCAGAGAGAATAAGGCATCGGTCACCTTTTGCATATGTTCTCCTTGTATTCTCTTATGTGACGGCCTCTAAAACAAGCCTTATATAGGTCTAGGATTGTGAGAAAAGAAACCCTACACATACATGTCATCATGGGCAGAAAATCAGATCTGAAAATCTGAATTCCCGTAACCTCGATCGATTGGGAGGTGTGGAGGAGGTGTCGAGATTTAAACTTCGATAGATACAGCTATGGAGAAGCTATCGAGGAGCTGTCGAGGAGACAGTAGCTTTCTCGATCGATCCACCAGCTATCGAGAGGTGTCGAGATTGCGATAACAATCAACTGAAGAGCTCGATAGATAGCCTAGCTATCGAGAGGTGTCGAGCTATCTATCCAACTTTAATGAACAGCTTTTCTTCACTTGTTTCTTGGTCCAAATCTTCATGGCTTTAATACTAGACTTGAAACACAGTTTCTTGAAGTATTAAACACATCCTAGATCTACCCAATTACAAGTAAAGTGCGTTTTGTCAAAAGATTAGCCAATTACACAAAATATTTCCTTAACACGACTGCTTACTAATCGCTTCCCTAGTCATTTTTTACCTACAAGCGACGGAGTTATTCTATGCACCTAAGTTGACGGCCTCGCTAAAAAGCTACACTACCAACTAAAAGCGCAATAATGAAATGATAGATGGAAGAGAAGACTTACCAAGTAAACGGTCTCTGAAAAAGTGACGAACTTAACAAATGGAAGAAGAATGATGACAAGGACAAGGTTCTCCGAATAAGTAAGATCTCTCTCTCCTGAAAAACTCCTGAAAAACTTTGCAAGAAGAGAGTTTATGGCAAGTAGACTTTGACAACCTGTATTTCTGAAACACTTTAAACAAAACTCATCAAGGCATCTTAGTGTGAAACAGAAATAATAGATTGCATACACGCATAAAAAACATGTGTATAAAGAGATAAAAGAAACAACACATGTAAGGGTAGGTGAAAGAAACATACATCCATATATAAAGAGAATAAGTACAATGTATGTCAATAATGGTCACAAGACCCAAGGTACAAGAACAAGGAAGTAATCACTCCCCCTAACAAGATGAAACACAACTCCCCCTTTCAAGGAAGGAATGTATTTCTCCCCCTAATATGTAGAATCTTAAAAAGAAACTACATATACTCCACAATTTCTCCCCCTTTTTGTCATGATTGACAAAGGGTACAAGAAGTTAGAAAGCTTCACTCGAGAGATATAAATATGATCAAGGATGATCAAGGGGGCACAAGAAATCCATATAAATGAATGAATATAATGAAACAAGATGCTATGGATGACAAGATAATAGAATGATGCAAAACATGTGAAAAACAAATCTTTCAACAAGAAAAATGTTATGCACATAGATCCCAAAACACACATACACACTAAACAAGTCTAACCAATTTTATATTTCAAAAATAAGTTAAGACAGTTTAGTGAGCATACATTAACACATGTAAAACCTTGTGATGGACAAATCACATTGTACCTGCACATGTATCAAAAGTAGCAAAGAATGTTGCGTGTTGTGTGTGAAAAACATTGCAAAATTGCGTAAGTCTATACATGTTATGACGATTTGAGATATGAGAAAATCACTTTAACTCACACACAATTATAACTGCTTGATGGGGACTATCACCTTTCTAGGTACATCCTATAACTCCCACATCTCCTAGAATACACGTTTGCAATCATATTTAAAGCATTTTTTATCTTTTTGCTTTTTATTTTCTTTGCATATTTTTCTTTTAAGAAAATCATGCATGGGCATATAAGAGATAGAAAAGAAAATACCCAATGATGGTAAGCATTTGACATTCCACTTTTGCTATGCCAAAGCACACAAATGTCATTGACACTGCACTTTTGCTATGCCGAGTCATACAGGTGTCATATTATGATTGGCGGGCAACAGTGGTGAGATGGTTATTAATGCCTTTCTCTTAGGATTTTTTAGTCCTTCCCGTCAAAAAGAGTGATACGAGTGTTAAGTACAAGAGATAACTTAATCTTACTCATCACAAACAAGAGCCACAAAGCTCACTTGCTTAGTTGTGCATAGAGATGCTCATCTAAGCTACAAAAGATACAAAGTTTAGAAGACTTTGTTTCAATGGCCATCCAAGGTACACAAGTACCAATGTACACAAAACACACACTGTTTTTGTATTTTTCTAATTTTTCTAATTTTTTTTTTATTTTTATTTGAAAAACAAAATAATGCAAACTGAAAAATAACCAAACAAAAACAAATAAACAACATGAAAGCATGAAAGAAAGATGCATTATGCATGAAGGCATGATAGAAAGGTGCAGATTCATGAAAGCATGATTCCAAAAGCAGATAAGAAATCAAGCAAAAAGAGTCCTACTTTAGATAGAAAGAATTAAAGCAAAGGACAAACAGAAAAGACAATTAAGTCTTAGGCTCCTTTCTCACCCACACAGCACTAGTCTTTGGCCGTGAAGATGAAAATGGATGTGTCCTAGTATGTCTACTAAAGGACATAGAAGAATTAAAATTCTCCTGAAATTGAGTTAAAAAGCTCAAAGCTTTTAATAACTCTCCAAACAAAGGTGTAGGTCCTTGAGAGGAAACCTGTGACCGTTTGGACAATTGCTTATGAGGATACAACTTAAAGCAATTAGGACGAATGTGTCCAGAAACACCACAATGATGACAAACATTAGGTCTAACATGGGACTTAGAATTAGACAAATCAATTTTGGATTTCATACCTTTATCACCTTTCTCAGATTGTAGCACAAAGATAGTCCTTGATCCAGAAGCCGTGGAAGAGGAGGGGCTGGAGGAAACAACATATCCTAAGCCAGTCTTATCAGAACTTGGCTTTTGAGCACTCAATACCTCATTAAGCTTTGCACTAGACATCCTTTCTATTTGAGTTCTAACTTGATTAAGCTCAACCTCAAGATTCATGATCTTCTCTTCTAATGAGGTGTTCTCCATAACAAGAGTCTCAACTAACCTTGTAGTCTCATCTTGTTTGACTAACAGATCAGGTTTTTAAGTTTTTACCTCATTAAGCTCTTTTCTACAAAGATGAGCAGTCTTCTCAGATTTTATAAATTCAGTACATAGCTTATCATAGGCTTCCTGAAGGGTCATCTTCCTGGGTACTTCATCATCAGAAGAATCCTCACTGTCACTAGCACTCTCCACAATCACCTTATCAGTTGAGGCAGCAAAGGCCATAACATGACTACATTCATCCACATACTCATCAGAAGAGTCATTCTCAAAATCACTCTAGGTAGCAACCAACCCTTTATCTTCTGACTTCTTGGTCTTTTCCTTTATAAGGTAGTTTGGGCACTCTATCCTCATATGACCAAAGCCTTTGCACTCATGGCATTGGATGAGGGGTTTCTCATTCTTACCCTTCCTAGAGGATTTAGATTTCCTAAGAGGTTTGCCCTTATCCTTTTTCCTAAATTGAAGAAGCTTGATAATCTCATCAGTAATGAAGGTTAGATCCTCATCCTCATCATCATCTTCATCTTCATCTTCATCTTCAATTTCAGAGTCCTCAATCTCTTCCTCTATACCCTTAAGAGCCAAGTTTGTACTCTTTCCACCTTTTCCCATTGAGCCTAATCCCATCTCATAGGTTTGAAGGTTCCCTACAAACTCAGTCAAAGGAATTTGATCAATATCCTTCACTTCTTCAATGGCAATGATCTTGGCATGGAATCTTTCAGGTAAGGACCTAAGGATTTTCCTAACAATTTTGGATTCTGCAATACATTCTCCAAGGTTGAAGGCAGAATTCACAATATCCTTGAGTTTGGCATAGAACTCATCAAAGGTCTCATCCTCCTCCATCCTTATTTCTTTAAAACTACTAGTGAGTCTTTGAAGCTTCACAGTCTTTACTACCTTGGTACCTTCATAGGGGTCTCAAGAATGGTCCATGCTTCCTTGGCAACTTCTGTAGACGATATTTTCTTGAATTCCTCATTGGTCACCCCACAAAACAAAGCATTCAAAGCCCTGCTGTTGAAATTTGCGGCTATGATTGTTGCATCATCCCAATCCACCGGCGCTTCCTTTGGTATAATCCAGCCAACTTTAACAGCTTGCCATACCTGTTCACCTAGAGCTTGCAAAAAAAATTTTCATACGAACTTTCCAGTACGCATAATTAGTTCCATCAAATAAAGGAGGAATCAAAAGAGATTGTCCACGATCCATGACAATAGGGGTCAAGGATCACACTCAGGAAATTAATCCAATCAGAGTGTACCTGCTCTGATACCACTTGTTGGGAAATTTAGACCCCGGTTGATAGAATTAACAAGTTTTAAACCAAGTTGTTAATTAGATTTATTATGAATAAAACTTGATAAAACAAACAAACATCAATGTCATGTCAAAATCATATAGCGGAAAAAATAAATAAGACAAGATATGATGACCCAGGAAAACCAATGAAACAAACTAATTTCATAGTAAAAAACCTGGGGGGAAACCTTCCCGAAAAGCAATCCACTATAGAAAAGAGAAGTTTCAGATCTAGTACAAAACCTTTGTCCCTAGACTCTATAATCCCCGTAGATGAACTTACAGCAAAAACCTTCTACCGCTTCAGAACCTCTGAACTCTTCAATATATGAACGCCACCCTTTGATGCACGAATCCCAGTACGTGACTAACCAATTGCGCGGATCCTAGTACGCGACCTAATCACCAACTAGAAGAAGATTGTTGGCTGCAAAGTTCTTCACTTCATCAACAATGAAGATCAAGAAGCACTTGGTTACAAAACCCTAAGGCACAAAGACGCAGTAGCTTCTTTCAGAGAGAATAAGGCATCGGTCACCTTTTGCATATGTTCTCCTTGTATTCTCTTATGTGATGGCCTCTAAAACAAGCCTTATATAAATTTAGGATTGTGAGAAAAGAAACCCTACACATACATGTCATCATGGGCCGAAATTATATCTGAAAATCTGAATTCCCGTAACCTCGATCGATTGGGAGGTGTCGAGGAGGTGTCGAGATTTAAACTTTGATAGATACAGCTATGGAGAAGCTATCGAGGAGCTGTCGAGGAGACAGTAGCTTTCTCGATCGATCCACCAGCTATCGAGAGGTGTTGAGATTGCGATAACAATCAACTGAAGAGCTCGATGATAGCCTAGCTGTCGAGAAGTGTCGAGCTATCTGTCCAGCTTTAATGAACAGCTTTTCTTCACTTGTTTCTTGGTCCAAATCTTCATGGCTTTAATACTAGACTTGAAACACAGTTTCTTGAAATATTAAACACATCCTAGATCTACCCAATTACAAGTAAAGTGCGTTTTGTCAAAGGATTAGCCAATTACACAAAATATGTCCTTAACACGACTGCTTACTAATCGCTTCCCTAGTCATATTTTACCTACAAGCGACGGAGTTATTCTATGCACCTAAGTTGACGGCCTCGCTAAAAAGCTACATTACCAACTAAAAGCACAATAATGAAATGATAGATGGAAGAGAAGACTTACCAAGTAAATGTTCTCTAAAAAAGTGACGGACTTAACAAATGGAAGAAGAATGATGACAAGGACAAGGTTCTCCGAATAAGTAAGATCTCTCTCTCTCTGGATTGGCAATAAAATGGGGAGGATAGAAAAACTGAGGTATATATATATATATATATATATATATAGAATCAAAGGGTGCACGGAAGATGAAGCGACACTCTCGTCCAAAAGTGGATCTAGGTTGAGCACGACACGTGTTCAAGCAATTAATGCACGGTGCTCGAGGGAGCACCCATAAATGCCTCTTTCCCATCCCTGGATAAATACAATTAAATAAATAAAGGTCAAAAACTAAACTCCACAACTCGTCAACTTTGGCTAGAAGATTTCATAATCTGCTTGGTTCGATCAATTGAAGAACATGCTCAATCAATCGAGAGTCGTATCTGCAGAATTTTAATTAAGGCCCAAATAGTAGTTCAAGCCCATTAAGGATTAGGGTTTCAGATCTACTTCTCCCAGTATATAAAGGAAACCCTAAGCACGTTTTTAAAAGGCTTTTAAGAGAGAGATTAGTGTGCATCTTGTGCCTCTTTTATAGATCTAGGGTTTTGTACCCAAAAGCTCTCTAAAGTCTTTGTTGAGTCGTGTGATGAATCTTTTGTGAGATCTGAGAAGTGTTTACCTTCATATACACACATAAAGCTATCTTGATGGTTGTTTCAGTTGCTGCATAAAGAACGTAAAGAAGATAAAAAAACCTTTGAGTGGAGTCTCAAAGTCATAAGTAGGAGAACTTGTGGTTGTTGTAGATCAAGAAAGAAGTAGTTCGTGGACTCGTAGCTATCATGAGGTCGTGGTAGTAAGTTTTCTACTTGAGATAGCAATAGGATGTTAGTGGTCTAAGTCGCTATTGTAAAACTTCAATTCTTTCATAGTGGATCTGTTTTACCTTGAGGATAGCTAGGTTAAATCCTCCCCAGATTTTTTACCGGTTTGGTTTTCCTAGGTTATCATATCGTTGTGTTCTTTATTTTCCGCACTGTTTCAATGATATGATTTACTTGTGTTAACCTAGATTTGAATAATTTACCTAAGTTAATCACTTGGCTAAACAACTAGGTTAATCTGTTTGAGTTTAAGGGGTCTAAAAACGTACAAGTGGTATCAGAGCGAGTTAGCTCTTGATTTAGGTTATTATACCTAGAGTTGATCCTTGATCCCTATTATCATGGATAATTTTAAAGGTCTTACTATTTTTTATTGTGATGATTTGAATAAAAAGGACACTATTGTTTCTGTTAATCTTATTGATGCCTGTGAAACTTTCCATAAGGAATTATTGAAATCTATGAAAATTGCTAAGAAATTCAAGAAAGAGTTAAAATTGGCTAATCTTGAAAAAGAGGAATTGGTTGTTAGATTAGATGAATCTAATAAAAAGAATGAATTTTTAAGAAATCAAATTTCCTCTCAAGATGAGAAGATGAAAAGCTTGGAACAAGAGTTGGTTGAATCTAAAGCTAAAATTGAAAATTTGACTAGTACCAAGCCTGCTGTTGATAACAGAAGTGTTTCTATTTCTCTTAAGCCTAAAACTAAGAAAGTTTATATCCCTCCTTTCAAGAGGAATAATAAAGAAGAGGCTTATTTTGCTAGGTTAGACAAAGGTAAAAGTTCTGATGTAGACACTGAAGTTTCTAAACCTATGTCTAAACCTACTATTAGAGAGCATAATAAATCTGTTTTTGTGCCTACTTGTCACCTTTGTGGTGTTGTTGGTCATATTAGACCAAATTGTTCTTTGTTGAGGAAAAAACCAAAATCTAAGACTAGATTTGTTGTTAGGAATACTGATGTTCCTAAATTTGTTCCTGTTTGTCACTTTTTTGTGGTGTCTTCGGTCATATTCGTCCTAATTGTCATAAATTGAAATTTAAAAATTCTGTATTTCAATCTAGGATATGTGGTGATATTTCTCCTGCCATAAGTCCATATAAATTGTTTCATATTCTTTTGAAAAATTTGAGCTTGTTGGCTTGTGAAAGGAATTTGTAGGATTTCAGTATTTCTCAAAAGATTGGTGTAATCCCTCAAATACACTCTGCTTCTCATGGATTTTCACCTACAAAGCCGAAGACTCGTGCTATATGGGTGAGAAAAGATTCTCTAAGGTGAGTGTTGTTTACTTGTCCTTGATTTAATTCTTTCAATTAACTGTGGACATGTTTTCTTTTAGTTTTTAGTTGTTTTATTTTCTTAGGTTGTTTTGTTTTAAGAGAAAAAAAAATCCAAAAACATCAAAAAATTTCAAAAAAAAAGACAAAAATATTTTATTTTGTGTCTAGTTTTATTTTTCTTGAGGATTACATAAATTATGATATCTCTCTCTTGATTTTGAACATGCTTGATATTGTGGAGAAACTTGAATAGTATGTGTTATATAAGTGCTAAGCTAATTCTGATTTTGTATGAGTATGTACTAGTTTGTACATGTACTCATAGGTTAATTAAGAAATTGATATTTCTTGTTTGTGTACCCTTTATAGTTTAGTTAAGCACTATCATGCATTGTTTTTGCATTGTTCATTTAGTATAATGTGTGCTTTTTAGTTTTGGTCATAAAATATTTTTTGAAACCAAAAAGATTTTTATTTTTTTTGTATTACTTATCATGGATGTATAGTTAAGGTTGGCCATAGAATTTTTACATAACATGCTTGTGTAACTTATTTAGCTTGGATGAGCTTAATTTTATTGCACTTTACTAGTTTGAGCTTTGTAGTGCATGTTGTGTGGGAGTTGTTTATATTTTTTGATCACATGATCTTGATCTTGAAGTCACATACTTTTGATTGTAAGGACTAAAAAATCCTAAGAGAAAAGCATAAATAACCATCTCACCACTGTTTACTAGCCAATCATGAACACCTTAGTGCATATCATATGATTTTGTGTTCGAGAAAGTGTAGCACATGCACAAAAAGAACATAAGGTGTAGCCTCGGCTTATAATAAAATTCAAATTGAAATAAAAATGGTGTGTACATTATCTTGGCTATCTTAATAAGTTTCAAATCAAATAAAATTGGTGTGTATATTATGAGGCAAATCAAGAAACTTACATGATTGCAAGCTTGTTTTCTAGGAGATGTGAGAGTTATATAATGTAACTCTTTAGGTGATAGTCACTTTCAAACTTATGTGATAAATTTTGTAGAAATTGTGATTGATCACTATTTACTTACCACCTCACATGTATCTCAAGCTATTCTAGTTGCACACACTACACAAGTTATTCTTTGCTAAGCTTAGTACGTGATATTGTGTGTGATCTTGTTGTGGCCATCCAAGATTAAAAGTTCCTTGATTTTAATACAAAATATGTTCATTGTTTGAGTTTTGGGAACAAAAAGTGTGAAAATCTTGTTTTTGGAAGATCTGGGTTGAATTAAATTGTTTTTTACTAACTTTTAAACTCATTCTCATGTATTTCATTCATGAAATTCTTTGGTTTGAGTGTTTTCTACATAAAACTTCTGCTATTTTTCAAAAAATCCAATTTTCCAGAATTTTGATCGATCGAGTGTGATTTTCAATCAATTTAAAATTTCCAAAATTTTCAAGTCTAGCTTCTGCCTGACTCGATTGGTATTTGATCGAAGCTCGATCGATTGAAACTGAAAAATTTTCAGTTTTTAAATATTTGACCGAATTTTTTTTGCATCATTTATGTTTGGGATTCACATGCATTGCATTATTTTTTTGTATCCATCTTGCAGTTTTGCTGTCATATCTCTCATTGTTTTCACACATAACATGCATACATTTTGTTAAATTGGGTACTCAACTTGATTTAAAAATTGATTGATTAATTTTTTAGTCCTTTGTACATTTTAGTATATGCTATTTTTTATGTGTGAACTACAGAAAATATTTTTCTTAAGAGATATGATGGATAATAATGTGCAAATATTTTCTCTACTTGATTTAAGTTCAAACACCATCTGTTTATGGGTCACATAGTGTCAAGCTTGCATATATTGAAAGAGATAATATTTTTCTTCAAGTGAATCCTCGTTTTTTTTAAGTTTGGTTTGTGTTTTTTTATTTATCACCACCTCCTAAATTCTCCCCAAAACTTTTTTTTTTTTTTTTAAACTTGTTTTGTTTTTCCTATTTTTATAGGGGGAGAAAAGTTTTTTTTTTAACCTTTATTATTCATAGGGGGAGTTGTTGCTCTTCATAGGGGGAGATGTCTCTATTTTCTATAGAGTTGAATTGTTTTGTGTTCTCTTTATTCTCTATTTTCTCTTATTCTCTGTTGCGTATGTTTTCTGTCTACCTTCTGATTGGGTTGTCTTTGTCAATACATGACAAAAAGGGGGAGAAATAGATGAAACGTGGGAATCCTATTTGTTTTGTTTAGGGGGAGTTGAAATTGTTTTTGAAAGGGGGAGAATATAAAAACTTTTTGATGTATCGAACTTAGGGGGAGAGTTAGAATTTACTTTTGTTTTTATATTGAGTTTCATATTATTTTGGTTTACTTGTTTTTTTCACACATGCGTTTATGGTTTGTTTGGTGTTTCAAGAATTTACAAGTTAATTCATTCGAAGCTGCTGTCTATTCTTGCAATTGATAGTTAGTAGTTAGTTTGAATTGTAATTTGGGCAATAATGTGTAATTGGGCATTTTATTGTACTGGGTTGTTCTTGTGTTTGAGCATTTCATTTTGTATGTAAGTTTTGTCACGAATTGTCAAAGGGGGAGATTGTTAGGTTCTAAAAGTTTAGAACAATTGGCAAATCATGAACACAAACTTGACTAGATATAGATCTTGGAGTCTATAGGTATTATTAGACAATGCTCAAGGTGATTCAAGTCAAGATTCAAGAACATACAAGCTACAGGAAGAAGATTTCATAATCTGCCCGGTTCGATCGATCGAGAGTCATATCTGCAGAATTTTAATTAAGGCCCAAACAACAGTTCAAGCCCATTACGGATTAGAGTTTCAGATCTACTTCTCCCAGTATATAAAGGAAAACCTAAGCATGTTTTTAAAAGGCTTTTAAGAGAGAGATTAGTGTGCATCTTTACTTTCAGTTCTGGCAGTCACTTTTGATCTAAAGTCCCCAGTTAATGATCTAAGAATTTTCCTGACAATTTTAGGTTGATCATAAACTTCACCCAAATTAAAAGCAGAATTGAAAATATCATTCAACTTAACATAGAATTCATCAAAAGACTCATCATCAGACATTCTTATTCTTTCAAATCTAAAGGTCAACTACTGCAGTTTATTAATTGTTACTGTTTTAGTGCCTTCATGCACTGTTTGTAAGATGTTCCATACAGTGTGAGCAATCTCCACATTTGAGATCCTCTTGAATTCTTCCATAGAAACAACATTGAATATTGCATTCATAGCCTTACTGTTAAAGCTTGATGATTCTTTTTGGGCAGTAGTCCATTCACCAATGGCAGTGGTTGGTCTTTTCCAACTATTTTCAACAGAGAGCCATACTCTCTCATCAATAGATTTCAAGAAGGTTTTCATCGTAAGCTTCTAATAAACATAGTTATTCCCATCAAAGTGAGGAGGTATCACTAGAGAAGGACTGTGTTCCATGATAGCAGGGGTCAAGGATCAACTCTAGGTATATAAACCTAAAAACAAGAGCTAACCTGCTCTGATACCACTTGTTTGTTTGTTTAGACCCCTTAAACCAGATTGTTTAACCTAATATATTAGCCAAGTGATTACTTAGGTTAATTATTCAGATCTAAGTTAAACAATAATAAATCATATCATGCATAGCAGCGGAAAAGTAAATAACACCACGATATGATGACCTAGGAAAACCAATGAAACGAACTGTTTCAAGGTAAAAACTTGGGGAGGATTTGACCTAACAATCCTCAACGTAAAGCAAATCCACTATAAGAGAATTAAAGTTTTTACAATCAGATTTAATCATAAATCTATTGCTACCTCAAGTAGTAACTTATTGATATGACCACATGCAAACTCCAAATCCACAGACTTCTTCTTTTCTTGGACTTACTGCAACACAAGCACCCACGCTTGTGACTTTGAAATCCCACTCAAAGGTTTCAGATCACCTTGGGTTGTTGATCTTCGAGGGCTTGGGCCTTGTTTAAAATTCTAGAGAAACTGATTTCTGCGATTTTCAATCGGTCAAACCTAATTTTCGATTGATCAAGCTTAGTAGATTCTGACTCTTCTTTTTTGCAATCAGCTCGAACTTGAAGCTTGAAACATACACCTTTGAGCAATGCCTAACACATAAACTAGACATGTTTTGTTCTTGGTTTGCCAACACACACAAAATATAATTCTAAACATTTAATCCTAAATTTTTAGAACCTAACAACAACTTTTTGTTTGTTTTAGTGCAAGTCATTTTGTTGACAGAACACACTGACTGTGGTTAATTTGTAGTGGTTAAGTATCATATTATGAAAAATAAATAAATAAATAAAAATCCCCAAATTATGTCGTGGTTTACGTTAATAGTTTCTGGGAAATTTGTCCTCATAATATAAATGGAATTTCTTACTCCCACAAATATCACCACCCATACCTGAGAACTTTAGGAAGCACATCTATGTAACCAAGCACATAATTTCTTTGTTTGTTTGTTATTATCTTTGCAATAATTCATATTTTTGGATAACAAAAAGAAATAAACGAATTATTTTACTTACTTTCTGGTTTCTCCCTTGGTTTCCTGAGTCTTAAGTAGATGCAGGAGATTATTATTAGTACCACGAAAGAAATAATGGGTACAACTATGATGAATGTTCGAGATTTGTTACTCTCCTTTCCTGCAAAACCAGAAATATGTTTACATAAAAAATTCTGACAGATGTATGTTAAAAGTTTCAAATGGACACATGGAAAGAGTCACAAAATTAAAATTAGTTTCGAAACTTGAGAATTTATAGGGAAAGTAATAAGGACCCCTTTATAAAGAGTCGTAAGCTTTTGACCTTATTTGCTTCTATACAGCTTTCTAAAGTCTTTTTTTTTTTTTTTTTCCTTTAATCAACATTCAGCAAAGCAAATAAGTATTCACCAAAAGGTTGCATCCAAATGGATTACATTTTAAGCTTAATGGCATTGGTACCTTTTGCAGCAGAGGTATCAATTCCAGATTCTCATGAGTGAATAAATGTGGGCACAAGGGACCCCTGGAAATTTCAGGATGATAGAAACAAAGAGAGATAGGTTTTGTTTTCTTAATCCAACTCCAACATACGTATTTATTTATATATAAAACAATCTTGTAAACATTGCAACTTTACAAGCCTTGATAATTTGATTTTCCGTAGATTTTTTCCGTTGACATATGCCTACTGATATTCATTGTATTTCAACATTTTCCACCTATGAAGTATAAACTATTCTTCACCCATTTTCTTCATGAAGCCACATCCTTCAATTTTATTACTGACAAACTTTTAGCCCACCAAGCTCGAACCATGTTGTTTTGATGATCACAAAAATTCCAGCAAACTATCAATATGGCCCAAGAAGTAGAACTTTAGAACCCTTTTTTTTTCTTTTTCCCTCTTTTAAATTGTACTATATATAGGCAGTCTTAAACCTCACCGTTGATTTGGCCATAAACAGCCTATCTTTCTACTCTTATGTGTTGCCTTACATTTTCACCACCAGCCTCTTATTTTTGATAGGTTCAGAACCGTTCTATGTGGGAACTTCATCAGTTAAAACTTTAAAATTAAATTCCAACTTGCTTTCAAGTTTTTTCAAAATTTCCTTTTGTTCGTGTATAAATAGTCCATATGGGAAACGAGATGACAAGGTTGGGATTAGTTTGGACTTGGGGTGAGAAAGGAATACCCGGCACAACAAATGATGTTTTCAGGTAACAAAATTAATTATTTATCCTAAAAGAATATTATCGTGGGGAGGAAGAGAAAGAACATAAATGAATAAGGATAAAACACATTGTGTTTTCATAATTGCAAATGTGAGTTTACAGATAAAACATAATGTTGTGTCACACTGTATGTAACAACCAGTGAGTATGAAGTTATTTTTCAAGCGCTTTCTATTGCAGAAATTGAACTTGCGACCTCCATTTCCCAAACCCTTAGAAATGAGCCCACTACCACTAGGCTAACTACCCCGGTAGTCACAACTACCCATTTCTTTTACAAGGGTAGGAGATACAATATATAAGCATGACATTAACAAAATCGAGTTATAGGTAAAACTCGACATTAGCAATGTCGAGTTAATGTCGAGTTCTATGAATATTTTGCCACTTAAAGTTTTTTGAAAATTTAAGTGGAACTCGACATTGTTAATTAATGTCAAGTTCTACTTAAAAATATATATAAAACTTGATTTTGAAGATATCGAGTTTTTCACCAAACTCGATTTTGTTGAAATTGAGTTCCAATTAAAATAGGAGCATTTTACTAAATAATTTGAAAACATGAGCATTTTGCTACATAGTTTTCAAATTAAGGGTAAATACCATTATTCCCCTTCATTTTGTTGAACATATAGTTTTGATTAAGATATCAATAAAAATAAAATAAAAAGGTTTGCTCATAAAAATTTTTCTTTATATATAGGACTTGCATGGTTGACCTATTACAGAGAGCTACCATTATATTGGTCTCTTTTGCACTTATGTTTTTATTTATTATTTATTTTTATAATTTGATAGTTAAGGGTAGTTTGATTTAAACCTTATGACTTCGGGTGGTGTTAATTGAACTAAAAAACTCCTATCATTTTAGTCTTACCTATACTAAATAGCAAAAATTATCACATATATTCAATATATGCATTATACTTCTCATATCAGATTGGTTCATAATCATGGAGATAAATAATTAAATACTAGTTTATCAAAATTTTAGGGAAGCCAAGTCTTACTTCACCTACTTCAACTTTACACCACTGGGACTTTTCAGTAAACTTAAAAAATGGTATATGCTCTCATGCTCTCACTCATGTAGAAGTAGTGCTAGTCTTGCATCATCTCCTTGCAAGAGTCTTGTGACCTCCTGGTGTGGTGAGGATAGTCTTGGTAACCTCTCTCGGAGGTAGGGAGAGTGGGTATTCTAGCTTGATGGCGGACGAGCTGGAAGCTCTATGGAGTAAGCTAACTTTTACAGAAGAAGAAGGCCAAGATATTGAACTAGGAACAAATAGTATGAAGGCAGCGAGGGAAATCGGAAAAAGCTGAGTGGTTATGAAGATTCTAACTCAACGCACCATCATGTTGGAAGCTCTAAGGAAGAACATGAAAATGCTGTGGAAACCAAACAAGGGACTACAGATCTCTGAAATCAAAGAAGACATGTTCTTAGTGGAATTTGACGATGGAAGAGATAAAAAAAGGATAATGGAGATGTGCCCTTGGAGCTACGAGAAGCAACTTATACTCCTACAGGACTTTGAAGGAGAGCTAGTTCCAAAGGAGATAGTCCTGAAATGGACCCCGTTTTAGGTTCAAATCTATAACCTCCCCCTAAAGAGTGTGGAATCAAGCATGGAGATTGGAGCGAAGATTGGAATGGTGCTAGACATTGATGTGCCTGAAAAAGGAGTATAGTGAGGAAAATTTCTAAGAGTGAGAATACATTTCGATGCTACAAAAAAGCTGGTCAGGGGAAAAAGGGTCACGATTGAAGGTGGAGAGAGCAAATGGGTTTTCTTCAAATATGAGCGGCTTCCCAACTTCTACTACTAGTGTGGGATGCTGGACCATGGAGAAAAGGACTGTTTAGAAAAGATGAGTACGGGGAATGGAAATGGAGAAGATTGTATGCAATATGGGGTGTGGCTCAAAGGAGAGCCAGGTAGACATGTGGGAAAAGATCAGGGAAAAATGGAATAAGTAAATAAACCGAAAGTTAGTTCGAGTTGGGAGGAGACAGCGGTGAGAAAGCCAACACGAAAAAAGATCTGGCAAGATGAGAGGACAGGAGTAGGTGAGGATCACGTGGATAGGCAAGTTTCCTGTTAGGGGGTTGGTCCAAGCCACAGTCCAGAGGGAACAAGGGTGATGTGTCAAATGCTAGAAATTGATCATGGAAATGGAAAGGTCAACCTGCTACAAGAAAAGAGGGAAGATGGATTAGACATAAGAAGGAAGGACTCCCTGACAAACATCCTACCCATAGCAGACCTAGAGGGAGACATGCAATGGGAGAGAACAAAGACTGATTTGGGAGCTAGTAAACCTACAAAAAAGATAAATACACGGAAGCTAGTAAAGAAATGGGCTTAGAGGTAAAAGAAAACATGTCATGGGCCGATGACAACTTGAGCCCATTAGCAATGAGTTTCGACCAAGAAAAGGGGTGGGTTGCTGAGACTCTAGGGCCCCAAAAGTGGGCATTGGAAAAGGTTAGCTAGAAAATCCAACAAGCCAAGCCCAATTAAAAAAGTTAGCCCAGAAAAAACAAAAAGAATTGGCCCAATCTCGTTGCAGGAATTAGATCCTAATGCACCAAACACCAAATGAAAGAAAGGGAAAGGTCAGATAGGGGAAAATCTAAATGAAGATAAGACTAAGGTTGGTGGTGAGGCAGTGGCTACGATGCAGCATCGCCAAGCCCAATGAGCATTTTAGCATGGAATTTTCAGGGGTTGGGGACTCCTCCGACAATTCGAACGCTCACCAAGGAGGTGAAAGGGAAAAACCCCATTTTGGTGTTCTTGGTAGAAACGAAGGCAAACACTGATAGAATGAAAGGCTTTCAACACAAATTAGGCTTTACTCAAGGGATTATAGTCCCTAGCAATGGTAAGAGTGGAGGCCTAGTGAAGCTTTGAAGGGAAGAAGTAGATGTACATTACAAGAGCTGCTCGCACTCTTACATCAACGTGGTGGTCCACGGCGAAGGGAGAGGCGGTCCGTGGAGGACCACTGGCTTCTACAGTCACCCCAACACGAGCAAAAGGAAAAGTTCCTGGCAATTAATTGAATCCCTCAATGACCAATGCAAGATGATGTGGTTGGTTTGTGGGGATTTCAATGAAATTATGCACCCAGATGAGAAGACAAGATGGAAAGAAAGAGACGCTGATCAGATGAAGGAGTTTAGAGAGTCGCTCAGCAAGTATGGCCTCTTTGATTTAGGCTTTGTCAGTCAGAGATTTACCTGGTGTAATGGAAGGTTTGGGGATCAACGCACACTGCTTCGACTGGACAAAATGGTAGCTAATGATGAATGGATATAGATTTTCCCTTAGGCAAAGGTATACAATGTTTCGATGTTGGCATCAAATCATTGCCTTTTGGCCTTATTCCTCAAAAAGAATCAGTATTGCAAACGAGAGAAGAATCGCTTTTTGTTCGAAGCAATGCGGACAAGAGAGGAAAAGTGTAAGGAAGTCATCGAATTGGCTTGGGATCCATATACAGAGGACTCTTCTCGGCCTATCCAGGAGAGGCCAGAGAGATGCCAACATCAATTACAATGCTGGAACCAAAATAGCTTTGGCAATGTTTACAAGACTCTGAAGCAGAAACAAATTCGACTTCAAACTTGAGTCCCTTAACCTGTTACACAAGACAGCAGAGGAGATACAAGTAGTCCGGAAGGAGATCAATGAACTACACACTAGGGAAGAAATCATGTGGAACCAAAGATCTCAAGTGTGTTGGCTGCAAAATGGGGACAAAAACACAAAGTTCTTCCATGCTACAGTTAGCCAAAGGCAACGAAAGAATAGATTAGGTGGTCTCATGAATGATTGGAGAGTGTGGCATAAAGAGCAAGAGGCAATAAAGAAGATCATTCTAGATTACTTCTCATCAATCTTTAGCTTAGACCAACCTTCCAATTTCAAAGCAAGCCTAGAGGTTATGGATAAAAGGGTAACCCCAGAGATGAACAATGAGCTTCTAAAGGAGTTCAAGGCGGAGGAAGTTTGGAAAGTGCTCAAACAAATGCATCCCACAAAATCACCAGGCCCCAATGGTATGTCCCCTATCTTTTATCAAAAATATTGGGAAATTGTTGGTCCTAGTGTATCAAATAGTGTACTGCAAGCTCTCAACACAGGCTTAATGCCAAGGGGCATCAATGACACATATATCTGACGGATTCCTAAGACCAAACCCCCCCCCCCCAAAAAAGATAACTAAATACCGCCCAATCAGCCTCTGTAATGTAATCTACAAGATAATATCGAAGGTCCTGGCAAATAGACTGAAGAAGATTTTGCACAATGTGATCAACGAAGCACAAAGTGCCTTCATTCCGAGGAGGCTTATAACAGATAACGTGGTTGTGGCCTTTGAAACCATGCACTCCATAGCCAAAAGAAAAAAAGGGGAAGGACAGGCTTACGGCCATTAAATTGGACATGAGTAAAGCCTATAACCGAGTTGAATGGGCTTACCTTGGGTCAATGATGCGGAAAATGGGCTTCGGAAAAAGATGGATCTCTCTTATTATGATGTGCATGACCACGGTATCTTATTCGGTACTCATTAATGGGGAACCAAGAGGAACAATTATCCCATCCAGGGGGCTACGCCGAGGGGACCCTATATCCCCGTTTTTGTTCCTGCTGTGTGCCAAGGGGTCAGCGATGATCAAGAAAAAGGAAGTCGTGGGTATGATAAGGGGGTGTTAATGAGTAGACAAGCACCTTCAATTTCGCACCTATTTTTTGCGGACAACTACATCATATTTTGTAGAGCAACTATGGAGGAATGTAAGCATATGGCCTCGGTGTTGGATGTCTATGAAAAGGAATCGGGGCAAAAGCTTAACAGGGAGAAAACCTTACTTTTTTTTCTTTTCAGCAAGAATACGAAAGAAGATATTCAAAAAAATTTGAAGGATACCTTTGGAGCCCAAATTGTAAAACAACATGAAAAGTACCTAGGCTTACCCCCAGTGGTAGGTAGAGGCAAGAAAAAGGCCTTCAATCGTATTAAAGACCAAGTGGGAAGGAAAATAGCGGGTTGGAAGGGGAAGTTGCTGTCCAACACTGGTAGGGAAATCCTTATAAAGGCTGGTGCACAAGCCACACTAACATATACCATGAATTGTTTTAAGCTCCCTAATTCTTTGTGCTTAGAAATAAACTCAATGGTAGGTGGTTTCTGGTAAGGACAGAAAGGAAATGTAAGAAATATTGCTTGGGTGTCGTGGAAAAATTTGTGCAAACCAAAGGCAGAGGGGGGGGGGGTATGGGATTTAGGGACCTGAAAGCCTTTAACCTTGCCCTCCTGCCAAGCAAGGATGGAGGATACAACAAAGCCCTAACTCCCTAATCCATAGAGTACTTAAAGCAAAATACTTCATGAACTCCTCCTTCATGGATGCTCAGGTGGGAAAAAATCCTTCCTATATATGGAGAAGTATTTTGGTTGCCAAACCAGTGATTAAGGAGGGGGCAAGGTGGGTTGTTGATGGGAGAAGCATTAAAATCTGGGAGGAGAAATGGATCCCTCAATATGAAGTGGAGTGAAAGTTGCAAGCCTTATTGTGCAAGAAAGAGCTGAGTGGGATGTCGCCTTAATAAGATGCATTTCCTCACCCACGAAGCTGAGGCTATCCTAAGCATCCTAAATAGCCCCATGAACCCACCGGACTCCTAAATCTGGGTGAAGTCCCCAAATGGCATATTCACTGTCAAGAGTGCATACAAAATAGCATCTAAATATCTCATTGACACTAAGGGAAGAGAGGAAAGCCCAGGTTGCTCCGACAACTCCAAAATGACAGCGATATGGAAGGTCATATGGAACTTACAGTGTCCAAACAAAGTCAAGCACTTTATGTGGAGAGCCTGTAGAAATGTACTCCCCACGAAGCAGTGTCTGCTACACCAAAAGGTCTTAACGGAGGACAAATGTGACTTTTGTGGTGATAGTGAATCATCTGGCCATATCTTGTGGGGATGCATGATTGCAAAGGAATCTTGGAATGAAACAAAATTCAGGATTGACAACCTAATTCAACCCCCAAAGGATTTTCTAGACATGGTCTAGCTGCTAATGGAGGCGCAGGGGGAAAAGAACTGGAAAGGTTTTGCTATCACGGCATAGAGCTTGTGGAACAACAGAAACTCAGCTCGTCATAGGGGAGTTTGCAAACGGTGGAAAACCATTGCATGGGAGGCTAAAAAATATGAGGACGAAGTGTGTGCCTCTATACCAATCCATTACAAAGGAACCCCACCTAGTCCTATGATCAACCACTGAGCCCCTCCTCCTCAAGGCAAGTACAAGGTCAATATAGATGCTGCTGTGTTCAAAGAACAGGGCTGTTGTGGAATTGGGGTGGTTATTAGAAATGACTAGAGGCAGCTGGTGGGCGCAATGTGCAAGAAAGTAGATTTCCCATTGGGGGTCCTAGAAGCAAAAGCTAAAGTAGCTGAAGCAGGAATTCTCTTAGCTTGGGACTTGGGGCTAAAGGACATAGTTGTGGAAGGGGACTCCCAACTAGTTATACAAGCCTTAAAAGGTTCCAACCCTCCTGCCCTTCCCATTCTAAAGATTGTTGAAGGCTTGAAGTGATGTTTGCTGAATTTCAACTCCTGGAAGGCTGAGCATACTAGAAGAAACATCAATGCAACTGCTCACTTTCTAGCTAGGAATGCAAAGAATGTAACCGATAGTATAATATGGGTCAAGGATACTCCTCCCTCAATTGAACTCCAGATTTTGAATGATGTAATCTCATTGGACTCTAGTCCATATTAATGAAATCCAGTTAATGTTTTACAATAAATAAATAAAAAATGGTAGTCAACGTATAGGTGTACTAGTCTTAGTGGACTCCTATCCCATTCAACACGTATGGCACATGGAATGGCATCTAAATGGAGTAATGTTAGAGGTACGCAATCTTTTCCACAATTTTATTTTTATTTTTTGCAAATTGTTATTGTTATTGATTTTATTTTATTTTATTTTTCTTGTTGACTGAAGACGACAGAGTTATTGATTTTTAAGTAGGCTCACAATAACTTATACTCTCTTTTTTATTGTTTATCGTTAACAGTTTCTTACTTCAATTATTTTGAAAATTTTATAAAAAATAAAAATGATTTCATTAGAATTATTTCATCTAAGTAAGGCAACAAAATACAATAAAATATGGGGACAAGAAATAAAAAATTGAAAAGTACTCCACTTTTTTTCCCCTTTCTTTTGTTTTCCCTCATGTTGCCACACTTCATATCTTATGCAAAATCAATGTTCCAACATTACCATTTTTTTTTTTTTTTTAGAATCACCATAATTACTAACTTTGAATTTCAATCCAATAATACAAAATCATGAAAAAATGCCACTACCATCCTATATAAGTAAAATATTACAAGACATCACATGACAATATCTTTAATATACATAAAATTAATTTTATACCAAATCCTTTTTTTATAATTCAATTTTATATCATATGATTCAAATAGAAAAATTGAAATTGGAGACAGTAAGATCGGCAAATCATAATGTGGCTATCTGTTTTTTTGAAAAGAAAACAGAAAGCCAATTTTCTTTTAGGTCACTAAATAGTTCGGATTTTGAAAAGAATACTACCGTTGTTAATGTATCATCAATAACTCATATATTGTTATATTGTGTATTCTTCAATTAAAATAAATAAATAAGGAAAATAGTAGTATTACATTTCAAATTCATTAAACATTAGTGAGGAGATAGCTCTGTGATTGACACCTCATTTATTGAAGCTTGGACAGAGCTACTTTTAGATTGATTTGACTCTGTCACCCTTGAATCATGCTCCCATTGCAAGCAAATGTTTGATTCAGTATCACTCTTCATAAAAAATGCAGGTTTCGAAGGTATTGATAGGGTAATAGAGTAGCTATTAAGCATAAGAACAACAGATGCCATAGTTGGTCTATGAGCTACATTTTCTTGAACACATAATAATCCAATCTGAATACATCTCATTATTTCGGTTGTCGAACCTACCTTCAACGTGGGATCTACAAGATTTGAAACTATACCCTGTTTCCAATTTTTCCATGCCTGCAAGATAATTTAAACTGACTAATTTAGTATTCAAGAAAACATTATTTTATTATGTTTTAAAAGGAAATATATTTGGGCAACGCAACTTGATGTATTTCTTCATTTCCTTTAACCTCCTCATCCTTCATTTGTGCTAGATTCCTATGTATTTGGTATAAAGCCAACTGGCTATACAAGCTACATCAATAACTTGTAACTTTATGGACCATATTAGTGCCATAGTAATAGGTACAGGCCAATGTTAGGATTAGTGCCCTTAAATCCTATTGTATGATGCTATGTATGATATTATGTGTGACATTATGTATGACATGATGTATGACTTAATATTGTAATTAATAAATTTGTTTTATTATTATCTGAAATAACGGTAACATGAATATTTAGACATTATCATATAGTCCATGAGATGCATAATATGTGATTTATGTGAAAAGTCACAGAAGATATAAATCACAAGTTCTTTGTAAACTCAGAATTTAGTTCGTAGTCGGTGATGAAATTGGGAGTTTCATCTGCGAAGACTATAACGTATCAACTAAGATGATTTGTCTTGATCATGGAAGTGGTGACTTCTAGTTGATATGTTGATATGTTTTAAGAGTTAAAACATATTGAACTGGACCGCTGTGAGATTTATTATTCTTGTAAAGACTGTCAATTGAATAATAAATCTCATGACTTATATTTGCATGAACTCTTAATCCTGAGAGAATAATGGACTTAATCATGAAGTGTAGGTTACTTTGATATATCAAGAGTGAGATCTAAAGTAACGGTCAAAACCTCAGTATATTGGGCAGCCACATTTAGTGTTGATGGAATATATATTCTCAAGATGGAATTCATAGTCTCTTAACGGAGATATAAAATATTCCCTTGAGATAAGTTTAATGGGTTTAGTTATTCAGAGAGTTAGGCCTAACCACTTTAGTAAGAAATTACTAAAGTATATATTTATGAAATTGGATTTCATAAATATATGGTGAATAACTTAAAAGGATTAAACCGGGTACTCAAGGATTAAGATGTAGTAATTTACAAAATGACAGTCTACATTAATGACTTTGTATTACTACGAATATTTTATGAAGGGGTTGCATGTACAATAAAGTCTTGGGATATAATTTATAGATAAGGCCTAGAGTGCAACTATATTTATATAGTGGTATTAAATATAGTTAATGGTAACTTTGGACTTGTCAAGAGTTGACAGAAAAGCCCAAGGCCCATTGGAGCTAGTGTCTTATTGGTCCCTTTTGGTCCCACTCCAAGCCACACACTTAAGCCCAATTGGAAAGGCCCAAAAGGTCAGCCCAATTAGATAATTGGTTAGATACAAAGGGAAAAAACGTACAGAATTTTGGGTAAGAAAAACATCATTGTAAAATGGTGTAGGTGAGTGTATGTCACTCTAAAATTCATCATTTGTAACCAATTGAGAGTCCACACTTCTTGGGCGTTAGTGGAATTGGAGTGAAGATTAAAAGTATTCCCAAGTGCTTCGATCTTAGTTTTTTGAAATTCACCGCTTCAAGGTATGCTCTCTTATACTTGAATTCTTAAATTTACATTGTGCATGTTATAGATTGTGAATGAAGTAGATCCGTTTAACTTTCCGCTGCGTATATGCATATTACCAACAGCCAATGGGTAGAATACTTGATACTCCACTTCCTAAAGATAAAAGGGTATTGTTTCAAATTTTTTTCCACCCCGTTGTGCCATTTAATCCCCTCACCCCCACCCCACCACATGGTGGTATTTGAACATGCAGTCCAACCTACCACTCTATACTTATGGGGTGTATGTGCCATTAGACCTAAAAATAAAAATACTTACATAGCTTAGAAGGTCCTCAATATTCTCTCCATTGCGGAAGGAGCTATTCTTTCGTCCACTTATTATCTCTAACACTAGCACACCAAAACTATAGACATCAGACTTTACTGAGAATTGTCCATGCATTGCATACTCTGGAGACATATATCCACTGCACATTCACAATTATTTTCAACAATACTTATTAGCCTTTCATGTTGTATCTTTTGGTACAACGTAAACATAAAGTATACCTATGTAAGATACTAGATTGTCAAGAAAAAAAAGTTCAATACTTACTAGGTCCCCACAATTCTACTGGTATTGCCTTTGCTTTGATCAAGTTCAAACAAACTTGCCATTCCAAAATCTGAAATTTTTGGATTCATTTCAAAATCTAATAGGATATTGCTTGCTTTGAGATCCCGATGAATAATACGAAGTCGAGAGTCTTCATGAAGGTAGAGAAGACCTCGTGCAATGCCTCCTATGATTTTGTAGCGTCTTGCCCAATCCAGTAGGACACTCTTGATTGGATCTACATAGTCAATCAAATATATTATATTGGACTAAAATGTGAAGGAAATCTATCCACAAAAGACATGTAATCAAAATAAATTACAATCAATATAATTTTTAAATAAAGGTAGAAGTAAAATCATACCAAAAATGAAGTTATCAAGACTTCCATTAGGCACAAACTCATAAATTAGAAGCCTTTCAATTCCTTCCAAGCAAAATCCTAGGAGTGTAACTAAATTTCGGTGTTGAAGCTTGGCCACTAACAAAACTTCATTCTTAAATTCAAGATCTCCTTGACTAGAATTTTTTGAAAGCCTTTTCACAGCAATAACTTGTCCATCGGAGAGTTTACCCTGAAACCATATTAGATTAGAACATATTTAACCCTTTGGACTTAACATGTGCTTTCTGACTACAAACTTTTCCAATTTGGGGTGGAGGTGGGAGGGAAAGTGTTTGAATCAATACCTTACTTCAATCATGAGGCAGGTCTATACCCATTAAATTATCCTTTTTAAGGCTATTGATAATGTTAGGTTTACCTTGTAAACAACACCAAATCCACCTTGTCCAAGCTTATTTGCATCAGAAAAGTCATCTGTTGCAACTTTAATAGTGCCAAAGCCTAACTGCAAAGATTCCACACTTCTAATCTCATCCCCAGATTCGCCTGAACAAGACGTTAGTGCATTATTTAAAACCAACACAATTTAAAATATGCGCATGCAACAGCAATGACCTCTAAAAACTAATTATTTATCAAAACCTTCTAGATAGGAAACTCATGTCTATTAGTATATAATAACTTTTTGTTTGCTTTAGTGCAAGTCAATTTATCGACGGAACACATTGATTATTATAATTTGTAGTAGCTAAGTATCATTTTATGAAAAATAATAAATAAATAAATAATCCCCAAAGTATGTCGGCGTTTTACGTTAATACTTGCTGGGAAATTTGTCCTCATAGGCTCATAATATAGGTGGAATTTTTTACTCCCACAAATATCACACATACCTGAGAACTTTCGGAAGCACGTCTATGTAACCAAGCACATAATTTCTGACATTTTTTGTTATTATCTTTGCAATAATTCAAATTTTGGGATAACAAAAAGAAATAAACGAATTATTTTACTTACTTTGTGGTTTCTCCCTTGGTTTCCTGACTCTTAAGTAGATGCAGAAGAAGATTATAATTAGTACCACAAAAGAAATAATGGGTACAACTATGATGACTGTTTGAGATTTGTTACTCTCCTTTCCTGCAAAACCAGAAATATGTTTACATAAAAAAATCTGATAGATGTACGTTAAAAGATTCAAATGGATACATGGAAAGAGTAACAAAATTAAAATTAGTTTCGAAACTTGGGAACTTATAGGGAAAGTAATAAGGACCCCTCTATAAAAAGTTGTAAGCTTTTGACCTTGTTAAATTACCGATTATCCTAAAAACTTAAGTTATTAGGAAATTGTGAGTTTAATCACTTAATTATAATTCTAACAGACCTTATTTGCTTCTATACAGCTTTTTAAAGTCTTTTGTTTTTTTCTTTAATCAACATTCAGAAAAGCAAATAAGTATTCACCAAAAGGTTGCATCCAAATGGATTACATTTTAAGCTTAATGGCATTGGTACCTTTTGCAGCAGGGGTGTTGTTTGATGCATTATCAGCTGTGGCGTCATAGAAGAGAGCGACGTCAAACCTGAAATTACAGCTGGGTTTGATAACTCTCCCACGTTGCTTCCCAGCACAATAATTTCGTATATCTTCCATAGCCCCAAACAAGCAATCCCTGCAATCTTGATCGGACAAATCAGGTGTGCACTGCACAAGTGAATATAGTGTTTGATTGTTTGGTGCTGTTGCATTTCCCGCCGCAAACTTACGAAGAGAACCGCCTGCTGCAGCTCGACCTCTTTGGCTTTCCAACAAGGTCCTCAGGTCCTGACTGAACTGATCATAATTGGCTGATACGTTATTCTCGCTACACATATAGAAAGGAGGACTAATTTCCATGATGTTAAATATGTCGCGGAATGAGTAGCGTAACATGCAATAGTCATACCATCCTATTGCTTCCTTCTGATTGGGACAACGCAGAGGGAGAAGATTTGTAGCGTTATTGAGGCAACTACGGCAAATATCTGGCTTGGCATCTCCTCTACAAAGTC
Source organism: Quercus tomentella (assembly GCA_028535165.1). Classification (NCBI taxonomy): domain Eukaryota; kingdom Viridiplantae; phylum Streptophyta; class Magnoliopsida; order Fagales; family Fagaceae; genus Quercus; species Quercus tomentella. Next base: position 14,290,901 of record JAPQVY010000122.1, read on the forward strand.
CAAGTGAATATACTTTGTCAGGGCTTTGGCCATAAGAAAAATTGTAGAACCCATAGTCAATTTCTGTGTTGGAGGAGAGGGAGGAGAGGACTTGATTGAGGTTTGTATTGTAGGCACTGTTGCTTGTGTAGTTACCCTTGCCTAAACAGAAATGGTGTAGGAAGTCTGGCAGAGCAATGGCTTGAGAAACCAGTATGCAAATGGAAACGAGGAAGACAAGTCTTGAAGAAACCATTGCCATGTGTTTAAGGCAAGACTTGGGTTAAGAAACTTATCATTTAGGCTTTTAGAGAGAGGGGCGAACTATTGAGCTGAGTAAAGACTTTGAAGAACAGGAAGTCCTTGATTTTTTTCAACATTCAACCTTTTGTTTCTCGATTGCTTTTTTTCCAAACTAACGTGTCCAATTTTTCTATGTAAATATGAGTGCAAGACTGTAAGGGCATAAGAAGAATTGACCAACAGCGCAAGTCCTTTTGGGAACGTTAATAGTGAACAATATTCCATTGCCACTTGACTTGGTGGGGACTGGCAAGAGAGAAAATGAAATTGACTTCAGTGGCGCGCGCTTGATCTGGAATTAATATTGGGGAGATTTTTACTTAAACTTTGAAAGTAGCAGTCAACAATACAGGTTTATTGGGACCAGTGGACTCCCATCCCATTCAACACAGCCCATGGAATGTGATCTAAGAGAATCAACAAGATACAATAAATAATGGGAGCAAAAGAAAAGAGAAATAGCAAGTTAAGCAAAACATTATCTAATTTAAAACATCGCACGGAATTTCTAAAACTTTTCTAAAGGTGGATTTTGATTCATTATTCATTTTAACACTTTGATTTCTTTATAAAATATTATTATATGTTCTAAATTTTAAATCTTGGGCATGCAGTATTTTCTTTCTATGTATATTTTTCAAGATGATTCTATTTGTATAACTTAATGTTTTCCAATTTTTAATGTTTAAATCCCTCTCTCCCAACTAGGGCTGTCCACGAGTTTGGGCTCAACCCCTAGATCCGACCTGATCAAGAGGAACAAATATCAACCCACCACTAATCAAAAAAGTTGATTGGATTAGATAGATCAAGCCTTCAAATGGTAGCAGTCGATTTGGTTGGTGTCGTAGATCTAAAAAACGATGACAATCCCATAAGATAAAAGTGAAAATCAGGTGAAATTTCGCTAGATTCAATAGAAATTTAGTCAGATCTAATTGAGATCTTGCTAAAAATGGCTGATAGCTCACTAGATTTGGCAAATCTCGCCGAAAAAAGGGCCTCCTAATCAATTAGTTTGAGTTTTTTGGGTTTTAGGGGACGAGATCCGCAACTGACCCACCAACATCAATTTGTGCAAAAAGAGACTCGCTGCCAATTGCTAGAGTAGTCGAGTAGGAGTGGCAGTTGACTTGAATCCAGTTGGATTTTTCGAGTGGGTCAGGTCTATCGATGAGTTGGATAACCCTACCCCGAACTATTTGTATTATAAAAGATAAGAAAAACAAAAGAAAATGCCTCGAATTTTTTAAATATATATTATAACTCATAAAAAATTCTATTAGGCATGATTCTAACATTTGAATCACAATAATAACATTTATTTTTAAAATGTCATATGAATATATAAATCAATAACTACTTTATTTATAAAAAATAAATAAAAATATAACTAACTACCTTATTTTTCTATAGAGTAATATAGAAGGAACAAATTTGCTTACCCTACCAAAATTTAAAAGCTAATTGATAGTGTAAGGGCGGTTTTTGGGGCCCAGGCCCAGCAAGCCAGCGATCTTGGCCCAAAAGACCCTCGACAATGAATTTGTAGAGAGTGGGACTCAGAGCTAGGTCTTGACAGAGTGGACGTGATTAATGGTGAACCATGCAACAAATAGGACGTGAGATTGTCTTGTTCAGTTTTCTCCGATGACTATCCCTCAGGCCTCCCCCCTATTTGTGGAGACTTTCTGCTCTTATATATCCTCCTTTAATTGATAATGACCTTACACTTGTTCGCCATCTAGGCCTCTACTCGAGTGCCTGTCCTAAAGGACATCCCCCTCCTTTTTCTGTGAGTTGCAATGGCCAAGATAATACTATTTTCTGTCCAATCCTCATTAATGCGGCTGGAAAAGCAGTTTCCCTGCATTTAATGCGGCAGTAGTGGTTGTTCCCTGTCCGTTTAGCACTTCCTTCTTTTAGGAGGGTTCCTCACCATGGACAGGATACGTATTTGACGTCTATTAAGTGCGTCCGAGGAGGCACTACTCCTCGGACTATCCTTAAATAGAACCGGCCCGGCCCAGCTGGATTGGGCTAAGTGTCTTCCGACCCCGTTTTCGCTTCCCACCATGGCTGGGCTTCATCCTGGTCCTAAGGCCCACTGTTGGCTGACAAAGCATGCCCCCCACAGATAGTATTAACCTAAATACCTGATTCCTGAACGTTATATATGTAACTGATTTTGGACATTTAAAAAATTAAAAAAGATATATATATATATATATATATATATAGAGAGAGAGAGAGAGAGAGAGAGATCTATATCTTGTCAAATGCAATTAATAAAACTAAACTCTTATCTTTTCAATGCACACCATTAAACTTTCAAAGCCACATTTTTATCCTATTAAAATAAAATAAAATCCCTCATTACAAATATGATATGGTTATTTAATTATAATATTTATAATTATACAAAGATTACAAGTTAGTTTCTAATGAAGAAAAAACCTTGATATCCAATTTGCTAGTTTCTGATGTGAAATTCTTGTAACAAATAGAGTTGGGCGGGTTGGAGTTCGACTTATTTGGTCTTTAATGTGTCAACTCAATACATTATAACTTGCCTTTTTTTTTTCACATTAGAAAAAACAAAACCCTTGAAGTACATAGGCAACCCTCATTTTCCTCATCATGTATTCCATTTCCACCTCTCTAAAAAATAGATAAATAAATAAAAGGTTTTGCAAGTTCCGGAACTACTCCATATTCTATATAGTGATTAATGAACACTATGGGAAGAAAATGTTTAGTATATATATATATATATATATATATGTTTGGTTGAAGGGTAGTTGGAGGGAAAGCAAGGGTTGGAAAAGGTAGGAAGGAAAAGAAAAATCCTTTATTTGTTTGGAGAGAAATGGAACGAGGGAAGGGAAAATGCAGAGTTCTCCATAGGGCCAACATTTTCCTTTCCTCCCAAATTGGAAGGAAATAGAGAGAAGAAAGAATCTGTACTAGAGCATGAGGATTTTTTTTCCTTTCCTTTCTCCCTTGCAAACCAAACACTTTGAATGCAAGGTACTCTCATTTCCTTTTCCTTATTTTCGTTTCAACTTGACTTTTTTTTCTTCCCCCCCTCCATTTTTCCAAACATTAAGGGTCTGTTTGGATAGAACTTATTTTGTTGAAGCTGAAAACTGAAAACTGAAAACTGAAAACACTGTAGCAAAATAATTTTTAAATGTGTGAATAGTACTGTGGGACCTATTTTTAATGAAAAAATTGCTGAAAAGTGTAATTTGTGGGTCCGTGAACAGTGCACGTATACACTGTTCACTATGGAAAGTCAACATTTGCAGTTATTGTTCAATGAACAGTAACCACATTACTCCAAAACGTGTGAAAACAAAAAAAAAAAAAAAAAAAAAAAAAAAAAGAACAAAAACGCAGCTTCAGAAACGCAACGCAGCAGACGTGGAACCCAAACACACACTAAATCTCTAACCCCATGCAAAATAAATGTTCTAAAATTACTAACTTAGAATTTCAATCTAGTAAAATGTAACCATGAAAGCGGCTACAACCATCATAAGGAAATGAAACAATACATGATATCATACAACCATATCTTGAATATACATCAAATTAATTTTATACAAAATCCAACAGCATGGTCATCGAAAACTGAATGAACGATTGAAAAAGTGGAATTGAAATTAGAGATGGAGGGAGATTGGCATATCATAGTGTGGCTAGAGGTTTCGTTGAGTAAGAGTAGAGGTAGAGGGAGAAAGAACAAAGGATAGATTACACCAATGGCCAACCTATCTTGAGATTTATTGAAATTATACTTCTTCCAAATGTATGAATTAATGATACTTCCCCTTGAGGTTTGTATAAATGTGACAAATAAGTGCATGCATGGCTTTCCTAAAGAAAAATTCTATTTCAAAAAATATTCCTACCAAAACTCTAGAGGAAATGACACTCCACTCCCTTAGTTGTTTTAAATAACACTCTGCCCCTTAAGGTTGGCAAACATGAGTGAATCTTTTTTTTTTAAATGAAAAATTCTATTAAGTAGCACTATGAGAGGGCATTTGGATTTATTGCATTTATAGAAACCTTGAGGGAGGAGTGTTATTTTGTGAAGCCACAAGGGAGGTTGGTATAATTTACCCAACAATAAAAGACGAACTTATGAAGGTGAGGGAATAGAGAGAGACCAGAGGTGGTTATTTGAGATTTTTTTTTTTTTTTTTTTTTTGGTCAATTTGAGAATTGAAATCGACAGTATTTTTGTATTTGCGATCTGTCTGATTGGGGGAAAACAAAATAAAAGGGGGATTTTTTATTTCGAAATATAGGGATCAACATGTATAACCCACATGTCAACCCAACCCAACCTGTCATTTTAGCTAAAAAAAGTTATTAAGTGTCTTGGCACTCTCTCAATGAGCATGAAATTACATGTTTACCTTTTTTTCTAATAAAGAAAATTTTCAAAATTGCATTTGGAGTTGAGGATTTATAATAAATGAATTCAATATTTTTTTTAATATAAAGCCCTCTATAAATTTCATCAGCACATGAAGATTTTGAGTTATAGGAAAGAAAAAAAGAGTGAGGTCGCTTATGATATTATAAATAATAAAGATTTAGAGTTATAGAAGTTGCTTGTAAGAAAATAACTTCCTTAATGATAAATTATAAATAATGCTTTTGGTAAGATGGGAGCGGGGGGGGGGGGGGGGGGGAACTAAAGTATACGGTACCTAATTTTCATAAAAAGAAGCACCAGATGATAGTTTCCCGCATCCAATACCCTGCTCAAAGTGTCCCAACTATAAATAAAAACCTAAGGCAACCAAAAACGGAAACTTGTACTTGAGGCAAAGAACCCCATTAGAAAGTGAAGCAAACAAATTTGTTGAGCTTCTTACTGCCACTTCAATGCCTGCAGTTTTACAATCATGAATCACGTAACAAAAAGAAAGGACAATGAAAAGCACTTGGGAAATTCTATCTGAGATTTATTCTTGAGGACCTCAGCCCTCAACTTTTATTTCTCTAAAGAGAGGAAGCTTACATAAATTATTGTTAGAAGTCTATTTTTTATATAGCGTCTTACCAGTTATTGTATGTAGATCAATTTAGAGGGTTTCAGATAGCCGAGTTAGCATGGATCTCCACCATTGATATGTATAATCATTATGTCTTGGAAGGAGGATGGTGTGCTGTCGTAGGCAACCAAAAATAAAACCTATACTCCTAAAAATATATGTAGTAGTGCGAGAGTGCGAGTAAGGATCGTTCCCACGGAGAGTATCTAGCCTAGTTTTATGCTATGTGAACAAGGAGGGGGGGTGGAGTATAATGAAAACAATTTTAAGAAGAAAAAAAAAACTAAGGAACAATTCAAATTAAAGTATTGAAATTAATCAAAAGAACAAACCTTGGTCTAAGTCAACATCCACCATCGGAATTTTACAACTGATCATTGATGCAAGTATATATCAATTCACACTTTGAATATTCACCATCGGAACAATTTTCCTATCTCTCCTTAGTCGTAGTTAATTAGAAAACAAGCGATCTAATAAACCCTAACTACTAAACAACCCAAGACAAGCGTTAAAAGTTTAATCTAGTAGCAGCCTTAAGAATTAGAGAGATCGATGAAGCTAAACAACACAAACACAAGCAGTTGCATTTAATTTAGTCGAGCATTCTTCCTAAGATCTAATAATTTCTGACGTAGCAAATCATTAAATCTTTGTTGCTTCACAAGTTAGAGAGATCAAACAATTACGGATTTGATATCTAACCTAGCAGTAGATTGCAACGAACAAGAAACTAGTAGGCCTCCTAGTAATTAAACAAGACAATCATGAAAATAGGCACAGAAGAACATCCGATATTCAAAGCATAAATTGAACAATAAAAAAAAATTAGATCTCACAGTTTTATTGATTCCCAGGCTTCAGTTTCCTTCGACCAAGTATAAAAGTTTAGCCCAGTAGGGCCATGATGAAAACTCAAAGGAAAAAATCAGAGAAGAGGGGAGAGAGAGGCGTGTGTGTCTGATTCTGATTTCTCATCCCCCTTTTACACGTTAATTCCCCCTTTCCCAAGCCTACAAAATCTCCTAAAAATATTCTCAATAATAATATCCAAATCTAACTAATTAAGGAAAAATATTAAAAATAAAACAAAGTCCTAATATAACTAGGAAAGTAGTGTTTTTCAGCTGGAAATTTCGTGCACCAGATCTGGAAGCTTCTGAAAATAAACCCCATCAGATCTGCGTATTAGAATTACAGGCAAAGGAACATTCCAGAACGTCAGCAGTGCAGGTGCAGCAACTTCAAGCCCGATTTTGACCTTGATACAGCCCGTATCTCTCAAAACTCAAAACATAAAAGTTGTAGAGCTTTGTCTTGGGCGTTCTATAGAATCTTGAATCATCTCAATCAGAGCTTGGATGAGAGAGTTATGCCCAAATTACGAAGTAATGTCAAAGCTGTCCAGAATCGCCCAATTAGCTACGTTTTGCACTTAACGCCTCCATTTGCATCCTAAATCAAAATATAAGAATAACTAGCCACGAACCCGCGCGTTGCGCGTGATAATTATTTTTATGGTGGTTTTATTAAATTTTTTTTTTACAATTTAAACTAATCTAATAATGAGTAATGTATTTCATAATTATATTTTTATTTATTATAGGAACAATCATAAATGTAATATAAGAACAATCCAAAACACCAAAAAAACGTAAACTAAAAAAAATTAATAAAACTTAACAATGATTAATTGAACCAATATTAGGATAAAATTTTGTTTTTGATAACCTATTAAGGTTATTTTCTTTGTAGAAATTATAATTTCAGCCACCCAAAACATATTATCAAATAAACAATTATTAGCAAAATCTAAGAATTAAATTTCTATACATGCATTGTTATAAAATAATAATAATTAAAATAAAATTGTAAAAGTTAAAATTTGTCACCTGTCCGATTATTTTCATTTGGCTAACATTTGCTTTTCTTTAAATGAATGGCATTATAGAGTACTTCTAATACAACCATT